>LR778256.1:29400924-29463424 GCA_902810595.1 Coregonus sp. 'balchen'
CCCATTCTCTGATGGAGAGCTCAGCTCAGCACCACAGCAGGCCTTGTTCACCCTCACACTCTTCAAACAGCTCCACACACACACACACACACACACTTGTTCGTCCACCCTCACACTTCCAGTAGCTCAGAAAGAAAAGAGTCCCTCTTGTCACGGACGTGTTGATCTCTTTGTGTTATGAACTAAGTGCCGGCAACGATGAGACTGCTCCTCCATTACATGACAACACCAAATACCACATGACTCACACACACAAAGAGACACACAGACACACACACAGAGACACACACACACAGAGACACACACACACAGAGAGACACACACAGAGACACACACACACAGAGACACACACACACAGAGACACACACACAGCGAGACACACACACAGAGAGACACACACACAGAGAGACACACACACAGAGAGACACACACACAGAGAGACACACACACACAGAGAGACACCCTTCAGTGCTCCACAGCTGTTCTTTGTTTCCTCACCCTTAAAGGGTCAGAGGTCGCTACAGACCCACAGTTCACCAGTTCAACAGTTTTGAGTCCCAAATGGCACCCTATTCCTTATATAGGGCACTACTTTTTACCAGAGCCCTATGGGCTGCTCCTATGGGCCCTGGTCTAAAGTAGTGCACTATATAGCGAATAGGGTGCCATTTGGGACGCGGAACAGTTCACCACTCCAGGACTACTATACTACTGGGTCAGACGAGGCCCAGTTCACCACTCCAGGGCTACTATACTACTGGGTCAGACGAGGCCCAGTTCACCACTCCAGGACTACTATACTACTGGGTCAGACGAGGCCCAGTTCACCACTCCAGGGCTACTATACTACTGGGTCAGACGAGGCCCAGTTCACCACTCCAGGACTACTATACTACTGGGTCAGACGAGGCCCAGTTCACCACTCCAGGACTACTATACTACTGGGTCAGACGAGGCCCAGTTCACCACTCCAGGACTACTATACTACTGGGTCAGACGAGGCCCAGTTCACCACTCCAGGACTACTATACTACTGGGTCAGACGAGGCCCAGTTCACCACTCCAGGGCTACTATACTACTGGGTCAGACGAGGCCCAGTTCACCACTCCAGGGCTACTATACTACTGGGTCAGACGAGGCCCAGTTCACCACTCCAGGGCTACTATACTACTAGGTCAGACGAGGCCCAGTTCACCACCCAGGACTACTACTGGTAGGACGAGGCCGTTCACACTCCAGGCTACTATACTACTGGGTCAGACGAGGCCCAGTTCACCACTCCAGGGCTACTATACTACTGGGTCAGACGAGGCCCAGTTCACCACTCCAGGGCTACTATACTACTGGGTCAGACGAGGCCCAGTTCACCACTCCAGGGCTACTATACTACTGGGTCAGACGAGGCCCAGTTCACCACTCCAGGGCTACTATACTACTGGGTCAGACGAGGCCCAGTTCACCACTCCAGGACTACTATACTACTGGGTCAGACGAGGCCCAGTTCACCACTCCAGGGCTACTATACTACTGGGTCAGACGAGGCCCAGTTCACCACTCCAGGGCTACTATACTACTGGGTCAGACGAGGCCCAGTTCACCACTCCAGGACTACTATACTACTGGGTCAGACGAGGCCCAGTTCACCACTCCAGGGCTACTATACTACTGGGTCAGACGAGGCCCAGTTCACCACTCCAGGACTACTATACTACTGGGTCAGACGAGGCCCAGTTCACCACTCCAGGACTACTATACTACTGGGTCAGACGAGGCCCAGTTCACCACTCCAGGGCTACTATACTACTGGGTCAGACGAGGCCCAGTTCACCACTCCAGGGCTACTATACTACTGGGTCAGACGAGGCCCAGTTCACCACTCCAGGACTACTATACTACTGGGTCAGACGAGGCCCAGTTCACCACTCCAGGACTACTATACTACTGGGTCAGACGAGGCCCAGTTCACCACTCCAGGGCTACTATACTACTGGGTCAGACGAGGCCCAGTTCACCACTCCAGGGCTACTATACTACTGGGTCAGACGAGGCCCAGTTCACCACTCCAGGACTACTATACTACTGGGTCAGACGAGGCCCAGTTCACCACTCCAGGACTACTATACTACTGGGTCAGACGAGGCCCAGTTCACCACTCCAGGGCTACTATACTACTGGGTCAGACGAGGCCCAGTTCACCACTCCAGGACTACTATACTACTGGGTCAGACGAGGCCCAGTTCACCACTCCAGGACTACTAGGGATGTAGCTCAGTTGGTAGAGCATGGCGTTTGCAACGCCAGGGTTGTGGGTTTGATTCCCACGGGGGGCCAGTATGATTTTTTTTTTTTTAAGTATACACTCACCTAACTGTAAATCACTCTGGATAAGAGCGTCTGCTAAATGACTAAAATGTAAATGTAAATGTATACTACTGGGTCAGACGAGGCCCAGTTCACCACTCCAGGACTACTATACTACTGGGTCAGACGAGGCCCAGTTCACCACTCCAGGGCTACTATACTACTGGGTCAGACGAGGCCCAGTTCACCACTCCAGGGCTACTATACTACTGGGTCAGACGAGGCCCAGTTCACCACTCCAGGGCTACTATACTACTGGGTCAGACGAGGCCCAGTTCACACTCCAGGACTACTATACTACTGGGTCAGACGAGGCCCAGTTCACCACTCCAGGACTACTATACTACTGGGTCAGACGAGGCCCAGTTCACCACTCCAGGGCTACTATACTACTGGGTCAGACGAGGCCCAGTTCACCACTCCAGGACTACTATACTACTGGGTCAGACGAGGCCCAGTTCACCACTCCAGGACTACTATACTACTGGGTCAGACGAGGCCCAGTTCACCCACTCCAGGACTACCCTACTACTGGGTCAGACGAGGCCCAGTTCACCCACTCAGGACTACTATACTACTGGGTCAGACGAGGCCCAGTTCACCACTCCAGGGCTACTTTACTACTGGGTCAGACGAGGCCCAGTTCACCACTCCAGGGCTACTATACTACTGGGTCAGACGAGGCCCAGTTCACCACTCCAGGGCTACTATACTACTGGGTCAGACGAGGCCCAGTTCACCACTCCAGGACTACTATACTACTGGGTCAGACGAGGCCGAGTTCACCACTCCAGGACTACTATACTACTGGGTCAGACGAGGCCCAGTTCACCACTCCAGGGCTACTATACTACTGGGTCAGACGAGGCCCAGTTCACCACTCCAGAACTACTATACTACTGGGTCAGACGAGGCCCAGTTCACCACTCCATGACTACTATACTACTGGGTCAGACGAGGCCCAGTTCACCACTCCAGGACTACTATACTACTGGGTCAGACGAGGCCCAGTTCACCACTCCAGGACTACTATACTACTGGGTCAGACGAGGCCCAGTTTCACCACTCCAGGGCTACTATACTACTGGGTCAGACGAGGCCCAGTTCACCACTCCAGGACTACTATACTACTGGGTCAGACGAGGCCCAGTTCACCACTCCAGGACTACTATACTACTGGGTCAGACGAGGCCCAGTTCGCCACTCCAGGACTACTATACTACTGGGTCAGACGAGGCCCAGTTCACCACTCCAGGACTACTATACTACTGGGTCAGACGAGGCCCAGTTCACCACTCCAGGACTACTATACTACTGGGTCAGACGAGGCCCAGTTCACCACTCCAGGACTACTATACTACTGGGTCAGTGGACGGAGAGGCAGAGAAAGGGAAAGAGGGAGAAAAGGAGAGAATATGAATATTTACAGCTAATTAACAGAGAGATCACGGTATTGATGCATTCAGGCTGTCTCCTGGCAACGCAGGCTTTGATATATCTCAGAGCAGGGATGGAGAGGGAGAGAGAGAGAGACATCGAGACAGAGAGAGAGAGAGAGAGAGAGATGCTTCCTCCTCTGGCCTTAGCACCGTTAGACACACACTTTCTCTCTCTCTCTCTCTGTCTTTCTCTCTCTCACACACACACACACCCTCTTTGAGTGTTAGTAACATGACTAGTAAACAGGCCCTCCTGTTAGAGCTCATATGGACGGAGGCTTCAGTGAGAGCAGACCGAAAGGTGAAGTATAGCATGCGTAGAACTGGGCTGCATCACAAATGTCACCCTATTCCCTTTAAAGAGCCCATCAAAAGTAGTGCACTATATAGGGAACACGGAGCCATTTGGGAACGCACCCCCTGATCAATACATTTCAGCTGGTTTTGATTGCAACAGTGATTTTTCACTAGTCTGATTAGACCAGGGGTGTCAAACGTCCGGCCCGCGGGCCGGATCAGGCCCGCAAACGGGTTTAATCCTATGGAGGACTAAAAGTGCCACAATTAAATAAATAAATACACCATTAAATAATTACTTAAATGTGTCATTAATTAATTCAAATTAGAATTAAATACATAAATGTGTAATTAAATGTATCATTAATTAATTCAAATACCGATTCATTTTATGTAAAATACATATATAATTATTTCACTATTTACATTTACATTTCATGATCCTGCATTGCAGTGATTCATGAATTACTTAAAACTGTCAAACTGACCCATCAAAGTCAGTGGGCGGGGCTAACGCGAATCTAGTCTGATCCATTGCTTTGGTCTGAAGTAGAGTAGGCCAACCTGGATAGAGACAATGGAGGATCTCCGTGAACTTTCCAGGGAGTTGGTTAGAGACATTTTAAACTTAGCAGAGGATGTAGAAGCAGGACCTGCTGACCCAGAGCATGTAGCTAGTAAAGCAGAGGAACTTATTGAAGTTGTTGGAGTCATTTCCGCACTTTCCGACGAAGATATCGACCACAGAGTGATTGCAAAACTAGAAGAAGTTGTCCACCGCTTCTCTGGTACCAGGGCACTTCAGGCCCAACACACACAGGGACCGGGGCGTTTGGCGTTTGACATACCGAGTGCAGTTCTGGAGCATCAACTTCTTTGTGGAGTTCCCGCAGTTCAAATTGCAGCGATGTTCGGTGTGTCAAAGAGGACCATCAGGAGGCGCATGCAACAATACAGTTTAAGGTATTTACACTAAATTCATGAGTTTTCTGTTTATGAATTGCTGCTCTCATACACTCGGAAAGAATATGACGTTTAAGGTAACATTACTTGATGTTGTGTTTTTCTTGTTTGTACAGAAAGACAGATCTCTATTCAGCTGTGAATGATGAGGAGTTAGACCGTATTGTAAGTGAAATTCACAGAAGTCATCCAAACACCGGCTACAAGCTAATGCGTGGTCACCTGAATGCAAGAGGTGTGCATGTTCCAAGTGAGTAGATAATAATATGGGCATTATTTAAATGTATTTTTAATTTGGAGCTCTGCCCCTTTGAAAGGTGAAGGAAGCCCGCTTATGGAAAGACATCGCCTCTGAGATGTAGAATGTGTAGAAGAAATGTGAAGAGAAACACACATTTCAGGACGGCTGACTTGTATCATCAGGATAGACATGTCCTGTGATTTTTAGCCTCCTGTTTAATAGAGGTGGAACAATATCTGACAGTAATATTCTCAGCTGTCCGGATGTGCCCCTGCTGTAAAGGGTATAATATAATCATAGAAAAGCAAAATATCATAGGAGGCAAAAAATCTCAGGTCATCTCTGTTCGAGCATGTGGTATCTATCTATCTATCTATCTATCTATCTATCTATCTATCTATCTATCTATCTATCTATCTATCTATCTATCTATCTATCTATCTATCTATCTATCTATCTATATATGTGTGTATATATATGTATATGTGTATATATATGTATATATATGTGTGTATGTATATATATATATATATAAATATATATATATATATATATATATATAAATATATGTATGTATGTATATATATGTATGTATATGTATGTATATATATATAAATATATATATGTATGTATGTATATATGTATGTATATGTATGTATGTATGTGTGTATATATATATATATATGTATATGTATATATCATTTTATATATGTGTATATATATGTGTATGTATATATATATATATACATATATATATATATATATATATATATATATATATATATATATATATATATATATATATATATATATATATATATATATATATATATATGTATGTATGTATATGTACAATATCTGACAGTAAAGTACATTTTTGAAGCTGTGGTGGTTCTGTAATAGTTGACTGTTTTACACACATTATTTATTTTATTATGACACCACTATATCCTCAAAATAAGTAGCCAGTGAGTGTGTGGTTATTCATTTTAAATTCCTCCCCTCAGTCTCAAGACTGCAAGAGTCTTTACGCAGAGTCAATGCAGAGGGAGTCTACATGAGACGTCTGAGGCTGCGTGTATTAAGGCGACGGCAGTATTTTGTTCCTGGCCCAAACTCTTTGTGGCATATAGATGGCCACCATAAGCTTATCAGGTCAGTGATATTAGCAGATAAACAATGCATCTTTCTATATGTTTCATTACAATTGTTATACAATAAAGTTATATTTTTTCATGTGTTTGCAACAGGTGGAGATTTGTTGTCCACGGTGGGGTGGATGGATTCAGTCGTTTAGTGGTCTACCTGACTGTGGCCGGCAATAATAGAGCTCATACGGTCTTACAGAGCTTTATCGCCGCTGTTGAGCAGTATGGGCTGCCATCAAGGGTACGGTCTGACAAAGGGGGGGAGAATGCAGATGTAGCAGAATTCATGATCAGAAGCAGAGGTACCGACAGGAATTCACACATCACAGGCAGAAGTGTCCACAATCAGCGGTAAAGAAATATGTTTGGCAACTAGGCTCACACAACTAACATACTAGTTGAATGTACTTTAGCATATGTCATAAATTAACAATTTCTCAATTTTATCCTAAACACAGAATAGAGAGGATGTGGAGAGATGTTTATGAACATGCCCTGGACCTCTTCTATCAGATCTTTACTTCATTGGAAGATCAGGAGACACTGAATCCAGACAATGAAGTCCATCTTTTCGCTCTGCACCGGATTTTCCTTCCACTGGTTCAGCAAAGCCTCGACTCTTTTCGAGATGCTTGGAACTTCCACGGTCTTAGAACTGAAAGGAATCAGTCACCACAGCAACTCTGGAGAAGTTACAGAGAGCAAGGCCCTGAGGAGGATCCTACTGAGGTTAACAATGAACTTTAAACACTTTCTTAAAATTGTTTCCCCAAAGGAATTATGGGAGAAAAAAATGGTGCTAAATGTGATACTTTAAATGAAACATTTACTATAGATTATTGTCTCTTTAAAATCTCCCGAGCTTTTAAAGATCAACCTGTGAGCTGTAGTTTCTACAGTGCATACTATGCAAAGCTGTATTATTTTAAAAAACTGAATAAGTAACATTTCATTTCTCACTGCCTTGGTGACCAAAAATAACAATCTTGTGTAAGGACATGTCAAACTAGTTTTAAGTACAAGACTGATTATGCTTGTCATCCATTCAGGTTCCTGAAGAATATGGGATCGATTGGAACGGACCTCACTGCCTTCATCGAGGCACTGTGTCAGTCCCCGAGGTTCAGCTGGCCCGTGAGCTCTCAGATGAAGAGGTTGCAATTTTGCCAGCTCCAGGAGTTTCTGTTACTGATGCACTTAGACTATATGTAGAGACTGTGGAAGTGTTATCAAGAATCTTAGACTGATGTCCAACCCATGTTTTTATTTGTTGTGTTAGAACAAGCAAGGAAAAACTGAAAGTTTACTTTCCTTTTAAAAGAAAGGAAAAAAAAGCTGTTTCTTTGAAGCTTCCTGTCTCATTATGGTCCACAGAATGACTAACAGGAATGCTGTACTGTTAGCACTGAAGGTGCAGAACAGTTTGATTTTAGTAAATGGAAGAAAAAAAAGTCAACTACTGCACAGTGTGTTAATGTTTTCAAAGACACTGAACTTGTGTCAATTCATCTGAACTGTGTATGCATTGACATTAGGGCTGGGCAATATGGAGAAAATCAAATATCACATTTTTGACCTAACACCTTGATGTCGATATTGCAACGATATTGTAAGGTTGACAATTGGTGCATTCACAAAATATCTTCCACATTTAGATTTCGGATAAATAACTATCATATTGTGGATATAATGACTAAGTGGTAAAAGGCAAATAATAGAACAGCTAGAACAGTCTGGTAAGTTCAGAAAATGACATCACTTTACTGTAATGCAGCCTTTGAAACCAGGAAAAGACCAGGTTTCCCAGTTGCATGTTCCCTTAGCAGATTCTCTTTGAAAACTTTGGCAGCTTGAGTGGGTTCTTTAATAAGCTTCCATTCTAAACAAACAACAACAATAAAGTTATCTATTACAGAGAGACATATTGTGAGTTGGCATGTTACCTGCATATACAGATATCCTCTCACTCTACAGAACAGGAGGAAAATTCTGTTCATTTCACTGACAAAACGTGAGACCCAACATCTTCAGAACCTGTCACAACGCTGAGTTGACATAAAAACAGCACTACTAAACAACTACAACTAAATATTAGAAAAAATAGAAAAACCCAGTTGCATGTTATTAATTGTCTGTAACTGTATTATCTTATCTAATTATATCCTACAGGTGTTATCTTTCTATTAACTTTTCAGTTACACACAATCTTATAGCAACACTATTGTGATGACACAAACCACTGTCTGTTTCTTTGCGATCCAACTCCTCGTTGACAATCACTGCCGGTACTACTGCACTCTCAGCTGATGTTTCAGGCCTCACTGGAACACTGTCACTGACTAGGGCTGTCTCACTATCATTTTCTTCACTTTGGCCTCCCTCTTGTTCTCTTTCTGATTCCTGCATGGGTGTCCTTGAAGTTAACACAATTGAAATGATGGTCATACTCGCTTATTTGTGTGCACAACAATAAGAGAGACATATTCCCAAAGAAAATAAATTATGCTACCCTTGCATTGCTTTAAGAAGTACATACCCATTGCAGCTCAATCTGTGCAGCTTCATCTCTGAAAAGGGAACTTCCTTCTGACAAGTGATGCAGGGGATGACTGGACCAGAGGCAGGACGTGAGCTCTCCTAACAACAACAACAAATGGCTTTTAATTAATGATTAAAAGTCACCAGTAATCTTTGTTTTGATTATGTATTAAACTAAGTCTCTGTAAATGTATGTACACAATCTAAGGGTAGATCCTGTTGAAGTGGACGTATGTAGATTGTAGCCTGTCCAATCATCGTCGATGGATCTTTCAGATAGGCAAGGGTGTATCCAGTGCTGGGACACTGAAGCAACGCAAGATTTCGACTGCGAGTAGATCCTACAAGTTTTAGAAATTCAAAGCCTCCCCCTTGTTGGAGCTTCGGAAACACTTCCATCAGTTTATTTGTTATAACCATGGGATCGTGGTCATTCCCTGGAGAAAAAAACAAAACAAAATCATAACTCACCTCACCTTAAATTAAGCAAATAAGCCTGTGATAACTATTATTGACACTATGAACACCAATTAAGTTTGAGTCACTATAAAAAGAAATGCAAATAATTTCAACAAGCCACAGACAGTACAAACTTTTTTTACTTTTGGTAAATGCCTAGTTTCGCACTGACCTGAAAATGTTACTTTTTGCTCTCCAAGTCCTGAAGTAAGAAGTTCAGCTTTAAACAGTACGCTTGGAATTTTATCCGCATTGTGGTCAGCCAAACAACAGACAGTGTGTGTGTAGCTTCTTCGGCTAACTTGGACTTGTGCTGGTCGTCTCGTCATATTCCTTCTGGCTCCAATGTTATATGGCGCAAAGAGCCTTGCTACCTCCGCTGCAACACAGAAAAACGTAACAGCTCAATGGTCACCAGTCAGCTAAAACAGCCTCTACTTCTATCTTGGGATGCTCAAGCCAGCTAACACCATTTAGCCGATTAGCGAACTAGCTAGGTTTATGCTTCCCCCCCCATTAACAATAAACGTGTCACGCACGAAGCATCATAATACCGCATGCAAATACATGTTCGAGTCGATCTAATTTAACCTACACGTGTGTCCCGAATCATTAAATAGTAGCACACCTGGCTAACATGAAATTACTTAGCTTACCTTGGACAGGTGTACGTGATTGAGCGGCCGGTATCTGCTGTGACTGAGCTGCCGGAGTCACCGGTGCCGCGGGAGCCGTTGGACTTCTGCTCAGAGCTTCCTCAATCAAATTCGCTGCTTCTCTCAGCAGCTCCGGGCAACTTTTAGACATTTTGTCCTGCACCTCACACAGCGTCTCAACATTGGGGCTAGCAGGACCGAGTCTTCTCTTGATTTTTAGCCGTTGCAATGAAAGTTCGAGGTGAATAGCGCCATCCAGTGTATTGGAATGTGTTCAGTAGCTCTGCATCAATCCATTATCCGGAATTGATTTGTCTTGGCTTGATGCAGAGGGTAACAAATCAGGCGTTAGGTTCCGCCTACCAACTTTTGATGGGTCAGTTTGACAGTTTTAAGTAATTCAGGAAGCACTCCAACGCAGGACCATGAAATGTAAATGTAAATAGTGAAATTATTATATATGTATTTTACATAAAATGAATCGGTATTTGAATTAATTAATGACACATTTAATAACACATTTATGTATTTAATTCTAATTTGAATTAATTAATGACACATTTAAGTAATTATTTAATGGTGTATTTATTTATTTAATTGTGGCACTTTTAGTCCTCCATATAATCCGGCCCGCGAGATGATTAAAAAAATAAATAATAATAATAATAATAATAATAATAATAATTTTGTAAAGTATAAAAATGCGCTGCAATTTTTCAATAAAATAAACTGCTGTTCCAATTGCGTCCACTGGATGGCGCAATAGCAATTGTGTTAAGCAAGCAAACTGTTTATACCGGGGCAGAGCAAGTAGGTCAAGCACGTGCAGCCAATGAGCTACTTTGTTTTGCCCGCGATATTTATTACGGCTTCTACTTTTAACATTATGTGCTTTGGCACCCTCATTGCCCCAATATGTCTCTCAAAAAAGAGAAAAGTGGACGCAGAGTGCAGAGTGTTCCAAGAAAAATGGTCATCCTATTTATTCACGGAATTGAATGGGAAAGCTGTATGTTTGGTGTGTTCAGAGCATGTTGCAGTGCTGAAAGAATATAACCTTCGTCGCCACTATGTGAGTCTTCATGCCGACAAATATGACAACTTTCAAGGACAGCGGAGATGAGAGAAGGTGAATGAACTGTTGGCGGGTCTGAAGAAACAGCAGTCTGTGTTTACTCACAGCCGAGACATCAGTGACGCTGCAGTGAATGCTAGCTACCTCATTGCTAATGAAATCGCAGTGGCTTCAAAACCATTTAGTGAGGGTGAATTTGTAAAAACATGCATGATGAAGGCAGCGGAGATTGTGTGCCCTGAAAAGCGGCAGGCTTTTGCAAATATCAGCCTGACAAGAAACACAGTTGCAGACAGGATTTCCGATCTTTCAGTGGATTTGGACAGCCAGTTGAAGCAAAAAGTAAAGTCATTTATTGCGTTTTCGGTTGCAATTGATGAAAGCACGGACATTACAGATGTTGCACAACTGGCCATTTTCATCCGCGGAGTTGATGACACATTGACCGTCACCGAGGAGTTCGTGGAGTTGGTGCCGATGACAGATACAACGACAGCAGCTGATATTTTTACCGCACTCGTCAGCGCGCTGGACAGGGTCGGAGTGGACTGGTCCCGCGCTGTCAGCCTGGCTACAGATGGTGCACCCTCAATGATCGGGAAAAAAGCAGGCGTTGTGACAAAGTTCCGAGAGAAAGTGCAATCTGCAAATGGAGGACGTGATTTGTTGACTTTTCACTGTATTTTGCACCAGGAGGCTTTGTGTTGCAAGTCATTAAAGATGGATAACGTCATGAAGGTGGTCATCCAAACTGTTAATTTCATCCGATCCAGAAGCCTGAATCACCGTCAGTTTGACAGCCTTCTCAGAGAGAAAGACCACATCTATGGCCTGCCATACCACACTGAGGTAAGATGGTTAAGCCGAGGTGCTGTGCTGAGGCGTTTCTTTGATTTACGAGAAGAAATTGAACAGTTCATGGAAGAAAAGGGCAAACCAGTGTTAGAATTTCATTCCGCAGAATGGATGCAGGACCTTGCATTTATGGTGGATGTTACAGAGCACCTGAATAACTTGAACAAACAGCTGCAAGGGTGCAACAAAGTTGTCAAGCAGTATTATGACAGCATACGTTCTTTCAAGTTGAAGCTGTCATTGTGGGAGACGCAACTTGCCGGTGGTGATGCAGCTCACTTCCCCTGTCTGAAAAATGTGTGCGCGACCCAACATGTGGCAGACATGAAGCGGTTCAAAGATAAAATAACGGGACTGTTACGGGAGTTTGAGCAACGCTTTCAGATTTATGTTTATATGTTTTTATGTTGATGTGCTATTGTTTTTAATTGTTTTTATTTTATTTGTATATTTAACCTATTCTTGACTCTGTGGTTCTTGCACTTGTTTGGGGAACAGGATTTCATTATTTTTATCTACATTTCTGCCTGAGAAATGACACCCTGATATAGTTCTGTGATCTGTGATATACTTCTGTGAATCACTGAGGCATTGTGTGTTTGTGTGTTCTTTGTCCTCAGAACTTTCAAATAACTTGAGGTGTTTTATGATTAATAGTGATGTTGTGCTTTTGGACACTGTCCTCAGGCTTCAGCTTTATGTTTATATGTTTTTATGTTGATGTGCTATTGTTTTTAATAGTTTTTATTTTATTTGTATATTTAACCTATTCTTGACTCTGTGGTTCTTGCACTTGTTTGGGGAACAGGATTTCATTATTTTTATCTACATTTCTGCCTGAGAAATGACACCCTGATATAGTTCTGTGATCTGTGATATACTTCTGTGAATCACTGAGGCATTGTGTGTTTGTGTGTTCTTTGTCCTCAGAACTTTCAAATAACTTGAGGTGTTTTATGATTAATAGTGATGTTGTGCTTTTGGACACTGTCCTCAGGCTCCAGCTTTATGTTTATATGTTTTTATGTTGATGTGCTATTGTTTTTAATTGATTTTATTTTATTTGTATATTTAACCTATTCTTGACTCTGTGGTTCTTGCACTTGTTTGGGGAACAGGATTTCATTATTTTTATCTACATTTCTGCCTGAGAAATGACACCCTGATATAGTTCTGTGATCTGTGAAACAGTTCTGTTAATCACTGAGGCATTGTGTGTTTGTGTGTTCTTTTTCTTTAGAATTTTCAAATAAACTTGAGGTGTTTTATGATTAATAGTGATGTTGTGCTTGTACTATTTTGGACACACTGTCCTCAGGCTCCAGCTTTATGTTGTATGTTGATCGTATTAAAACAAAGAAAACAATCTGAAGTTGTTGTTTTTAAGTTATATATACCATGATTTTTCCGGTCCGGCCCACTTGGGAATAGATTTTCCTCCATGTGGCCCCTGAGCTAAAATGAGTTTGACACCCCTGATTTAAATACTGTATTCTCCACATAGCTCATTCTAATATTTCTACCACTGTACATTGTATTTTATTTACACTGTTTGTACACACCTCATATTTATTTATATACTGGATTCTTCACATAGCTCGCTGTAATATATCTGCTGCTGTACATATCATTCTTAGTATATATTGTGTGAACTCATCCGGTGTAGATACGTATAGATTGCATTTGGATTACTAAAACGGTGCTATTTGTGTTGTTCATTGGATTTGTTTACGACATTTCTTGATTTCTTGATCATGATCTTCTTGATTATTTATGTACTTTGTTTGACATTTGACTGCATTGTTAAGAGCTAGTAACGTAAGGCATTTCGCTGCAACCGCTATAACATCTGCTAAACTGTGTACGTGACCAATAAACTTTTATTTGATTTGAAATACAGAGACATACCACCTCAGCTGTTGACTTTTATTGAGCCTTCCTGATAACTGCTTAGGGGACTCTGGTCGTTTCTCTAACTCTATTACTAGTGATTGTGTGTGTGTGTGTGTGTGTGTGTGTGTGTGTGTGTGTGTGTGTGTGTGTGTGTGTGTGTGTGTGTGTGTGTGTGTGTGTGTGTGTGTGTGTGTGTGTGTGTGTGTGTGTCCTCTGACTTCTCTCCCTTCACACTGTGTGTAACTCACCAGTAGCTTATTGGTATCAGTGTAACCCTTCTGTCAGTACATTATCATAGCTTCACCAGTAGCTTATTGGTATCAGTGTAACCCTTCTGTCAGTACATTATCATTGCTTCTTGGTATCAGCTCCATTTCCC
Organism: Coregonus sp. 'balchen'; assembly: GCA_902810595.1. Classification (NCBI taxonomy): domain Eukaryota; kingdom Metazoa; phylum Chordata; class Actinopteri; order Salmoniformes; family Salmonidae; genus Coregonus; species Coregonus sp. 'balchen'. The sequence goes on from LR778256.1 coordinate 29,415,230, forward strand.
AACACACACTTCCTCTTACAGAACACGCTCCTCTCCTGCTCTCTGAGGTGACTAGGCCTCACCCCTTACCCCTCAGCTCACTATCGGATTCCCCATCCCTCCATCCGGCCAGCGGTTGGTTGGTTGGTTGGTTGCCGTGGCCGACCGACGCTGTGTCCCTGTATGTCAGTCAGGGAATGACGAGGTCTGTCGAGGAGCACCGCTAATCAGCAACATTCCAGAACTCTCCGGAAGATGGGAAACAAACATTCTCTCTGTCGTTCCTTCCTGTAGTTTAATGACGCTGCTCTGTTGGAGGAGGCCCCCCCCCTTTAACAGATCTCTGACTAACAGTCTTCCTCCTCCCGCCCTTCAGCTGTGGGTCCACCGCTACAGTCCCTCTTTCAAACAGACAACTCATTACCACATTAAGGCTTTATGAAGGCTTTTATAAAGGGCACTACATATGTGCTTCACAAATCATTATAAGCCAAGTCGTAGCTTACATGGGTGATCTAAAGGCTCCTTACATCTGGTATTTTGCCATGGCAACAAGACTTTTACATCTAGGCTGTATTTCCATACATCTATTTACTTTGACTGGATGTCTGAAGAATCAATGCTTGATGTTGCAACACTGTCAAACCACTCTCCATGTTACAGCACGTTGTGGTTCATGGCCCTTTGAGCTGCTAATATATTGGTCACAGGAAGTGAGCTTGTACATCCTATTGTGTTTACCTAGCTGTTGCTTAGGAAATTGGGTGATTGCGTGGTTGCCTGGTAATTACAGAGTAATAGATTCATAGCCGGGTTGGTTGGTAGCTGTGTTAACTGGTTACACCGGGCTCACACAGTGCTTCTTGTTATGATACTCAAATATAGTCTATTCCTGTCACGATCGTTGAGAGATGGGTCAGACCAAGGTGCAGCTTGGTGTGCGTACATGTTTATTAAGACGAATAAACACTTGACAAAATAACGAAAACGTGAAGCTCAAACAGTGGCAACCCACAACAAGCCAAACATGAGTCAAGATCCCACAACTAAGGTAGGCAACCAGGCTACCTAAGTATGATCCCCAATCAGAGACAACAAGCGACAGCTGCCTCTGATTGGGAATCACACCCGGCCAAACCTAGACATACACATACTAGATCTACAACATAGAAATACAGTCACATAGATCTCAACAGAAACTCACACCCTGACCCAACCAACAAGAGTTCTCTAGATCAGGGCGTGACAGTACCCCCCCCCCCCAAAGGTGCGTACTCCGGCCGCACCAACCTGACTCATTAGGGGAGGTCGGGTGGGCATCCAGCCTCGGAGGCCGGCTCTCGGCTCGGGCGTGACGACCTCTCCCTCTCTGCCTCCCGTTTGCACCCCTGGTCTGTCTGGTCCTGGCGCGATGCTTCCCCTCTCTTCCTCCCACGATCACCAAGCCCTGTCTGGGACCCTGGTGTGGAGACCCCGACCCTGAGAGGGGCTGATGTCTGGGCCGGGTGGAGCCGCTGACCGGAGCTGAACTTAGGCACCGGTGGAGCGGACTGCCCTGGCTCCGGAGTGGAACCCGCTACCGGAGCTGGACTGGGAACCGCATCACTGGTTTGCGGCATCATTTCGCACGACACGTGCGGGCTCTGGCACAGGAGCAACTGGGCTGTGATGCGCATGGCGACCCAGTGTGTACTCGCAATGGGTTTCCATCCAATGAACCACACGCTCATTTTGTTGCCCTGACCAGATCCTCTCTCCGTGCCTCCACTACATCCGTCTCCATACGGGCCATCCTGCAGCGCTTCCTCTTGAAGGAGCTCCCTGCTCTATTCTCCCTACCAGCCCCCGTAATGGGGTGGCCTCCTCTTTTAAACTGCAGATCCGCAGGTCTTGGAGCACCTCTAAAATAGGGGCCTCCTCTTTTAAACTGCAGATCCGCAGGTCTTGGAGCACCTCTAAAATAGGGGCCTCCTCTTTTAAACTGCAGATCCGCAGGTCTTGGAGCACCTCTAAAATAGGGGCCTCCTCTTTTAAACTGCAGATCCGCAGGTCTTGGAGCACCTCTAAAATAGGGGCCTCCTCTCTTAAACTGCAGATCCGCAGGTCTTGGAGCACCTCTAAAATAGGGCCTCCTCTTTTCTTTTAAAACTGCAGATCGCAGGTCTTGGAGCACCTCTTAAAATAGGGGCCTCCTCTTTTAAATCGGCAGATCCGCAGTCTTGGAGCACCTCTAAATAGGGGCACTCTCTTTTAAACTGCAGACGCAGGTATTGCGAGCCACACCTCTAAACATAGGGGCATCCTCTATTAAACTGCAGATCGGCACGGTCTTGGAGCACTATAAAATAGGGCCTCCTCTTTTAACTCCAGATCCGCAGGTCGTGGAGCACCTCTAAAATAGGCGGCTCCTCTCTTAACTGCGATCCGCAGGTCTTGAGAACCTCTAAAATTAGGGGCCTCTCTTCTTAAACTGAAGATCCGCAGGGCTTGGGAGACACGCTCTAAAAATAGGGGCTCTCTCTAAACGCAGATCCGCAGGTCTTGGAGCACATCTAAAAAAGTGCAGGGGCCTACTCTCTTAAAAATGCCAAGATCCGCAGGTTTTGAGCACCTTAAATAGAGGCCATCCTCCTCTACAGTCAGCCCTTTCACGGCCTCCTGCTGCCTCGTCGTCCACCCCGTGGGGCTGCTTCTCGGGCTTTCTTCGTGACCGAGTCCTTTTAAGTCGCCGTTTCTCCTCCCTCGTTGCCTCTGTCTGCTCCCAAGGAAGGCGATCCATCCCAGCCTGGATCTCATCCCATGTCCATGATCCCTTACCATTTAATATCTCCTCCCATGTCCATGATTTCTGCTCCTCCTGGGCACGCTGCTTGGTCCTTGTTTGGTGGGATCTTCTGTCACGGTCGTTGAGAGACGGGTCAGACCAAGGTGCAGCGTGGTATGCGTACATGTTTATTAAGACGAATAAACACTTGACAAAATAACAAAACAACCAAACGTGAAGCTCAAACAGTGGCTACACACAACAAGCCAAACACGAGTCAAGATCCCACAACTAAGGTAGGCAACCAGACTACCTAAGTATGATCCCCAATCAGAGACAACGAGCGACAGCTGCCTCTGATTGGGAATCACACCCGGCCAAACCTAGACATACACATACTAGATCTCCAACATAGAATATAATCACATAGATCTCAAACTGAAACTCACACCCTGACCCCAACCAACAAGAGTTCTCTAGATCAGGGCGTGACAATTCCACAGGATTTAACTTGTTGATTACTCCCTATACTGGCTGTCCCAAATGGTACCCTATTGCCTATAGTGGACTGCTTTTGACAGTGGTCAAGTGGGCATGTGTCAGTAAGTAATGATTGAAGAAGCACTCCCTCACAGAAACAGATGGCGCCAAGACCTCGTTCACAAAGATGTCACACACTAGGGCAACACCCTTCCTCTTCCTCTTCAACAGTCTAGAAACTTCTCCAGAAAACACCACTCTCCTTCCCTTACCCCTTTCTTCTCCTTAGGAACCCTTAACTGTCAGGGGGGGAAGGGATGTGTCAAAAGTAGTGCGCTTAATAGGGAATAGGGTGCCATTTGGGACAGCCTAAGAGTTGATGATGCGGGACAAATGTTATGAAGACAAGAAAGAAGACAGAGAGCTCAGCTAGGCTCCTCCCCCAGAAGGAAGACAGAGAGCTCAGCTAGGCTCCGCCCCAGAAGGAAGACAGAGAGCTCAGCTAGGCTCCGCCCCAGAAGGAAGACAGAGAGCTCAGCTAGGCTCCGCCCCAGAAGGAAGACAGAGAGCTCAGCTAGGCTCCGCCCCAGAAGGAAGACAGAGAGCTCAGCTAGGCTCCGCCCCAGAAGGAAGACAGAGAGCTCAGCTAGGCTCCGCCCCAGAAGGAAGACAGAGAGCTCAGCTAGGCTCCTCCCCCAGAAGGAAGACAGAGAGCTCAGCTAGGCTCCTCCCCCAGAAGGAAGACAGAGAGCTCAGCTAGGCTCCTCCCCCAGAAGGAAGACAGAGAGCTCAGCTAGGCTCCGCCCCAGAAGGAAGACAGAGAGCTCAGCTAGGCTCCTCCCCCCAGAAGGAAGACAGAGAGCTCAGCTAGGCTCCTCCCCCAGAAGGAAGACGTTAATAAGAATAGAAAATGCCCCCATGAGTTTCCAGCGGTCCTCAAAGACACCATGACAAGAGTTCCTGGTGTATCTTTCCTGTTGAGGAGGAGGAGAGAGCTATGGTGATATTCCACTTGATTAGCACAAATGATACAGCTCTAGGCTGGTCCCAGATCTGTTTGTGGCGTATAGCCAACTCCTATGGTCATTGTCAACCCTATCTTACATTTTTAGTTTGTTGTATCAATATTTTCTATTTGGTTTCCTGTATGATAATCCTCTATATGTGTCCACAGTTCCTGATTGTATAGCAGAGCAATAGAACGTTTATAGATCATTTACCCTAGACAGACATGCTACCCTCTGCATGTTTCAGCATGCGCTGACAGAGAGGTATTCGGAGATCCTGAGGCTTGGAGCCTTTTACATTTTACATTTTTAGTCGCTCTTATCCAGAGCGACTTACAGGAGCAATTAGGGTTAAGTGCCTTGCTCAATGGCACATCGACAGATTTTTCACCTAGTCGGCTCGGGGATTAGAACCAGCGACCTTTCGGTTACTGGCACAACACTCTTACCCACTAAGCTACCTGCCGCCCGCCTGTATTCAACAGAAACTGCCTGGATAGCAGGGGGGTTCTGGACGATCAGCTGTAGGGGGTTGAGTAGTGGCTGCCAGGTCCTTGGAATTTGTTATCCTGCAGGAAGCACAACCCTGGTCTGAACGCCGAACTCGCTGACCGCCACTCATTCCTTGCCATGCTCTTCTCATACACACTTTTGGACTGGCTAATCCAATACTTCCAGCGCTCGATGCCAGTATAAATTAAGCTGGCTCTGTGAGTGGTGGATGTGATGTAATGGTGGTCAAGGGAGCGGGGGTAAGCGATGCGGGAACATTGAGCAATGGGGAAAGGGGCGTGCTAACAGGAGAGAACAGAGGAGATAAGAGATGCGAGCAGGAGAGAGGAGATGGAGATGAGATGAGGAGGATAGAGTGGCTACGAGAGAGAGGGACGTAGGAGTAGGAGAGAAGGATGATATATAAAGTGATATCATAGCTATCATATATATCATATATTATCAGTATGCAAAATTATATCATCTCCATCTATATGTATAATAGAGTATAGGATAGGATATAGTGATCAGATAATATTGCTTATATATATAATATAGAATTATGATAGATATAAGAGATAGAAATGACATCATAAGCTTCTCCGACATAGGGGCAGGCCAGTGCATTTGCGTTATCAATAGAGTATCATCTTGCTTATATAAGACGAATCTTCGTCTGCATGTTGCCCCTTTCATAGCTAGATCTCTAATAGTCTTTCAGATCGGTCCGTCCACTAATGTGCCCTAAGTGGTCCGTCCCCACCAGAGTTCGTCATGCCGACATTAGCGTCCCCTACTCGCTGCTACTACACCCCCCACGTTGCGCCCTTCCCGTACTCGGTGCCGCGTAACGTAGGGGAGACATACATTGATCCTTTTGTATTACTCCCCCCGTTGTGTAACATTGCGACCCAAGAGCTATCCCCCCTTCCCTTTCCACGTTGTTTTTTACCCGACCTTACTGAGCCTTTTGGATTTACATAGCAATCAGATTTAAGGTTTGGCCACAGTGTTGGTGATTAACCGGAAATCGACCAAGCGTTTATGGCCGCTACTTTGATATCTTTTTTGTTTTCTTTTTCCCTGGTGCACCAATACTTGTCCGCGTTTTTCTACCCCCGTTTCCAGTGGGCACGCCAAATCTTTTTTTTTTTTCCCTGAACCCCAGTTTAAACTTTTGCCCATGGTCCTCGGGGACAATTGCATCGGCGCCCCCCCCGTTGCCCTTCTATTGCAAGATCGTGGCAGTAAAGCGTATCGCGCTAATACTGGGGAATTACGTCCCCCCTTAATCACCATCCTTGCCTTTCTCCGTGAGTTCAGTGCCGGAGCCTTCCCCCTATGTTACTTGTCTTAGTGTTGTAGTTGTCCTTCCCCGCTCTTGGCCTATACCCCAATTATACTCGTATACAGCTCGCTTGATCTATCCCCCCCCCCCCCGCGTATTTTACTTTCGATATCGAGAGTCTTGATTGCTGTCTTAAGTATGTCACTGTGTGCTAATGGGATCGGCAGTTTCACCGCACGACGTATTTGCATGCTGTTTGCGTCGCTTGTGTTGCGCTTAAGGTTCCTTTTCTTTTCTTTTTTTCCCTTCTCCACCGCTAAGTGTATCACCCCCCTATTGGATAACCCAGCGCTTTTCCCGTCTTAAGACCGGTTCGGTCCCTTGGCAGTCTCTTCCCACTTCTGATCCGCTGTCGTTTTTTTGTACATTCACCCCTTTCTTCCCCTCTTTTGCTTCTCTTTTTTTCCTCGCCGCCGGCTCTTTTTTTTCCCGCTTTCGTTTACCGTCGAGACCACACGTCTTGAATTCGATTCCCTCTATGATACTTTCGCCTTGCAGGTTTGTCCTCGTTATTTATTTGATCGTAGCCCCTCCACCATTTGCCCCCTCTCTCTTCCGGACCTAACCCCTAATGCTCCCCAATCTTTTTTTATGGTCACAGTTTTCACACTCTTCTCCCCCCGCCGCGCCCGAATCACATCTCCGGCCCTTACCTTTTTTTTCCACCGTTAGTCCCGTTTTTCTAATTAGGCACCTATTGTTTTTTCCTTTTTTCTGTTTACGCGTTCTTTTTCCCAACTATCCCTTTTAGATTTAATTATTTCCTGACGTACGACAGAATATATGAACTTTTATAGTCTTGACCCCCTCCTTAGCCCGTGTTTGTTGTTAACTCACTTACCAAATATCTTTCTTCTTTAATGTTAGAGCGCAGACTGAATGCATAGCACCCCCCCCCGAAGGGAACCGCTATTCGAGGCCCAGAAGCTATACGGCCCCCTGCCACGTAGGAAATGTTCTCCCACCATTCTTTCTATGTCCCTTGCCTCTTCCTCTAGCGTCCCTGGCCCCCCGTACGGCTACAGCCATCGGCAGAACACAATGATAATTCCTCTAAACCTAATTAGGACCCACGTTGTCAAAAAAGGCTACTTAAACGGTCTTTTTTGATTTAGGCGCTATGGGTTGGGCTTAGCAGATTGGGTGTTTCCACGGCATTCTGTTGAGATGAGGATCGCTTCGTACCACACAGAACGTTTTTTTAATTCCCATGTTGTGCTATTCTCCCCTCTATTTGTTTCTTTCTCGTTCCAGCTTCTTGCTGGACACCACACATTTCTCCTTTCTTCCATCGTCTTGGTTGTGGTTTTTTAGTTTTCATAGCTTGTTATTACAGCACACGCTCTTCTTCAATCGTGACGTTGACATGACCTGTGAAACGCACGGCTGTTCAAATGGTACTGTGTTGGGGGAAAACAGTGGGCATGTACTGTATGTCACGGTAATCTAGCGTGGTAATTGAATTTGGCTAAACTACACTTGTGGTTTGCTTTAGGTGGGCGTCTATGGTGGTGCTCCGCGTAGCGACAGGGTTAGCTTACTAGCTATCGGAGCACTGCAGCAATTGGCACTTCGCATGTCACATTACTGGGGCACTTCAGAAAGATTTAGATAACAGCTGTTTCACCAAAGTTCCTCCTCTCACCACCAACCCTCCCAACTCGCACACCAGCGCCCGTGCCGACCCCAGGCGCGACCACGCGCACCCCATGCCCCCCGTACGCACATCAAGCAGCCCGCGCAACCCAGCGCCCGCCCGAAGCCCCAGACCGCCCGCCTCCCCCCAAAACAGCCCCCTCCACCCCCAGCCTCCGGCACCACCAGCCCCCCGCTCGCCCACACCAACCTACCACACGCGACAACAAGCCACCCGCCGCCACCCCCAAAAGACCCCACGTATCACACCATACCGCAACCCCGCGAACACCAATACATACGCGAACACACCCCCACCCTCCCCCCTCTCACCCCACCCATGCCCCCATCTGCATCACGTCCCAGCAGCACGCCCCTACCTCCACCCACATCCCTTACCCATACCAACACAAAACTCCCTCCTCACCCCATCCTCCCCCCCTCACCCCATCCACGGAAAGTAGTAGCGTCATTTTTTTTTTTTTTTTTTTTTTTTTCTGGCTACACCTGTGCTTACCCTAAAGAGTTGCTGCGTTGAGGGCTAATGTAAACCTCCATAGCAAAACAGTGTGTTTAATCAATTATTTGGTGAAGTGAATATATTTAGGAACGTGTTATTTCTAAAAAAGGATACCTTTTTATTTGTCACAATATTTAGCGTTTTATACATTAATGGAGGAGGAGGGCCTCCTGAGGAGCCTCCACTGACTTGATGGGTAGGCTTCCTTAGTGCAATTGTATATAAAGCTTCTACTGTTAGCACTAGAGATCAGGTTTCGCATGAGGCTATGTGTAGCCGCCGCGAACGGGAGACCATGGGGGGGCAGGCGCACATTGAGCCAGGGTAGGGGAGGGAATGGCCGGCAGGATGGAGAGCATGGGTTTGCAAACACCAAGGGTTGTGCGGTTCGATTCCAAGGTGGGCCAGTTTGCAAAAAAAATAATGAGTCGCTCTGGATAAGAGCGTATGCTCAACTGAGTAAATGTGAGTCAGTCATTATATTATCGGGGTGAAGTATTATTGCTTAAATTCTACACAGGTCTAGTCCATCTACTGCAATAGCTGAGCACAGTCGAGTGGTGCTCGTCTCAAACCGAGGCTGCAACGTCATGAGAAAACGCAAAACCTCACCCAGAGAGAAGCGACAGACGGAGCGACTAGAGGTGCCAACAGATTGGAGCTACGGAGGATAACTGTAAGTAATGTATCTACACGCATTTCTAATCGCTGCGATTTTGTTACTATCTGTGCCATGCGCCGCGTTTTTCCCGCACACCTCGAGCCGGATCACGCTCCACCCCCGCGCCCGTTTGAGGAGAATGATTCCCTTCTTGCAAATGAAACCCGGGCGACCGGTTTCGGGATGACAACACGACCCCCACACCCCCTGGTATATGCGACTGTCATGCTGTATTTAACGCCGCACAACCTCTCACAAAGAGACCCGGATCCACCACAACACAGCCTGAATATGGCGGCGCAGCGCGTGAAAAGCAAAGCCAACCACCTCTACCTCCCCACCACACATGAGCCCGCCCTCCCACTGCACACCACTAGACTACCAGGCCACCCACTCTGCTGTCTTGAAGAAGCGGCAAACCAATTTTCAAACGCACGCCCCCACCAGAGTAGCCCTGCCACACCGCCACCACTCCAATGCCTCCCCCCCCCCATCTCTTCCGCCACCACCCCCGGTATGCTCCTACCGCGGTTTGTATCCAGCGACAGCTCTCAGACGCGCGGTTGGGAACAAAAAGATCAGCGTTTTGGCCGATATCCTGCCCGTGACGGGGTTGAAGAAGTTACAACGGAAATGGAAAAAGTTATTCGATTGTCTAGAATTACACACGTTCTTCGGGACACTGAATTCTTATCATTTTTCATAATAGGACGCCTGGAATTATTCAAGCGGTTATCAAATGCGCATTTTTAGATAAGATTTGTAATCTATTCATATTTCGTTTTGTACGGTGTTATGCTCTGAAAGCAGCAGTCAGTTCTAGATGCGTTAGATACGGGCCCCGCCTAGTTCACTACTGAATCTGTCGATTGGGAGGGACACAACTGGGTGGTGGTTTCCTCTTCAGTTGAACTACACTGAAATGTCATATTAGCTTCTATTCTTCACGATTATGAAACGTGTAGACAATAGGCCTAGATCTACAGCATGTTAGATTAATATTTGATATTAATTTTTAATAGTGAGATTTTCTGAAGTCATTAGAAAATATTTAAGATTTCTGCTCTCTGTAAACTATAGACTGCAATCAAATCAACGTTTATTGGTCGGGGTACAAAGATTTGCAGGTGCAGCGAAATGCTTGTTTCTAGCTCCAACAGTGGAGTAATACCCTAGCAATACAAAACAATACACACATCATCCAAAAAGTAAAAAGAAAGAAATGAAGAAATATCAGAATGTAGTACTTGTAAAAGTAATGTTATAGTATAGCCTAACTGTTGTCGCTCATCTGAATGTATTTTTATCCTCACAGTTATATATTGATTATAATAGAACACTTCCTGAGTTAGGACTCAGTTTGAACTACTCTGAACAAGTATCAGTCATTCTGTTGTCAGTTATTGGTAAGAGGATGTGGAACTCTGCTCAGAGGGAGAGGGGGAGTGTCATGTTTACTCTTCATTTTGATGGTTTATGTCACTTTTGTTTACTATCTACTTCACTTGCTTTGGCAATGTTAACACACGTTTCCCATGCCAATAAAGCCCCTGAAAGAGAGAGAGTGTAGAGCGGTGAGGAGTCTCATGCAGAGACACGTTTGATCGGTAGACTTTTTGGTGTGCGACTTTGGCAGTTGATTGACCAGACCTGACTTGGGAGCTTTGCCCCGATGGAGATGCTTATTAAACAACCGGAGACGACCCGAGGGAGAGAGTCATATGAGGGCCCATCAGTTCGCATGTGACAGATAGATCCTCGAGAGTCGTCCCTTTCTGCGGGGTCGAGACTCGCGGATTATGCAGAGAGAAGCCCGAGGGGGCCCGGACCGGAAACGATGCCCCGTAGGAGATGTTCGTTGAGAGAGTTGGAGATGACCCCCCCTAGTAGTCTAGAAGAGTTATGCGCGAGAGTAGACGAGACTACTGAGGGAGGGGAGAGAGCCCGGTTAAGAGGGAGATGCAAGGGAATCGGAGAGGGAGAGAGAAGAGAAGAGGGAGGAGAGGAGAGAGAGAGAGACTAGACACCGAGAGACAGAGAGCGAGCAGAAACTTGCGAATCGAGGAGAGCGAGGGCACGGAGAGGAGAGACTCGTAGAGACCGACCCGCGAGGAGAGAGACGAGTGCGAGGATCGAGGAGAGATGAGAGAGCTCTCTCTCCTTCTTCCTCCTCGAGACGTGGAGCGGGAAGATGAGAGAGGACGACTCGAGGATGAAAGAGGGGAGAGAGAGCAGACATGAGAGGAGCGACGAGAAGATCGTTAAGGGGGGGCGCGAGAGAGAGCAGATTGAGAAGCTGAGTAGAGATCTGAGAGAAACGGAGGACGCCCGAGGATGAGAGATGAGACGGATGAGTTTTGAGAGAGGAGAGAGACGGACTGAGTAGTAGAAGGAGGGACCGGCAACTTAGGAAGATGTAAGAGCTGGGAGCTGATGAGAGCTGAGTGACGGCCGAGAGAGTTGGAGACCGAGGTAGAGAGAGAGCAGGCGAGAGAGAGAGGACAGAGAGACAGAGAGGGAGAGATGACGAGAGAGAGAGAGAGGAGAGCTGAGAGAGAGAGGAGAGAAGGGGAAAGAGAGGGCAGAGAGAGGGAGTACAGAGAGAGAGGGAGAGACAGAGACAGAGAGAGAGCGAGAGAGACAGAGAGAGAGAGAGAGAGAGAGAGACACAGAGAGAGAGAGAGAGAGAGAGAGAGAGAGAGGAGAGAGCTTGTTTGTTTTATTTAGTTGACCTATACTCAGCTGTACCTTCTCTCTACTGTTGACTACTGTCTATATGCAGGGGGCATATGTTCAATGTTTGAAATTGATTCTTATGTCTTTTAGTTTTTCAGTTAGTTTATAACAGTGTGTAGTTTTTCAGTTAGTTTATAACAGTGTGTCGTTTTTCAGTTAGTTTATAACAGTGTGTGTCATTTTTCAGTTAGTTTATAACAGTGTGTGTCATTTTTCAGTTACTTTATAACAGTGTGTCGTTTTTCAGTTAGTTTATAACAGGGTGTCGTTTTTCAGTTAGTTATAACAGGGGGTCGTTTTTTCAGTTAGTTTATAACAGTGTGTAGTTTTTCAGTTAGTTTATAACAGTGTGTGTCGTTTTTCAGTTAGTTTATAACAGTGTGTGTCGTTTTTCAGTTAGTTTATAACAGTGTGTAGTTTTTCAGTTAGTTTATAACAGTGTGTCGTTTTTCAGTTAGTTTATAACAGTGTGTCGTTTTTCAGTTAGTTTATAACAGTGTGTCGTTTTTCAGTTAGTTTATAACAGTGTGTCGTTTTTCAGTTAGTTTATAACAGTGTGTCGTTTTTCAGTTAGTTTATAACAGTGTGTTGTTTTTCAGTTAGTTTATAACAGTGTGTGTACGTGTACTAACAGTGTAATGGTTTCTAACAGTTTAATCATGTTATGACCAAGGCTTCATATTACAAAGATCATTGTGATGATGATAATTCTTCCTATGAGGAGACCAGAGAATATCTCTTAACCTATGGGGAATAATTCCACTAGTTTCCTGTATGTGACAGACCAGGGACAAGGCAGTAGTTTCCTGTATGTAACAGACCAGGGACAAGGCAGTAGTTTCCTGTATGTAACAGACCAGGGACAAGGCAGTAGTTTCCTGTATGTAATAGACCAGGGACAAGGCAGTAGTTTCCTGTATGTAACAGACCAGGGACAAGGCAGTAGTTTCCTGTATGTAACAGACCAGGGACAAGGCAGTAGTTTCCTGTATGTAACAGACCAGGGACAAGGCAGTAGTTTCCTGTATGTAATAGACCAGGGACAAGGCAGTAGTTTCCTGTATGTGTCAGACCAGGGACAAGGCAGTAGTTTCCTGTATGTAACAGACCAGGGACAAGGCAGTAGTTTCCTGTATGTAACAGACCAGGGACAAGGCAGTAGTTTCCTGTATGTAACAGACCAGGGACAAGGCAGTAGTTTCCTGTATGTAACAGACCAGGGACAAGGCAGTAGTTTCCTGTATGTAACAGACCAGGGACAAGGCAGTAGTTTCCTGTATGTAACAGACCAGGGACAAGGCAGTAGTTTCCTGTATGTAACAGACCAGGGACAAGGCAGTAGTTTCCTGTATGTGTCCAGACCAGGGACAAGGCAGTAGTTTTCCTGTATGTGTCAGACCAGGGACAAGGCAGTAGTTTCCTGTATGTGACAGACCAGGGACAAGGCAGTAGTTTCCTGTATGTAACAGACCAGGGACAAGGCAGTAGTTTCCTGTATGTAACAGACCAGGGACAAGGCAGTAGTTTCCTGTATGTAACAGACCAGGGACAAGGCAGTAGTTTCCTGTATGTGACAGACCAGGGACAAGGCAGTAGTTTCCTGTATGTGTCAGACCAGGGACAAGGCAGTAGTTTCCTGTATGTGTCAGACCAGGGACAAGGCAGTAGTTTCCTGTATGTGTCAGACCAGGGACAAGGCAGTAGTGTCCTGTATGTAACAGACCAGGGACAAGGCAGTAGTTTCCTGTATGTGACAGACCAGGGACAAGGCAGTAGTTTCCTGTATGTAACAGACCAGGGACAAGGCAGTAGTTTCCTGTATGTAACAGACCAGGGACAAGGCAGTAGTTTCCTGTATGTAACAGACCAGGGACAAGGCAGTAGTTTCCTGTATGTGTCAGACCAGGGACAAGGCAGTAGTTTCCTGTATGTGACAGACCAGGGACAAGGCAGTAGTTTCCTGTATGTGTCAGACCAGGGACAAGGCAGTAGTTTCCTGTATGTGACAGACCAGGGACAAGGCAGTAGTTTCCTGTATGTGACAGACCAGGGACAAGGCAGTAGTTTCCTGTATGTAACAGACCAGGGACAAGGCAGTAGTTTCCTGTATGTAACAGACCAGGGACAAGGCAGTAGTTTCCTGTATGTAACAGACCAGGGACAAGGCAGTAGTTTCCTGTATGTGTCAGACCAGGGACAAGGCAGTAGTTTCCTGTATGTGACAGACCAGGGACAAGGCAGTAGTTTCCTGTATGTGTCAGACCAGGGACAAGGCAGTAGTTTCCTGTATGTAACAGACCAGGGACAAGGCAGTAGTTTCAGGGTGCATCCCAAATGGAACCCCTATTCCCTATATAGTGCACTACTTTTGACCAGGGCCCATACACCGTTAGAGGGAATAGGGTGCCATTCAGTCAGACAAGCCCCTGGTTCCCTTCCAGGTTCCATTTGTTGTGATAGCCAGCCAGGCTGACGTGCTCGGCCATGTTTCCAGCTATTAACTTTAAACCTCAAGTGCTGCTGTCAGATGGGTGCAGCAGCAGTCCACATCCATTGATTTAAAAGCTGCACCTTTAGCATTGAGAGTGTTTGTTCAGTGGAGTTCTGTGTGTGTGTGACCCTGCTGTTCTGATGTAGTGGGTCGTAGTGACCCTGCTGTTCTGATGTAGTGGGTCGTAGTGACCCTGCTGTTCTGATGTAGTGGGTCGTAGTGACCCTGCTGTTCTGATGTAGTGGGTCGTAGTGACCCTGCTGTTCTGATGTAGTGGGTCGTAGTGACCCTGCTGTTCTGATGTAGTGGGTCGTAGTGACCCTGCTGTTCTGATGTAGTGGGTCGTAGTGACCCTGCTGTTCTGTTCTGAGGTAGTGGGTCGTAGTGACCCTGCTGTTCTGTTCTGAGGTAGTGGGTCGTAGTGACCCTGCTGTTCTGTTCTGGGGTAGTGGGTCGTAGTGACCCTGCTGTTCTGAGGTAGTGGGTCGTAGTGACCCTGCTGTTCTGAGGTAGTGGGTCGTAGTGACCCTGCTGTTCTGATGTAGTGGGTCGTAGTGACCCTGCTGTTCTGAGGTAGTGGGTCGTAGTGACCCTGCTGTTCTGAGGTAGTGGGTCGTAGTGACCCTGCTGCTCTGTTCTGAGGTAGTGGGTCGTAGTGACCCTGCTGTTCTGTTCTGGGGTAGTGGGTCGTAGTGACCCTGCTGTTCTGTTCTGAGGTAGTGGGTCGTAGTGACCCTGCTGTTCTGGGGTAGTGGGTCGTAGTGACCCTGCTGTTCTGTTCTGGGGTAGTGGGTCATAGTGACCCTGCTGTTCTGTTCTGAGGTAGTGGGTCGTAGTGACCCTGCTGCTCTGTTCTGAGGTAGTGGGTCGTAGTGACCCTGCTGTTCTGTTCTGGGGTAGTGGGTCGTAGTGACCCTGCTGTTCTGTTCTGAGGTAGTGGGTCGTAGTGACCCTGCTGCTCTGTTCTGAGGTAGTGGGTCGTAGTGACCCTGCTGTTCTGAGGTAGTGGGTCGTAGTGACCCTGCTGTTCTGAGGTAGTGGGTCGTAGTGACCCTGCTGTTCTGAGGTAGTGGGTCGTTGTGACCCTGCTGTTCTGGGGTAGTGGGTCGTAGTGACCCTGCTGTTCTGGGGTAGTGGGTCGTAGTGACCCTGCTGTTCTGGGGTAGTGGGTCGTAGTGACCCTGCTGTTCAGCCCCCCTCTCGGCAGTCCCTGGTGAAGCTACAGAGGTTGTGTTCCAAATGGCACCCTATTCCCTATGTAGTGCACTACTTTTTTTTTACCAGAGCCCTCCTATTTAGTGCACTACTTTTGACCAGTGCCCTACCTAGATGTACATATTACCTCAGTTACCTGGACTAACCTGTACCCCCCACATTGACTCGGTACCGGTACACCCGTATATAGCCTCGCTATTGTTATTTTATTGTGTTACTTTTTTTACTTTAGTTTATTTAGTAAATATTTTCTTAAAACTGCATTGTTGGTTAAGGGCTACACCTGTTGTATTCGGCGCATGTGATAAATAAAATGTGATTTGATTTAATAATATTATGGCTCTTGGTGTTAGGTAGTCTAACTGCTTTCCAGTCCGATCCTCCTAGCTGGCTTTGTTAGTCCAGAGATGTCCGTTAGCCTAAGGAGTCTTGGCATCTAGGCTGACTGACTGACTACTGGTGATAAATGACACGTCCTCCCATAGAGACGTCTGGACTGGTCCCTGAGGACAGAGAGAGAGAGAGAGAACCATAGACATAGAATGACTTCCTCCTATGGGTACACTCAATATGGCCCATAGCAGACTACTCCGCTGGCTCACCTGAGGCTCTTTCTCAAATCAACTTTCCTTCAATCCTTGCATCCTATTTCCTCGCCTCCTTCCCATTGGAGAGGAAGGTTCACTTGGGTTGAGAACAGTGGCGGTCGCTGCCGTTTAAGATGAGGGAGGATTTTTTATATTTTTTTTAATGAACAGCATATTGGATGACTGTCATTCATATTCCATTCACCCAGCTCAATGTAACAGCGATAGGTTTAGGCTACTACATGATACTCAAATGTTCCCTGTACCCATCATGAGGTTGCTACAACCTAGCCTATGAATGAAAGTTTACAACGTAGGTGCACAGGTCGAGAGAATTTTGAGTAATCAATTGAGGTGACAGGCTATTTGCATTTTTATGAAATTCACTGAGGAGGAAGGCCTCCACTGGTTGAGAAGGAGATGAAGAGATAGGATGTGAGGAATCACAGATGCAAGGCCATGTCCAGGAATGGTTCTCTCTCTCAACCAGGGACCCAGGACACTAAAGGCTTCCTTCCTGATGTCCATGCAAGGCCATGTCCAGGAATGGTTCTCTCTCTCAACCAGGGACCCAGGACACTAAAGGCTTCCTTCCTGATATCGATGCCAAGCTAGGGGCGGTGGCTGTGGCATGACAATTGATGATGCAGCCTGACTGTAAGGCTGTTGGTAAATCCTCCTGGCCATTTCTGTGAAGAACCATAGAGGACTGTGTGTGTGTGTGTGTGAGAGAGAGAGAGATACAGAGAGAGAGATACAGAGAGAAAGATAGAGAGAGAGAGAGAGAGAAAGAGAGAGATATATATATATAGCGAGAGAGAGAAGGGGGTTTGTTGTCCTTCCTCCTCCACCACCAGTTGGACCACTTCTCCTTTAGGCCAAAGGGCCTTGTAAAACATGGTGGCCCCGCTGACGTTTCCCCTTCTTCCTCTGCCTGCCCGGCCTCACAGCAGCCATGAAACCAGAGCTGCTCCCCGGGGTGGCTACATGGTGCTAGTGATTGGCATTGTGTTTTCAGGCTGGCTAAAGGCTAGCAGTTAACGTCTAGCTAGTGAATGGCATTGTGCTCCTGGCTGGCTAAATGCTAGCAGCTATCTTAGCTATGTGAATAAAATGATGCTGCTATAAATTCTCCTACCAACCTCAATGGCCAATCGTTTCCTCCTAAGGCTGTCAAGATGGCGTAAAGATCTGACAGGCAGAGGTGGGCTTGTGAGGAAAGAAGCCAGGTTGGGATGTTATAGCTAATGCAGCCTGTTGTAGCCTGGCCTGCTTATCCCTAGTATCTCTGTACAATCTGTCTGTCAGCAGCCTGTTGAAGCTTGGCCTGCTTATCCCTAGTATCTCAGTACAATCTGTCTGTCAGCAGCCTGTTGTAGGCTGGCCTGCTTATCCCTAGTATCTCAGTACAATCTGTCTGTCAGCAGCCTGTTGTAGGCTGGCCTGCTTATCCCTAGTATCTCAGTACAATCTGTCTGTCAGCAGCCTGTTGTAGGCTGGCCTGCTTATCCCTAGTATCTCAGTACAATCTGTCTGTCAGCAGCCTGTTGTAGGCTGGCCTGCTTATCCCTAGTATCTCAGTACAATCTGTCTGTCAGCAGCCTGTTGAAGCCTGGCCTGCTTATCCCTAGTATCTCAGTACAATCTGTCTGTCAGCAGCCTGTTGTAGGCTGGCCTGCTTATCCCTAGTATCTCAGTACAATCTGTCTGTCAGCAGCCTGTTGTAGGCTGGCCTGCTTATCCCTAGTATCTCAGTACAATCTGTCTGTCAGCAGCCTGTTGTAGGCTGGCCTGCTTATCCCTAGTATCTCAGTACAATCTGTCTGTCAGCAGCCTGTTGTAGGCTGGCCTGCTTATCCCTAGTATCTCAGTACAATCTGTCTGTCAGCAGCCTGTTGTAGGCTGGCCTGCTTATCCCTAGTATCTCAGTACAATCTGTCTGTCAGCAGCCTGTTGAAGCCTGGCCTGCTTATCCCTAGTATCTCAGTACAATCTGTCTGTCAGCAGCCTGTTGTAGGCTGGCCTGCTTATCCCTAGTATCTCAGTACAATCTGTCTGTCAGCAGCCTGTTGTAGGCTGGCCTGCTTATCCCTAGTATCTCAGTACAATCTGTCTGTCAGCAGCCTGTTGTAGGCTGGCCTGCTTATCCCTAGTATCTCAGTACAATCTGTCTGTCAGCAGCCTGTTGTAGGCTGGCCTGCTTATCCCTAGTATCTCAGTACAATCTGTCTGTCAGCAGCCTGTTGTAGGCTGGCCTGCTTATCCCTAGTATCTCAGTACAATCTGTCTGTCAGCAGCCTGTTGTAGGCTGGCCTGCTTATCCCTAGTATCTCAGTACAATCTGTCTGTCAGCAGCCTGTTGTAGGCTGGCCTGCTTATCCCTAGTATCTCAGTACAATCTGTCTGTCAGCAGCCTGTTGAAGCCTGGCCTGCTTATCCCTAGTATCTCAGTACAATCTGTCTGTCAGCAGCCTGTTGTAGGCTGGCCTGCTTATCCCTAGTATCTCAGTACAATCTGTCTGTCAGCAGCCTGTTGTAGGCTGGCCTGCTTATCCCTAGTATCTCAGTACAATCTGTCTGTCAGCAGCCTGTTGTAGCCTGGCCTGCTTATCCCTAGTATCTCAGTACAATCTGTCTGTCAGCAGCCTGTTGTAGGCTGGCCTGCTTATCCCTAGTATCTCAGTACAATCTGTCTGTCAGCAGCCTGTTGAAGCCTGGCCTGCTTATCCCTAGTATCTCAGTACAATCTGTCTGTCAGCAGCCTGTTGTAGCCTGCCTATTCAAATTAAATCAAATCAAATTGTATTTGTCACATGCGCCAGGTGTAGACCTTACTGTGAAATGCTTACTTACAAACCCTTAACCAACAATGCAGTTCAAGAAGTAGAGTTAAGACAATGTTTACTAAATAAACGAAAGTAAAAAATTTAATAAAAAGTCACACAATATAATAACAATAATGAGGCTATATACAGGGGGTACCGGTACCAAGTCAATGTGCAGGAGGCTATATACAGGAAGTACCGGTACCAAGTCAATGTGCAGGAGGCTATATACAGGAAGTACCGGTACCAAGTCAATGTGCAGGAGGCTATATACAGGAAGTACCGGTACCGAGTCAATGTGGGGGGTACAGGTTAGTCCAGGTAATTTGTACATGTAGGTAGGGGTAAAGTGCATAGATAATAAACAGCGAGTAGCAGCAGCATAAAAACAAAGGGAGGGGGGAGGTCTCAGTGTAAATAGTCTGGGGAGGGGGGAGGGGTCAATGTAAATAGTCCGGGTGGCCATTTGATTAGCTGTTCAGGAGTCTTATGGCTTGGGGGTGGAAGCTGTTAAGGAGCCTTTTGGACCTAGATTTGGCGCTCCGGTACCGCTTGCCGTGCGGTAGCAGAGAGAACAATCTATGACTTGGGTGACTGGAGTCTTTGACAGTTTTTTAGTGGCCTTCCTCTGACACCGCCTGGTATAGAGGTCCTGGATGGCAGGGAGCTCGGTCCCAGTGATGCACTGGGCCATTCCTCTGACACCGCCTGGTATAGAGGTCCTGGATGGCAGGAAGCTCGGCCCCAGTGATGCACTGGGCCATTCCTCTGACACCGCCTGGTATAGAGGTCCTGGATGGCAGGGAGCTCGGTCCCAGTGATGTACTGGACCTTCCTCTGACACCGCCTGGTATAGAGGTCCTGGATGGCAGGGAGCTTGGAATTCCTAGTATCTCAGTACAGTCTGTCAGCAGCCCAATTCCCTGAGCTGCTCTGTTGTCCATCATTGTTCTCAGTCAGTGGTGTGAGACCATGTCTGATGAGCTCAGGTTGTCTGCTATTCACGTCTCTCTCTCTCTTTCAGCTTTTCATTTTTTTATTAATTTGTAAAAAATGTCTATAAACATAATTCCACTTTGTCATTATGGGGTATTGTGTGTAGACCAGTGACAGTATGGAACAATTCAAGGGCTGTGAATACTTTATGAAGGTACTGTTAGATCTATAACGTATATGAAGGCTCAATAAAGCCTTCTTAAACCCTTTATAAGGCCTTTAATACAGAGAAAAGTTAATGTCACTTTACCGCATCATTTAACACATGGAGCAGGGTCCCCGAATAACTGCATTCCTGTCCCCTCTATGGCTCTTTCTCCATAACCTGTGTCCCTACCAGCTGTGTCACAAGGTTACTGTCATCTCCCGGGCATTACAGCGTTACTGTTATTGTTTAAGCTGAGGAATATATTGCAGAATACAGAGGTGTCCTGTAAAGTGTTGGAGGGTCAGGGTGTGTTGAAGGGTCAGGGTGTGTTGAAGCGTTGGAGGGTCAGGGTGTGTTGAAGGGTCAGGGTGTGTTGAAGGGTCAGGGTGTGTTGAAGGGTCAGGGTGTGTTGAAGGGTCAGGGTGTGTTGAAGGGTCAGGTGTGTTGAAGGGTTAGGGTGTGTTGAAGGGTCAGGGTGTGTTGAAGGGTCAGGGTGTGTTGAAGGGTCAGGGTGTGTTGAAGGGTTAGGGTGTGTTGAAGGGTCAGGGTGTGTTGAAGGGTCAGGGTGTGTTGAAGGGTCAGGGTGTGTTGAAGGGTAAGGGTGTGTTGAAGGGTAAGGGTGTGTTGGAGGGTCAGGGTGTGTTGGAGGGTCAGGGTGTGTTGAAGGGTCAGGGTGTGTTGGAGGGTCAGGGTGTGTTGAAGGGTCAGGGTGTGTTGAAGGGTCAGGGTGTGTTGAAGGGTTAGGGTGTGTTGAAGGGTCAGGATGTGTTGAAGGGTCAGGGTGTGTAAAGTGTTGGAGGGTCAGGGTGTGTTGGAGGGTCAGGGTGTGTTGAAGGGTCAGGGTGTGTAAAGCGTTGGAGTGTCAGGGCGGGTTGAAGGGTCAGGGTGTGTTGGAGGGTCAGGGTGTGTAAAGCGTTGGAGGGTCAGGGCGGGTTGAAGGTCAGCTTGGCTCTTCACATCCCCATCCAGGGCCCTGGTCAGTAGTGCACTATGTAGTGAATAGGGTGCCATTTGGGACACAGCCCTGTGGTGGGTGGTGGTGAGTGGGCAAAAACCATGTCTGCATGGAGGACTGGAGGACTGGAGGACTGGAGGACTGGAGGACTGGAGGACTGGAGGACTAGAACAGTGTTGGGGGGGTTGGTTGGCATCTCTGTTATATTGTTCAGGGGGCTACCAGGGTTAATGCTACCAGGGTTAATGCTACCAGGGTTAATGCTACCAGGGTTAACGCTACCAGGGTTAATGCTACCAGGGTTAATGCTACCAGGGTTAACGCTACCAGGGTTAACGCTACCAGGGTTAATGCTAACAGGGTTAATGCTACCAGGGTTAACGCTACCAGGGTTAATGCTACCAGGGTTAACGCTACCAGGGTTAATGCTAACAGGGTTAATGCTACCAGGGTTAATGCTACCAGGGTTAATGCTACCAGGGTTAATGCAACCAGGGTTAACGCAACCAGGGTTAACGCAACCAGGGTTAACGCTACCAGGGTTAATGCTACCAGGGTTAATGCTACCAGGGTTAATGCAACCAGGGTTAATGCTACCAGGGTTAATGCTACCAGGGTTAACGCTACCAGGGTTAACGCTACCAGGGTTAATGCTACCAGGGTTAATGCTACCAGGGTTAATGCTACCAGGGTTAACGCTACCAGGGTTAACGCTACCAGGGTTAACGCTACCAGGGTTAACGCTACCAGGGTTAATGCTACCAGGGTTAATGCTACCAGGGTTAACGCTACCAGGGTTAACGCTACCAGGGTTAACGCTACCAGGGTTAACGCTACCAGGGTTAATGCTACCAGGGTTAATGCTACCAGGGTTAATGCTAACAGGGTTAATGCTAACAGGGTTAATGCTACCAGGGTTAATGCTACCAGGGTTAATGCTACCAGGGTTAATGCAACCAGGGTTAATGCTAACAGGGTTAATGCTACCAGGGTTAATGCTAACAGGGTTAATGCTACCAGGGTTAATGCTACCAGGGTTAATGCTACCAGGGTTAATGCTAACAGGGTTAATGCTACCAGGGTTAACGCTACCAGGGTTAACGCAACCAGGGTTAACGCAACCAGGGTTAACGCTACCAGGGTTAACGCTACCAGGGTTAATGCTACCAGGGTTAATGCTACCAGGGTTAATGCTACCAGGGTTAATGCTACCAGGGTTAATGCTACCAGGGTTAATGCAACACAAACAACTGGAGTAATTGTAGTCTGACTCTGAGAAGGATGTTTCTCTAATTGAGGCAGGATGTGGAACACTGTAGTTGAAGACTGAGGAGATCCTGCATTGAATTATGTAACTGTCAGCCTTGTCAGAGACACGTGTTTGTGTGTGTGTGTGAGTGTGTGTGTGGTGGTGTATTTTATCACACCATGCATGACACATTGATCAAACCTTGACCTTTCCAGTATCATTTAATGAGCCTTTGTTTCACACTGAGCAGAGAGGAGGTAAGAGGATCAAGGTCAATGAGGAGCAGGTGGCGGTCCATAGCCTTCATCTGGATCCAAAGATCTCTTTCAGCAAAGACCTTGTTCCACCAGCCATTACATCACAACACAGTTATCCACTATTCACAAAGATCATCTGAATTTGGGGAGATTTCTTTCCTCCGGGGTCCTTCAGTTACACGCTAGTCACTGCTGTTGGTTGCTAACCCTGATAACAAGGAAGTGAGATTTTTTTTTTTTTACGTGGTGGTGGTTTAGACTGGTAAATGGAGATCACCTAAAAATATGGTGGTGGTTTAGACTGGTAAATGGGGATCACCTAAAAACATGGTGGTGGTTTAGACTGGTAAATGGGGATCACCTAAAAACATGGTGGTGGTTTAGACTGGTAAATGGGGATCACCTGAGTGTGTTTCTTCTCCGATATGGTCATTTCAGTCGATCATAATATAATAATAATATAATATGCCATTTAGCAGACGCTTTTATCCAAAGCGACTTACAGTCATGCGTGCATACATTTTTACGTATGGGTGGTCCCGGGGATCGAACCCACTACCTTGGCGTTACAAGCGCCGTGCTCTACCAGCTGAGCTACAGAGGACCACGATCATACTTTTCAAGTGCCTGGCTATTTCAACCCAGCCGCAGCACATGAAATCAGAGACTGATTAGAAAGGGAGAGTGTTTAGCATTTAAATAACTCCCCTCTCGTGTGTGTGTGTGTGTGTGTGTGTGTGTGTGTGTGTGAGAGAGAGAGAGACATGGACCCTGGTCAATATAAAGAGGGGTGGTGTGTTTAAGGCCCACCTACAAAAGGCTTCATTCACATCAGTCATATTATCAGTCCTGAGTGGAGCCTTCTGGAGCCACTCAAACCTCCATACTAACGACCCACAATGCATTGGTGTCTGTATGGTTTTCTGTGTGAATTGATAAAAGAACATGAGGCGGGGGGGGGTTGGGATGGTGGATTAGATGCAGGTGATTCAGAACAGATGAGAGGCTGGAATAGAGCAACAAGGCCTGCGTCTCAAATAGCACCCTATTCCCTATGGAGTCTGGTCAAAAGTAGTGCACTATGAATGGTACAGGGTGCCTGTCACACCCTGGCTCTGGGACTCTATATGTTGAGCCAGGGTGTGTTCATTCTATGTGTTCTGTTTCTATGTTGGGTGTTTCTAGTTCGTCATTGTCTATGTTTGACTGAGTGACTCCCAATCAGAGGCAACGAGTGTCAGCTGTGTGCTGGTTGTCTCTGATTGGGAGCCATATTTAACTGTCTGTGTTTCACTTTGTGTTTGTGGGTTTTTGTTCCTTGTCGGTCTTTGTCACCGTGGACTTCACGAGTCGTTTATTGTTTTGTTTAGTGTGCTTATTATCACTGACGGTAATAAAGTCAATCATGTTCGCTCAACACGCTGCGCATTGGTCTACTTCGCTTCAAGACGATCGTGACAGAAAAACCCACCGTAAAAGGACCAAGCAGCGTGTCCAGGAGCAGGCAGACTGGACATGGGAGGAAGCGCCAGGAAAGGAGATGGAGAGGCTGGCGATGGCCCAGGTGGGCAAATCGTGGTCCTGGGAAGACATGCTCGGGGGCAAGGGACCTTGGGGTAGGATTAAGGCCCTGGCGAGAGAGGAGCAGCGGCGTCAGCAGTGCCATCGTCGGAAGGACGAGAGGCACCCCCAATAATTTTTTAGGGGGGGGCACACGGCATGGGCGACTGGGCAGCAGGAGGCTGCCACAGGGCGAAATGGGAGACGAGGAGAGAAGGCCACCGGGTTACGGGAGCCATTGGCGAGAGGAGGGAAGGAAGTTGTAGAGGCACGGCGAGAGGTACTGAGGTGTATTGCCAGTCCGGTCCGGCCCGTTCCTGATCCCCGTTTAAGGCCAGTGGTGTGTGTTCCCAGTACGGTTCGGCCTGTTCCTGCTCCACGCACCAAGCCTACGGTGTGCGTCGCCAGCCCTGTCCGGCCTGTCCCTGCTCCACGCACCAAGCCTACGGTGTGCGTCGCCAGCCCTGCCCGGCCTGTTCCTGCTCCACGCACCAAGCCTACGGTGTGCGTCGACAGCCCAGCCCGGCCTGTCCCTGCCCCACGCACCAAACCTATGGTGTGCGTCGCCAGCCCAGCCCGGCCCGTTCCTGCTCCACGCACCAAGCCTACGGTGTGCGTCGCCAGCCCAGCCCGGCCTGTCCCTGCTCCACGCACCAAACCTACGGTGTGCGTCGACAGCCCAGCCCGGCCTGTCCCTGCTCCACGCACCAAGCCTACGGTGTGCGTCGCCAGCCCTGCCCGGCCTGTTCCTGCTCCACGCACCAAGCCTACGGTGTGCGTCGACAGCCCAGCCCGGCCTGTCCCTGCTCCACGCACCAAACCTACGGTGTGCGTCGCCAGCCCAGCCCGGCCTGTTCCTGCTCCACGCACCAAGCCTACGGTGCGCGTCGCCAGCCCTGCCCGGCCCGTTCCTGCCACTCGCACTAAGCCAGGGGTGCGAGTCGTCAGTCCGGCACAACCCGTGCCTGGGTCATCGGTGCCAATTCAGGTACCGCTCTACTGCTCCACTAAGGAGCTGAAGCCTACCGCTCCTGCTACGTCCAGTCCAGCTCCAGCCAGCGGGGCCAGACCGGACCAGGGGC
Source organism: Coregonus sp. 'balchen' (assembly GCA_902810595.1). Lineage (NCBI taxonomy): Eukaryota > Metazoa > Chordata > Actinopteri > Salmoniformes > Salmonidae > Coregonus > Coregonus sp. 'balchen'. The sequence continues at coordinate 29,440,217 of LR778256.1, forward strand.
GCTATGGGGGGTTTGTTGGAGGGTGGTGGGCAAGCCCGGAGCCGGAGCCGCCACCGAGGAGGTATGCCCGCCCAGCCCTCCCCTGTTTTGCTTTAGTTGAGGCGCGGTCGCAGTCCGCGCCTTTAGGGGGGGGGTACTGTCACACCCTGGCTCTGGGACTCTATATGTTGAGCCAGGGTGTGTTCATTCGTTGTGTTCTGTTTCTTTGTTTGGGTGTTCTAGGTTGTCTGTTTCTATGTTTGCCTGTGTGACTCCCAATCAGAGGCAACGAGTGTCAGCTGTCGGCTGGTTGTCTCTGATTGGGAGCCATATTTAAACTGTATGTTTTCCCTTGGGTGTTGTGGGTTTTTGTTCCGTGTCGGTATTTGTTTACCGTGGACTTCACGAGTCGTGTTTTGTTTGGTATACTTTAACTAATTAAAGTCATGTTTGTTTCACACGCTGCGCCTTGGTCTACTCACTCCTACGACGATCGTGACAGTGCCATTTTGGACAAAGACATTGAGACAGTCTGACACAGGAAGGTTTCTGTTCAGAGGTAGTCTGTTAGGAGGATAGGGAACTTCAAGATAGTCGGTTGGGTTTTGCCTAAGCCTAAACATTGGTTAGGAAATCCCCTCTTCCTTCTTCTTTGAAAAGGAGAGTTAATTTGTCTATCTTGATGTTTTAAGGTTTCTGTATTATCGGTCTCATTGACTCACTACGTATCTGTCTGTATGCAGATAGGAATTCATCATAGGTCCTCTATTCTCAAAGGTCTGAATCAGAACAGTGGAAGTAAACATTTTGGCATTATAATATATGCCATTTAGCAGATGCTTTTATCCAAAGTGATTTAGTCATGCGGTGCATACATTTTACGTATAGGTGGTCCCAGGAATCAATCCTACTACCCTGGCGTTACAAGCACCGTGCTCTTCCAACTGAGCTACAAAGGACTGCATTGATCATGCATTGATCTCAATAGAGGCTCTCTGCTACAGTCGTTGTTTCTTCCACATATCTGAAGCTAGGCTTTGGCTCCCAGATGGGTAGGTGTGTAAATGGGTGACACATTTGCCTCAGCAATCCTATGGTTTTATGAGAGAGAGAGAGAGAGAGAGAGAGAGAGAGAGAGAGAGAGAGATGCAATGGACCATGTCAATATGTTATTGATCTGTGCTCAGCGTTGTTGGCTGTAGGCCAGGTTGTATTTAGGACAGGCTGGGACTGTGTCCGTATTGGCTCCCTATATAGTGCACTACTTTTGACCAGGACCCATAGAGAATAGGGTGCCATTTGAGCCAGCCTGGTTCTCCATGTCAGCCAGTCATAGCAGTACTTTACTAGGGAACAGCGGAACACATCTCCTATAGGTGCCCGCATTTTACACCTCTTACAAGGTAGGCTGTTTCTAATAAAGCTAGACAGCTACTGTAGTGAATAGCTAGATGCAGACATGTTGATTTACAGAAACTGTGCAAAGCTGGTGGACATGGAAATCAAATGTCATTCTCCTGATTGATGGGCCTGGGAGCCGCTTGTAATAGACTTGAGTGCCCTCGTATCCACATTTCAGCACCTCAGCCCAATTGTCAACAGCTAGGCCACTGTAGAAACTACTAGGCCACTGTGTTGTGGTCACAGTATAGACAACAGAAATGCTACGGTCATTTCAATAAAGTAGTCGAACAAGAGGTAGCCTACCTTTGGCTGGCTGTCATGTTCCAGTATGTCTAAATTAGTTCATTTACTGCATTTCTAGACATTTACATTTTCACATTTTAGTCAGTTAGCAGACGCTCTTATCCAGAGCGACTTACAGTTAGTGAGTGCGTACATTTTTCATACTATACAATTAAAAAACTCTATGTTATTTGGAGACCAGCAAAAATGACCTCAGCCATTAATTATCAATACTAGGTTTAAAGCTCTGTGGAACGGCCATTAATTATCACCTCAATATTATGTGTAAAGGTCTGTGGAACGGCCATTAATTATCAATATTAGGTTTAAAGGTCTGTGGAACGGCCATTAATTATCAATATTAGGTTTAAAGCTCTGTGGAACGGCCATTAATTATCACCTCAATATTATGTGTAAAGGTCTGTGGAACGGCCATTAATTATCAATATTAGGTTTAAAGGTCTGTGGAACGGCCATTAATTATCAATATTAGGTTTAAAGGTCTGTGGAACGGCCATTAATTATCAATATTATGTGTAAAGGTCTGTGGAACGGCATATACAATGTCAACCACTACTCAACCCTCATCATAAACTGACTCATTTACTTGTGAAACGGCGCGTGCAGTGCAACAGGAAATAGATGCATAATACACGCTATCAAGTCACAACAAGGCCGACCTCAAATGACATCATCCGTAGGTGACGCGTGAGTTTCGAGCTATTAGTTCACCATCAAATTGCACCTTTTTATATTAAAGGATTGCATGCATTGATCATCCCATTTGAAGACTAATGTATGCTAGGCTGCTAATGCTAATGTGATGAGTAGATTTCATAGTTATAATTTATGGCTAATAATATAACTCGATCACCATTAGCAAAACAGACCGTTGTGAACAATGCATGCCTGAGGGCGTAGTGACAGAGAGTAGGACCAATCAGAGACGTTGCTTCTCCTTTCTTTTGCGTGGGCAAAAATCAGTAAAAAACGACCTTCTCTTGAATGCAGCCATCCAATCTAGGCCTACGAAGGAGAGGTGTACAATGTGACGTCCATATAGCCTGGAGGAGGGAATTGTGGTACTGATCCGATGATAGACCGTGGATATGTGTACGTGACGTTCACCTCTCCGCTGGTGCCGGTAAGATGGGTTACTGTTCGCTCAATTGGGAGTTGAGAATTTTTTATAAATGGAGACAGATTAGTATTTTCTTTGTGTTCTCTTTTCAGCAATATACATTTTCTTTCTAAATTTATGTTTTTGAAATATTGCGACAGGCCTAGGGCTATTTAACTGCTTTTCACTGACCGCTGCAACTCAACAGTCAGCTATTTGGTAGGCTATTTGCCCTGCGCTGCCCAAATGGCCGCTTAAAACAATCCACAGCTCATTTTAAAAGATGCTAATGATCCTCTGTGGCCAAATCATGCTCTCTGGTGAATCTATTTCTGTATAGGTACCAGTAATTATTGCTAATTTTGGCAAATTCTATTTACTTTAGGGGAAGCTTATCTTCCCCTAGCCTATTGGACACGTCGCTGACATCAATGTGAAAGTAGCCGGTGCATAAAACAGCTGGCAGCGAGGCCTACAAGGCCGAGTTCAAATGCCAACATCAACTTCAAAGCAATCGGCGCACTGCCTTAATGACTGACCGGCAAAGCAAACTGTCGGGCACTGTCTCTGCTTTCTTAAAGTGAGAGAACGGCGTGCAGACTGGCAGCCAACCCAATACGCTAAAAATACGTTATACCCTGCTATACCCTGCCATACCCTGCCATACCCTGCCATACCCTGCTATACCCTGCTATACCCTGCTATACTCTGCTATATCCTGCTATACCCTGCTATACCCTGCTATACCCTGCTATAACCTGCTATACTCTGCTATATCCTGCCATACCCTGCCATACCCTGCTATACCCTGCTATACCCTGCTATACCCTGCTATACCCTGCCATACCCTGCTATACCCTGCTATACCCTGCTATTCCCTGCTATACCCTGACATACCCTGCCATACCCTGCTATATCCTGCTATACCCTGCCATACCCTTCTATACCCTGCTATACCCTGCCATACCCTGCCATACCCTTCTATACCCTGCTATACCCTGCTATATCCTGCTATACCCTGCCATACCCTGCTATACCCTGCTATACCCTGCCATACCCTTCTATACCCTGCCATACCAAACTGCCGGCCTGGGTGATTATTAATCAACAAAGTAGGCTTGGTAAGATTATGGCCTCTAATTTAGCTCCCCACTGTGCATGCATGACCAGTGTTGCAAATGTGAAGCGCAATTAGCTGTTGATCATGTAGGCCTGTCACATGTGGATGCTCAAAATAGAGATTTGTTTTTATTTCTAAAATCAGATACCTATATGAATTAATAGGCAGGTCCATATCCATTGTTTCAGAACGCCAAACGTCCATAACTGTCACGCTCGTTACAGGAAGCGGACCAAGGCGCAGCGTGATATGCGTACATTCTTTATTTTAGGTACACACACGAACCAAAACAACAAAACAAACGATACGTGAAGTCCTGGGTTGAACACAAACCTTCCGGAACAAGATCCCACGATAAACAGTGCTAAACAGGCTGCCTAAGTATGGTCCCCAATCAGAGACAACAAGCTACAGCTGCCTCTGATTGGGAACCACCCTGGCCAACATAGAAATACACTAACTAGATCACAACATAGAAAATAACACATCGAAAATCCACACCCTGGCTCAACATATAAGAGTCCCCAGAGCCAGGGCGTGACAATAACATTCAAAAGTACTTTGCAAACCGTTGGTTTAAAATTCATATTGCTTATTTTTGGGGGATGAAATGTTAATAAATTGAGTTTAAAATAATACTATGGTGCCTGGTGAAAGGTTTCCTTCTCCATGACCTCTTGTTTCATATACACCCTTTAAAACTGATATCGTACTACTAGTAGTACTATGTTAAATCCTTTATCAACTTGACTCCTCTCCACACATTCCTCCAGCCTTAACTGACTTGAGAAATGCCAAACCTTCCTGGAGGGAGAGGAGAGGAGTGAGCTGAGCCTCTGAGCTGGCCTTGTCCTGGTCTGTGTCCCAAATGGCACCCTATTCCCTACATAGTGCACTGGGCCATGATCTAAAGTAGTGCACTATGTAGGGAATAGGGGTGCCATTTGGGGCGCAAAGCTTGTGTTGAGTGGAAGCAGAACTCGAGTAGAAGAGAGGAGAGCCAAAGGTAATGTTTATCCTGAGAGCGAGAGGGCCTCTCCTCGCCAAGACTCTGACTTCTTTCCTCGTGGTTGACTGTTCTTAACAAACGACGTGTCATCATGTGACGATTAGGTCATCTGTTTTCTTTAAATAATTTCATGTTCGCGGTTGGCATAGCGAAGCACCTTTTTATCCTAGCCTCCACATCCTAACTGAATCACGCTAGGTTTGACTATGGTTCACTTCACTAACTAAAGTTGTGATTCAGAGTGGATTTAGAGGCCACCTTTATCCAGGTTGATGACTGACCACAGCAGGTGAATAATACTGATCATGTAAATACTGGTTGTTGAAGAACCTCCTCATCCCAGAGTCACACCTTGTCACATGATCATCTTCTCTCCCTCAGTAGTCACCATTTGTCCTACCTCTAGATTCAATGGGTTCTGGTGTTCTAGTGTTCTAGTTCTAGAGTTCTGTGTTCTAGTCGTGTAGTCTGTACTTCAATCTCCCTGGCCTCTTATGTGGCCGATGGAGAACAAAGCAAGGGGCTGTGTGAGATAGTCCATAGTAGTTGGCAACACAGCACAAACAGATCTGGGACCAGCAGGCTAGTTCGTAGCACAAACAGATCTGGGACCAGCAGGCTAGTTCGTAGCACAAACAGATCTGGGACCAGCAGGCTAGTTCGTAGCACAAACAGATCTGGGACCAGCAGGCTAGTTCGTAGCACAAACAGATCTGGGACCAGCAGGCTAGTTCGCAGCACAAACAGATCTGGGACCAGCAGGCTAGTTCTGGAAGGCCTTGAAGGAGTTAACACTGTACTGTGTTATTAGCCTTTCATCCAACACACAGCTGTCTTAATCCCGTGGTCCTTGTATGGGAGCTGAGAGCTGACTAAGTGTTTGTTGGTGAACGGGGAGGGGCACCCAGCCTCTCTCTTCTCTGCTGGAGTCACATTTCACCTTGGTTTGGATGTGTGTCTCAGCTTGCGTCCCAACTGACACCCTATTTTCCTTTATAGTGCACCAGGGCCCTGGTCAAAATATGTGCCCTATATAGGGAATAGGGTGCCATTTCAGATGCACGTCAGTCTGTCCCTCTCTCTCTCTCTCTCTCTCTCTCTCTCTCTCTCTCTCTCTGCCTCTCTCTGCCTCTCTCTCTCTCTCTCTCTCTCTCTCTCTCTCTCTCTCTCTCTCTCTCTCTCTCTCTCTCTCTCTCTCTCTCTCTCTCTCTCTCTCTCTCTCTCTCTCTCTCTCTCTCTCTCTCTGTGGTTCATAGGTCAGGTGACACCCATATTGTACTTCTCTTATCGCTGGCTGCTAATGGGGCGGATAGAGAGGGTTGTTAGTGGGGCTGAGAGGCAGGGGTTACCTTGGTAGTGTCGCTAAATGCTCCTCCTGAATGTCAGGGCGGAGGAAGAAGAGAAGAGCACTGGCTTCTCGGATCACACCAGATGGCTGCTCTCTATGTAGCTAGCAGCTAGCAACACACCTTCCCTTCTGCTGTAGTCTAGAGGACCTGGTGAACACAGTGTCTCTATGTAGCTAGCAGCTAGCACACACCTTCCCTTTCTGCTGGTAGTCTAGAGGACCTGGTTAACACAGTGTCTCTATGTAGCTAGCAGCTAGCAACACACCTTCCCTTCTGCTGTAGTCTAGAGGACCTGGTGAACACAGTGTCTCTATGTAGCTAGCAGCTAGCAACACACCTTCCCTTCTGCTGTAGTCTAGAGGACCTGGTGAACACAGTGTCTCTATGTAGCTAGCAGCTCTAGCAACACACCTTCCCTTCTGCTGGTAGTCTAGAGGACCTGGTGAACACAGTGTCCTCTATGTAGCTAGCAGCTAGCAACACACCTTCCCTTCTGCTGTAGTCTAGAGGACCTGGTGAACACAGTGTCTCTATGTAGCTAGCAGCTAGTAGCTAGCAAAACACCTTCCCTTCTGCTGTAGTCTAGAGGACCTGGTGAACACAGTGTCTCTATGTAGCTAGCAGCTAGTAGCTAGCAACAAACAACCCTTCCCTTCTGCTGTAGTCTAGAGGACCTGGTGAACACAGTGTCTCTATGTAGCTAGCAGCTAGCAACACACCTTCCCTTCTGCTGTAGTCTAGAGGACCTGGTGAACACAGTGTCTCTATGTAGTTAGAAGCTAGCAGCTAGCAACACACCTTCCCTTCTGCTGTAGTCTAGAGGACCTGGTGAACACAGTGTCTCTGTGTAGCTAGCAGCTAGCAACACACCTTCCCTTCTGCTGTAGTCTAGAGGACCTGGTGAACACAGTGTCTCTATGTAGCTAGCAGCTAGCAAACACACCTTCCCTTCTGCTGTAGTCTAGAGGACCTGGTGAACACAGTGTCTCTATGTAGCTAGCAGCTAGCAACACACCTTCCCTTCTGCTGTAGTCTAGAGGACCTGGTGAACACAGTGTCTCTATGTTAGCTAGCAGCTAGCAACACACCTTCCCTTCTGCTGTAGTCTAGAGGACCTGGTGAACACAGTGTCTCTATGTAGCTAGCAGCTAGCAACACACCTTCCCTTCTGCTGTAGTCTATAGGCCTGGTGAACACAAGGGTGTCCTCTATGAGCTATCAGCTAGCAAACTCGAAACACTTCCATTCTGCTGTAGTCTAGAGGACCGGGAAAAAAAACCACAACCAGTGTCTCTATGTAGCAGCAGTAGCCAAACCACCTTCCATTGGTAGCTAGCAGCTAGCAACCACCTTCCCTTCTGCTGTAGTCTAGAGGACCTGGTGAACACAGTGTCTCTATGTTGCTAGCAGTGTCTCTCTCTCTCTCTGTCTCTCTCTTTCTCTCAATTCAATTTCAATTCAATTTCAATTTAAGGGCTTTATTGGCATGGGAAACGTATGTTAACATTGCCAAAGCAAGTGAAGTAGATAGTAAACAAAAGTGAAATAAACAATAAATATTAACAGTAAACATTACACTCAGAAGTTCCAAAAGAATAAAGACATTTCATATGTCATATTATGTCTATATAGAGTGTTGTAACAATGTGCAAATAGTCTCTCTCTCTCTCTCTCTCTCTCTCTCTCTCTGTCTCTCTCTCTTTCTCTCTCTCTCTCTCTGTCTCTCTCTCTGTCTGTCTCTCTGTGTCTCTGTCTCTGTCTCTCTCTCTCTCTCTCTCTCTCTGTCTCTCTGTCTTTCTCTTTCTTTCTCTCTCTCTGTCTCTCTCTCTCTCTCTGTCTCTCTCTCTCTCTCTCTCTCTCTCAATTCAATTTCAATTCAATTTAAGGGCTGTATTGGCATGGGAAATGTATGTTAACATTGCCAAAGCAAGTGAAGTAGATAATAAACAAAAGTGAAATAAACAATAAATATTAACAGTAAACATTACACTCAGAAGTTCCAAAAGAATAAAGACATTTCAAATGTCATATTATGTCTATATACAGTGTTGTAACAATGTGCAAATAGTTAATGTACAAATGGGAAAATAAATAAACATAAATATGGGTTGTATTTACAATGGTGTTTGTTCTTCACTGGTTGCCCTTTTCTTGTGGCAACAGGTCACAAAGCTTGCAGCTGTGATGGCACACTGTGGTTTTTCACCCAATAGATAAGGGAGTGTTATCAAAATTGGGTTTGTTTTTTAATTATTTGTGGTTCTGTGTAATCTGAGGGAAATATGTGTCTCTAATATGGACATACATTTGGCAGGAGGTTAGGAAGTGCAGCTCAGTTTTCACCTCATTTTGTGGGCAGTGTGCACATAGCCTGTCTTCTCTTGAGAGCCGTTTAGGGCCAAATAGCATTCTAGTTTGCTCTGTTTTTCTGTTAATTCTTTCCAATGTGTCAAGTAATTATCTTGTTGTTTTCAAATGATTTGATTGGGTCTAATTGTGTTGCTGTCCTGGGTCTCTGTGGGATCTTTTTGTGAATATAATCTCTCTCTCACGTTTGTCTCGGATTTGTGTCGGGTCTGAAATATAATGGCCTACGGGTCTCGGGTATGTGCAATTAAAATATGTTTACCGAATGGGCCCGATTGGACCCGTCCTCTGTTAATTTAATGTGTGTTTATGTGAGGTGATGAAAACTGTGTGAGCTTCTTAATGTGTCAGCCAATTGCAACTCAATAAAACCTATACCTTATGTCCAGCTGAAACTGAGTGCGAGGGAGGGAGGGAGGGAGGGAGGGAGGGAGGGAGGGAGGGAGGGAGAGCGAGAGAGAGAGTGTTTTCGTTGGCTAAATTCAGTTTGAAATGTATTTTTTAATAGTGTGGTCCGTATTTAGTTTAAGATAGGTTATAAGTAGGCCTGTTGTAAAATAAATAGCATTAGCCTATTGCTGTAATTTGTTGTGAAGGCTTAGCCGCTGCAGGCCTGTGAAGGCAGTGAGCCCCGGCGCTCCAACTGACTCCCACAGTTGAACTTGAGGTGAGGAAGACCGTTTCAGGCCTACCAGAGTTACTCCTTTAATCTAACGATATATTTCATGAAAAGCATTTCGGTGTCGGGAACATGGTTCTCTCTATCTCTCTAGGGCTAGGCCTAAGCTTCTCTTCCTTTAAATATATATTTTAAAAATTAATATATACAGTGTCCTATAGGCCTATATGCATGCAATGCCCTGATGCGTTTAGCGTGTGAATCTCTGACAGCTGAACCGTGAGGTGGACAATTATTGTTTTAGGAAAGTAAAATCCAATAAAACAATAGGCTTAGAAGTTTTGAATATGCTACACATCGAAACACAACAAATAGTTTTTTTGTAATTTCTTATAGTCAGTTTTTAAGGACACATAACTGTGGATCATTTGACCAATATGGCTTGTTTATTGATGGTGCAGACAGCTCCCAGTGAAAGGTTTCTTTATCTCTCTCTTTCCACTCTGGGATCTGAACGGGTCTCTCTGATCCGAACCAGCACGGGTCTGTTTTTCCACGGGCCTTTTTCAGAACGTCTCGACTGTCCTCTGGTCCATTCGGAACGTCTCGACTGTCCTCTGGTCCGTTCGGAACGTCTCGACTGTCCTCTGGTCCGTTCGGAACGTCTCGACTGTCCTCTGGTCCGTTCGGAACGTCTCGACTGTCCTCTGGTCCATTCGGAACGGGGTCTCCGTTTATTTTTTTAATGTATTATGCATATGGGGTCGGGTGGGAAAAGCCACAGATCCTTTTCAGAACGGGTCACATTTTTGGGACCCGAGAAGTCCTCTTGATTGTGGTGTTTCCAGTCATATTGGAGCAGGGGGCTGTTCTGTTCCTGCTGCTATTCAACACACTGATGAGGTCTGTGTTAGACTGGCGTTAGACTGGTGTTAGACAGGAGTTAGACTGGAGTTAGACTGGTGTTAGACTGGTGTTAGACTGGAGTTAGACTGGAGTTAGACTGGAGTTAGACTGGAGTTAGACTGGTGTTAGACTGGCATTAGACTGGCGTTAGACTGGCGTTAGACTGGCGTTAGACTGGCGTTAGACTGGTGTTAGACTGGTGTTAGACTGGTGTTAGACTGGTGTGTTGCCTTAAAAGGAGAATCAACTGGGAGCCTGTTTCCTTCTGTCTGTCTTTTGGGTCTGACATGGAGCTCAGGGACAGAAGATGAGCTGTGTGTGTGTGTGGTGTGTGTGGTGTGTGTGTGTGGGTGTGTGGGTGTGGGTGGTGTTAGGGCCAGGGTGATGATTGCACATGTGGAGCCCTGTCATCTTTCTGACTGAACGAGCGGTGACGCAACACACACACACACACTATCACACACACACACTCTCAAACAAGCGCTAAGCCACCCCTCCACAGGCCTATGTGAAGATGAGAAACAGTTGTAAGACTAACTCCCTCCACACACCCCTCCCACAACACACACACACACACACACACACACACACACACACACACATTCGCCATTGGAGCGCTGCTCGTGGTTTATTAGAGACAGATATCAGGTTTCCGCCACCGTGGGGGAGCGAGGGCAGAAGGAGGAATCGTGCCCCCTAATCACAAACAGTAAGCACTTCCTGCCAACACACACACACACACACACACACACTCCTTCCAGCGTCAAAAGTGACATAGAACCCCTTCCTCCTGTCAAGCACTGACACGCCCGCTTACTCAACACCCCCCCCCCCCCCCCCTCCCTGTCCTCTACACACACACACACACAAACACACACACACACACACACAAAACACCATTTTGATTAGCTGGTGTGTTTTCAATGGATCTTTCAGCTGGGCGTTCTATTGCTTCCTCTCCTCACATCTGGCTGTTTCTTAGGAGGGAGGGAAGGAGGGAAGGAGGGAGGGAGGGATGGTGGGAAGTGAGGGAGGGAAGGAGGGAGGGAGGGAAGGAGAGAGGGAAGGAGGGAGGGAGGGAGGGAGGGAGGGAGGGAGGGAGGGAAGGAAGGAAGGAAGGAAGGAAGGAAGGAAGGAGGGAAGGAGGGAGAGAGGGGAGGGAGGGAAGGAGGGAGGGAAGGAGGGAGGGAGGGAGGGAGGGAGGGATGGTGGGAAGTGAGGAAGAGGGGAGAGGGCAGCTGGTGGAGGAGGGAGGTTTGGGGGAGGTGTACAACACTAATTCCTCATAAGGGGAGTCTGCTTTGTGTTTTAACAGTTGTTGTCCCTCTGAGGCTAGTTTCTGTATTAACAGACTGAATAAAACCCCGTTATTCTGCAGTATTAACACTCCTACAGCCAGGGTGGCTCAGATGGGTCTGGGCCCATATTAACAGACTGAATAAAACCCCGTTATTCTGCAGTATTAACACTCCTACAGCCAGGGTGGCTCAGATGGGTCTGGGCCCATATTAACAGACTGAATAAAAACCCCGTTATTCTGCAGTATTAACACTCCTACAGCCAGGGGGGCTCAGATGGGTCTGGGCCCATATTAACAGACTGAATAAAACCCCGTTATTCTGCAGTATTAACACTCCTACAGCCAGGGGGGCTCAGATGGGTCTGGGCCCATATTAACAGACTGAATAAAACCCCGTTATTCTGCAGTATTAACACTCCTACAGCCAGGGTGGCTCAGATGGGTCTGGGCCCATATTAACAGACTGAATAAAACCCAGTTATTCTGCAGTATTAACACTCCTACAGCCAGGGGGGCTCAGATGGGTCTGGGCCCATATTAACAGACTGAATAAAACCCCGTTATTCTGCAGTATTAACACTCCTACAGCCAGGGTGGCTCAGATGGGTCTGGGCCCATATTAACAGACTGAATAAAACCCCGTTATTCTGCAGTATTAACACTCTACAGCCAGGGGGGCTCAGATGGGTCTGGGCCCATATTAACAGACTGAATAAAACCCCGTTATTCTGCAGTATTAACACTCCTACAGCCAGGGTGGCTCAGATGGGTCTGGGCCCATATTAACAGACTGAATAAAACCCCGTTATTCTGCAGTATTAACACTCCTACAGCCAGGGTGGCTCAGATGGGTCTGGGCCCATATTAACAGACTGAATAAAACCCCGTTATTCTGCAGTATTAACACTCCTACAGCCAGGGGGGCTCAGATGGGTCTGGGCCCATATTAACAGACTGAATAAAACCCCGTTATTCTGCAGTATTAACACTCCTACAGCCAGGGGGGCTCAGATGGGTCTGGGCCCATATTAACAGACTGAATAAAAACCCCGTTATTCTGCAGTATTAACACTCCTACAGCCAGGGGGGCTCAGATGGGTCTGGGTCCATATTAACAGACTGAATAAAAACCCCGTTATTCTGCAGTATTAACACTCCCACAGCCATGGGGGGCTCAGATGGGTCTGGGCCCATATTAACAGACTGAATAAAAACCCCGTTATTCTGCAGTATTAACACTCCTACAGCCAGGGTGGCTCAGATGGGTCTGGGCCCATATTAACAGACTGAATAAAAACCCCGTTATTCTGCAGTATTAACACTCCTATAGCCAGGGGGGCTCAGATGGGTCTGGGCCCATATTAACAGACTGAATAAAACCCCGTTATTCTGCACTATTAACACTCCTACAGCCAGGGGGGCTCAGATGGGTCTGGGTCCATATTAACAGACTGAATAAAACCCCGTTATTCTGCAGTATTAACACTCCTACAGCCAGGGGGGCTCAGATGGGTCTGGGCCCATATTAACAGACTGAATAAAAACCCCGTTATTCTGCAGTATTAACACTCCTACAGCCAGGGGGGCTCAGATGGGTCTGGGCCCATATTAACAGACTGAATAAAACCCCGTTATTCTGCAGTATTAACACTCCTACAGCCAGGGTGGCTCAGATGGGTCTGGGCCCATATTAACAGACTGAATAAAACCCCGTTATTCTGCAGTATTAACACTCTACAGCCAGGGGGGCTCAGATGGGTCTGGGCCCATATTAACAGACTGAATAAAACCCCGTTATTCTGCAGTATTAACACTCCTACAGCCAGGGTGGCTCAGATGGGTCTGGGCCCATATTAACAGACTGAATAAAACCCCGTTATTCTGCAGTATTAACACTCCTACAGCCAGGGTGGCTCAGATGGGTCTGGGCCCATATTAACAGACTGAATAAAACCCCGTTATTCTGCAGTATTAACACTCCTACAGCCAGGGGGGCTCAGATGGGTCTGGGCCCATATTAACAGACTGAATAAAAACCCCGTTATTCTGCAGTATTAACACTCCTACAGCCAGGGGGGCTCAGATGGGTCTGGGCCCATATTAACAGACTGAATAAAAACCCCGTTATTCTGCAGTATTAACACTCCTACAGCCAGGGGGGCTCAGATGGGTCTGGGTCCATATTAACAGACTGAATAAAACCCCGTTATTCTGCAGTATTAACACTCCCACAGCCATGGGGGGCTCAGATGGGTCTGGGCCCATATTAACAGACTGAATAAAACCCCGTTATTCTGCAGTATTAACACTCCTACAGCCAGGGTGGCTCAGATGGGTCTGGGCCCATATTAACAGACTGAATAAAACCCCGTTATTCTGCAGTATTAACACTCCTATAGCCAGGGGGGCTCAGATGGGTCTGGGCCCATATTAACAGACTGAATAAAACCCCGTTATTCTGCACTATTAAACACTCCTACAGCCAGGGGGGCTCAGATGGGTCTGGGTCCATATTAACAGACTGAATAAAACCCCGTTATTCTGCAGTATTAACACTCCTACAGCCAGGGGGGCTCAGATGGGTCTGGGCCCATATTAACAGACTGAATAAAACCCCGTTATTCTGCAGTATTAACACTCCTCCAGCCAGGGTGGCTCAGATGGGTCTGGGCCCATATTAACAGACTGAATAAAACCCCGTTATTCTGCAGTATTAACACTCCTCCAGCCAGGGTGGCTCAGATGGGTCTGGGTCCATATTAACAGACTGAATAAAACCCCGTTATTCTGCAGTATTAACACTCCTCCAGCCAGGGTGGCTCAGATGGGTCTGGGCCCATATTAACAGACTGAATAAAAACCCCGTTTATTCTGCAGTATTAACACTCCTACAGCCAGGGGGGCTCAGATGGGTCTGGGCCCATATTAACAGACTGAATAAAACCCCGTTATTCTGCAGTATTAACACTCCTACAGCCAGGGTGGCTCAGATGGGTCTGGGCCCATATTAACAGACTGAATAAAACCCCGTTATTCTGCAGTATTAACACTCCTACAGCCAGGGGGGCTCAGATGGGTCTGGGCCCATATTAACAGACTGAATAAAACCCCGTTATTCTGCAGTATTAACACTCCTCCAGCCAGGGTGGCTCAGATGGGTCTGGGCCCATATTAACAGACTGAATAAAACCCCGTTATTCTGCACTATTAACACTCCTACAGCCAGGGGGGCTCAGATGGGTCTGGGCCCATATTAACAGACTGAATAAAACCCCGTTATTCTGCAGTATTAACACTCCTACAGCCAGGGTGGCTCAGATGGGTCTGGGCCCATATTAACAGACTGAATAAAACCCCGTTATTCTGCAGTATTAACACTCCTCCAGCCAGGGTGGCTCAGATGGGTCTGGGCCCATATTCATAAAACCTCTCAGAGTAGGAGGGCTGATCTAGGATCAGGTTAGACTTAATGGACAGGGAGGACCTGATCAGATAAATGGACAGGGAGGACCTGATCAGATAAATGGACAGGGAGGACCTGATCAGATAAATGGACAGGGAGGACCTGATCAGATAAATGGACAGGGAGGACCTGATCAGATAAATGGACAGGGAGGACCTGATCAGATAAATGGACAGGGAGGACCTGATCAGATAAATGGACAGGGAGGACCTGATCAGATAAATGGACAGGGAGGACCTGATCAGATACATGGACAGGGAGGACCTGATCAGATAAATGGACAGGGAGGACCTGATCAGATAAATGGACAGGGAGGACCTGATCAGATAAATGGACAGGGAGGACCTGATCAGATAAATGGACAGGGAGGACCTGATCAGATAAATGGACAGGGAGGACCTGATCAGATAAATGGACAGGGAGGACCTGATCAGATAAATGGACAGGGAGGACCTGATCAGATAAATGGACAGGGAGGACCTGATCAGATAAATGGACAGGGAGGACCTGATCAGATAAATGGACAGGGAGGACCTGATCAGATAAATGGACAGGGAGGACCTGATCAGATACATGGACAGGGAGGACCTGATCAGATAAATGGACAGGGAGGACCTGATCAGATAAATGGACAGGGAGGACCTGATCAGATAAATGGACAGGGAGGACCTGATCAGATAAATGGACAGGGAGGACCTGATCAGATAAATGGACAGGGAGGACCTGATCAGATACATGGACAGGGAGGACCTGATCAGATAAATGGACAGGGAGGACCTGATCAGATAAATGGACAGGGAGGACCTGATCAGATAAATGGACAGGGAGGACCTGATCAGATAAATGGACAGGGAGGACCTGATCAGATAAATGGACAGGGAGGACCTGATCAGATAAATGGACAGGGAGGACCTGATCAGCATTCATACTCAGATGCTTTATGGGCTGGTGTAGGCCAGTCAGCCAGGTAGCCAGTCAGCCAGCCAGCCAGGTAGCCAGCCAGCCAGGTAGCCAGCCAGCCAGCCAGCCAGCCAGTCAGTCAGCCAGCCAGGTAGCCAGCCAGCCAGCCAGCCAGTCAGTCAGCCAGGTAGCCAGCCAGCCAGCCAGCCAGGTAGCCAGCCAGTCAGCCAGCCAGCCAGTCAGCCAGCCAGCCAGTCAGCCAGTCAGCCAGTCAGCCAGTCAGCCAGTCAGCCAGTCAGTGAGGAGTGATGGCATCTGTTGCCAGTCTACTCTCATCAGGTCTTAATCAGTGTGGAGTTGAGAGGAACCTTCAGGAGGCCAAACCCCAATGGGATGTCTCACCATTCTGTGATTGTCGAAGTAATTAAATGCAGAACAGAACAGTATGGTGTCCCATCGCCACAGCAAAGCCTGGAGATCGCTAATGATCTGTTTATGATGTTGTTGTCATGGAGAACTGATTGGGCTCATTGCTTCAAATTGAAAATAAATAAATGCTGCTCTTACGGAATGGCTTTGAACACTACTGAACAGTGCAATAGAAATGCCATCGCTATGGGCCCTATTGTTTACGGTTTTGTTGGTCGACACTTTGAGACCTCGATAATTTGTAGCTATTTAGGCTATCAGGTGCGTGAGTTTGAGTGTGTGTCCGTTAGGCCTATGGAAAAAAGTCTGTTAGGCCTATAGATACTGAAGAATAATATAAACGCAGCATGTAAAGTGTTGGTCCCATTTTTCAAGAGCTGAAATAAAAGATCCCAGAAATTTTCCATACGCACAAAAAAAAACGTATTTCTCTCAAATGTTGTGCACACATTTGTTTACATCCCTGTTAGTCAGCATTTCTCTTTTGCCAAGATAATCCATCCACCTACGGCATATCAATAATCTGATTAAACAGCATGATCATTACACAGGTGCACCTTGTGCTGGGGACAATAAAAAGCCACTCCTAAAATGTGCAGTTTTGTCACACAACACAATGCCACCGATGTCTCAAGTTTTGAGGGCAGAGCTGTTGCCAGAGAATGTAATGTTCATTTCTCTACCATAAGCCACCTCCAACGTAATTTTTGAGAATTTGGGGGGGGGGGGGTGATATCCGTATCGTCAGTAGGCTACACCACTGCTGTCATCCTTACCTCCAAGCATTTATTTAAGTTGGATAGTCTTTGGATGCCGACAGCAGTTGCACCATTGGAACACATGGCTTGGACTGTAACCTACAAAAGCCTATTCCTGCTCTTTTCCAGTGACCCATCAAACACATTTGGTGTGTCATCAGAGTGGTCTGTGATTGGTGGTCATCATTTGTTGTGTCATCATAGTGGTCTGTGATTGGTGGTCATCATTTGGTGTGTCATCATAGTGGTTTCTGACTGGTGGTCATCATTTGGTGTGTCATCATAGTGGTTTCTGACTGGTGGTCATCATTTGGTGTGTCATCATAGTGGTTTCTGACTGGTGGTCATCATTTGGTGTGTCATCATAGAGGTCTTTGATAGGTGGTCATCATTTGGTGTGTCATCATAGAGGTCTCTGATACTCAGATACTCTGATTTACTCAGGCGGAACAAACTTGCGCCTTTATTTTTAACACTGATTTGAATGTCAGTAAAAAAAAACAGAAAGGTGTCAAATATTTGTATTTATATCCTTTATGAATTTAAATGTAGTCCTAGAAGTAATCATTTAGTTTTTTCAAAGTGTCTGTAATCCGATTACAATATTTTTGCTGGTAAAGTAACTGATTACATGTAATCCATTACTCCTCGACCCTGTGAGCAGAGCAGGGTTATAACGCCATAGTCCCCTCCAAGCTCATCACCAAGCTAGGGACCCTGTGAGCAGAGCAGGGTTATAACGCCATAGTCCCCTCCAAGCTCATCACCAAGCTAGGGACCCTGTGAACAGAGCAGGGTTATAACGCCATAGTCCCCTCCAAGCTCATCACCAAGCTAGGGACCCTGTGAGCAGAGCAGGGTTATAACGCCATAGTCCCCTCCAAGCTCATCACCAAGCGAGGGACCCTGTGAACAGAGCAGGGTTATAACGCCATAGTCCCCTCCAAGCTCATCACCAAGCTAGGGACCCTGTGAACAGAGCAGGGTTATAACGCCATAGTCCCCTCCAAGCTCATCACCAAGCTAGGGACCCTGTGAACAGAGCAGGGTTATAACGCCATAGTCCCCTCCAAGCTCATCACCAAGCTAGGGACCCTGTGAACAGAGCAGGGTTTATAACGCCATAGTCCCCTCCAAGCTCATCACCAAGCTAGGGACCCTGTGAACAGAGCAGGGTTATAACGCCATAGTCCCCTCCAAGCTCATCACCAAGCTAGGGACCCTGTGAACAGAGCAGGGTTATAACGCCATAGTCCCCTCCAAGCTCATCACCAAGCTAGGGACCCTGTGAACAGAGCAGGGTTATAACGCCATAGTCCCCTCCAAGCTCATCACCAAGCTAGGGAGCCTGAAACTGAACCCCTCCCTATGCAACTGGATCCTGGACTTCCTGACGGGTCGCCCCCAGGTGGTGAGGGTAGGCAACAACACATCCGCCACGCTGACCCTCAACACGGGAGCCCCTCAGGGGTGCGTGCTTAGTCCCCTCCTGTACTCCCTGTTCACCTACGACTGCGTGACCGCGCACGAACTCCAACACCATCACTAAGTTTGCTGACGACACGACGGTGGTAGACCTGATCACTGACAACGATGAGTCAGCCTACAGGGAGGTGGTCAGGTGACCTGGCAGTGTGTTGCCGGAGCAACAACCTCTCCCTCGCCATCAGTAAGACCACGGAGCTGATGGTGGACTACAGGAGAAAGAGGGGCGAGCTTTAAGTTCCTTGGCGTCCAAATACCTTGTACCTCAAATACCTTGTACCTCAAATACCTTGTACCTCAAATACCTTGTAGCTCTGCACATCCATTTGGTACTGGTACTCCCTGTATATAGCTCCATTCTTGTATTTTATTCCTCTTGTGTTATATACTATTTTTATTTTCGTAAGCAAGCATTTCACTGTAAAGTCTACACCAGTTGTATTCAGCACAAATTTGATTTGATTTATTAGTCACCAAATGGAAGAAAACAGACTGAAACAGAGAGGGACTACCTGAACTGAATCAGTAGAAAACAGACTGAAACAGAGAGGGACTACCTGAACTGAATCAGTAGAAAACAGACTGAAACAGAGAGGGACTACCTGAACTGAATCAGTAGAAAACAGACTGAAACAGAGAGGGGCTACCTGAACTGAATCAGTAGAAAACAGACTGAAACAGAGAGGGACTACCTGAACTGAATCAGTAGAAAACAGACTGAAACAGAGAGGGACTACCTGAACTGAATCAGTAGAAAACAGACTGAAACAGAGAGGGGCTACCTGAACTGAATCAGTAGAAAACAGACTGAAACAGAGAGGGGCTACCTGAACTGAATCAGCAGAAAACAGACTGAAACAGAGAGGGACTACCTGAACTGAATCAGTAGAAAACAGACTGAAACAGAGAGGGACTACCTGAACTGAATCAGTAGAAAACAGACTGAAACAGAGAGGGGCTACCTGAACTGAATCAGTAGAAAACAGACTGAAACAGAGAGGGACTACCTGAACTGAATCAGTAGAAAACAGACTGAAACAGAGAGGGACTACCTGAACTGAATCAGTAGAAAACAGACTGAAACAGAGAGGGACTACCTGAATTGAATCAGTAGAAAACAAACTGAAACAGAGAGGGACTACCTGAACTGAATCAGTAGAAAACAGACTGAAACAGAAGGGGCCTCCTGAACTGAATCAGTAGAAAACAGACTGAAACAGAGAGGGACTACCTGAACTGAATCAGTAGAAAACAGACTGAAACAGAGAGGGGCTACCTGAACTGAATCAGTATGGTGTTGTTGCAACAACACAGCATGCTAACGAGCTGTCATGAACAGAGCAACAGGCTGTCTTAATTAAAGTATTCTATACAATAGATTCTCTAATACAAACTACAGGGCACTAAGAACAGCCCTACAATAATCACTTGTTTGCGGGAAAAGACTTGGACCGACTTAGAGTCAAAGGGCAGCCAAACTGTAGAATTCACGAGGGGGAAAAGGCCAAACTGTAGAATTCACGAGGGGGAAAAGGCCAAACTGTAGAATTCACGAGGGGGAAAAGGCCAAACTGTAGAATTCACGAGGGGGAAAAGGCCAAACTGTAGAATTCACGAGGGGGAAAAAGGCGCTGTCAGAGTGTCAGTTCCTCACGTTCTGCTGGTTGTCCTCACATGTTGTGTAATAGTCGAGAGTTGTCTGGTCTGGTGGAAGCAGTTGGTTGGTTAGTTGGGTTTTAACGACCCTGGGTCTCTGAGGAAAGCCCTGAGAAAAGCCCTCCTACCTGCCTGCCTGACTTATCACTAGACTACACTACATCTGTCTGTGTAAAGGAGCAGACCTGAAGAAAAAAACAAAGTTCTCTCGCTCTCCCCTCCTCTTCGCTCTCTCTATCTATCTTTCTCTCTACCTCTCCTCTCTCTCAATTAAATTAAATTAAATTCAAGGGGCTTTATTGGCATGGGAAACATATGTTAACATTGCCAAAGCAAGTGAAGTAGATAGTAAACAAAAGTGAAATAAACAATAAATATTAACAGTAAACATTACACTCAGAAGTTCCAAAAGAATAAAGACATTTCACATGTCATAGTATGTACAGTGGGGAAAAAAAGTATTTATTCAGCCACCAATTGTGCAAGTTCTCCCACTTAAAAAGATGAGAGAGGCCTGTAATTTTCATCATAGGTACACGTCAACTATGACAGACAAAATGAGAAAAAGAAATCCAGAAAATCACATAGTAGGATTTTTTATGAATTTATTTGCAAATTATGGTGGAAAATAAGTATTTGGTCACCTACAAACAAGCAAGATTTCTGGCTCTCACAGACCTGTAACTTCTTCTTTAAGAGGCTCCTCTGTCCTCCACTCGTTACCTGTATTAATGGCACCTGTTTGAACTTGTTATCAGTATAAAAGACACCTGTCCACAACCTCAAACAGTCACACTCCAAACTCCACTATGGCCAAGACCAAAGAGCTGTCAAAGGACACCAGAAACAAAATTGTAGACCTGCACCAGGCTGGGAAGACTGAATCTGCAATAGGTAAGCAGCTTGGTTTGAAGAAATCAACTGTGGGAGCAATTATTAGGAAATGGAAGACATACAAGACCACTGATAATCTCCCTCGATCTGGGGCTCCACGCAAGATCTCACCCCGTGGGGTCAAAATGATCACATGAACGGTGAGCAAAAATCCCAGAACCACACGGGGGGACCTAGTGAATGACCTGCAGAGAGCTGGGACCAAAGTAACAAAGCCTACCATCAGTAACACACTACGCCGCCAGGGACTCAAATCCTGCTTAAGCCAGTACATGTCCAGGCCCGTCTGAAGTTTGCTAGAGTGCATTTGGATGATCCAGAAGAGGATTGGGAGAATCTCATATGGTCAGATGAAACCAAAATAGAACTTTTTGGTAAAAACTCAACTCATCGTGTTTGGAGGACAAAGAATGCCGAGTTGCATCCAAAGAACACCATACCTACTGTGAAGCATGGGGGTGGAAACATCATGCTTTGGGGCTGTTTTTCTGCAAAGGGACCAGGACGACTGATCCGTGTAAAGGAGGCCATGTATCGTGAGATTTTGAGTGAACACCTCCTTCCATCAGCAAGGGCATTGAAGATGAAACGTGGCTGGGTCTTTCAGCATGACAATGATCCCAAAACACACCGCCCGGGCAACGAAGGAGTGGCTTCGTAAGAAGCATTTCAAGGTCCTGGAGTGGCCTAGCCAGTCTCCAGATCTCAACCCTATAGAAAATCTTTGGAGGGAGTTGAAAGTCTGTGTTGCCCAGCGACAGCCCCAAAACATCACTGCTCTAGAGGAGATCTGCATGGAGGAATGGGCCAAAATACCAGCAACAGTGTGTGAAAACCTTGTGAAGACTTACAGAAAACGTTTGACCTGTGTCATTGCCAACAAAGGGTATATAACAAAGTATTGAGAAACTTTTGTTATTGACCAAATACTTATTTTCCACCATAATTTGCAAATAAATTCATTAAAAATCCTACAATGTGATTTTCTGGATTTTTTTCCTCATTTTGTCTGTCATAGTTGACGTGTACCTATGATGAAAATTACAGGCCTCTCTCATCTTTTTAAGTGGGAGAACTTGCACAATTTTTGGCTGACTAAATACTTTTTTCCCCCACTGTATATATACAGTGTTGTAACAATGTGCAAATAGTTAAAGTACAAAAGGGAAAATAAATAAACATAAATATGGGTTGTATTTACAATGGTGTTTGTTCTTCACTGGTTGTCCTTTTCTTGTGGCAACAGGTCACACATCTTGCTGCTGTGATGGCACAATGTGGTTTTTCACCCAGTAGATATGGGAGTATCAGAATTGGGTTTGTTTTTTAGTTCTTTGTGGGTCTGTGTAATCTGAGGGAAATATGTGTCTCTAATATGGTCATACATTTGGCAGGAGTTTAGGAAGTGCAGCTCAGTTTCCACCTCATTTTGTGGGCAGTGTGCACATAGCCTGTCTTCTCTTGAGAGCCAGGTCT
Source organism: Coregonus sp. 'balchen' (assembly GCA_902810595.1). Classification (NCBI taxonomy): domain Eukaryota; kingdom Metazoa; phylum Chordata; class Actinopteri; order Salmoniformes; family Salmonidae; genus Coregonus; species Coregonus sp. 'balchen'. The sequence goes on from LR778256.1 coordinate 29,462,733, forward strand.
GCCTACGGCGGCCTTTCTCAATAGCAAGGCTATGCTCACTGAGTCTGTACATAGTCAAAGCTTTCCTTAAGTTTGGGTCAGTCACAGTGGTCAGGTATTCTGGTGTCTAGATGGAATTTGTATTCGTGGTCCTGGCGACTGGACCTTTTTTGGAACACAATTATTTTTTGTCTTACTGAGATTTACTGTCAGGGCCCAGGTCTGACAGAAACTGTGCAGAAGATCTAGGGGCTGCTGTAGGCCCTCCTTGGTTGGGGACAGAAGCACCAGATGATCAGCAAACTGTAGACATTTGACTTCAGATTCTAGTAGGGTAAGGCTGGGTGCTGCAGACTGTTCTAGTGCCCTCGCCAAGTCATTGATATATATGTTGAAGAGGGTGGGGCTTAAGCTGCATCCCTGTCTCACGCCACGGCCCTGTGGAAATAAATAAACACACTTGTTGTTTGTGTATATGGATTTTATAATGTCGTATGCAGAAGATTTTCTCAAGGTTGCTGTTGACTCATATCCCACGGTAGTTATTGGGGTCAAATTTGTCTCCACTTTTGTGGATTGGGGTGATCAGTCCTTGGTTCCAAATATTTGGGAAGATGCCAGAGCTAAGGATGATGTTAAAGAGTTAAAGTATAGCCAATTGGAATTTGTGGTCTGTATATTTTATAATTTCATGTAGGATACCATCAACACCA
>LR778256.1:29465924-29471283 GCA_902810595.1 Coregonus sp. 'balchen'
AGTCAGTGGTCCTAACCAGTCAGTGGTCCTAACCAGTCAGTGGTCCTAGCCAGTCAGTGGTCCTAACCAGTCAGTGGTCCTAGTGGTCCTAACCAGTCAGTGGTCCTAGCCAGTTCAGTGGGTCCTAACCAGTCAGTGGTCCTAACCAGTCGTGTCTAGCCAGTCAGTGGTCCTAGCCAGTCAGTGGTCCTAGCCAGTCAGTGGTCCTAGCCAGTCAGAGAGAGGAAGGGGGATGGAGAAACATAGAGAGAGAGGAAGGGAGGTTGGAGAGACAGAGGAAGGGAGGTTGGAGAGACAGAGAGAGAGAGGAAGGGGGGTTGGAGAGAGAGAGCAGGGGGTTGGATGAGAGAGGAGAGGAAGGAGAGAAGAGAGAGGAAGGGAGGTGGAGAGAGCGAGAGGAGAGGAAGGGAGGTTGGGACGACATAGAGAGAGAGGAAGGGCGGTTGGAGGAGGAAAGTGAGACGGGCGAGCGGTTGCGGACCCTCCAGCGAGAGCGTGAGAGACAGAGACCGACGAGCGGGGGGGGGAGGAGAGACGAGAAGGGAGGTGGAGGAGAGCTAAGAGAAGGGGTTGGGAGAGAAATAGGAGGAAGGGAGTTGGAGAGAGAGAGGAAGGGGGGTTGGAGAGACGAGAGAGGAGGAGGGGTGGAGAAGAGAGGAGGGGTGGGTTGGAGAGAGCAGAGAGAGGGCAGTAGAGGAGAGAGAGACGGCAACGGGGGTGCGCTCGCGTCGCTAGTTGAAGGCGGAAACGCCGGCCACGGCAGTTTGACTCAGAGGGCGTTTTTCCAGCGCAGAGCACCCCTCATTTTTGTACGCTGCTACGGGTGTTTGCTCTCTACTCGTCCCTATTTCTTTAATTTTTTTTATTCCGTCTCGTACTCCGTATTTTTCGTTTTGCGTGGCTGCTGGGGAACGATTATTCACTCTGTTTTGTACGCATTTGTAGATCGATTTATTGTATCTGCAGACAGTCGGTAAAGTCGAACGAGAGGAAAGGCAATGTCTTGGAAGGGGTGGGTGAGGCCTTTTTGGGTTGAATACGTGAGCAGAGAGTGCGTACATGACGGCTAACGTGTCAGTGGGAGAGAGGCAGGCCTTGTTTTGTCAGCCCCCACTAATTATTTCTCTCCTGATCTTCACTTTTTCAGGAAAGCTATGCACCACATCAGTTGCCCATTTCCTCAGTACCTTCTTCTCATCCCTCAACTCGAATTCAGCATGATGACCATCCTCCGCACCTCCCTATCCACAGTCAGCCTGTGAAGAGCCGATCGATTGCAAGTCATTTATATGACTGAGTTAACTCATCCAATCATCAAAGTCCAGCCAGAGAATGATTTTGAGATTTAAGTCATTTAGCAGACGCTCTTATCCAGAGCGATTACAGGGCAATTAGGGTAAGGGGCCTTTTCAGGGCACTCACAAAAATTTTTTTTTTCCACCTATCCCCCGGGGGGTTTTTTCAAACCCCGGCCCCCAAAAGGGTTGGCCAACGTTAAGGTACAACCCAAAGTTAAAACCGCCGCCCCAGGCTCCCCCCCAAAATTTCTTACTCAAGGATGTGTCCAATAAGAACCATAGTCCACAACTGGTAATATGAGTCTGCTCCTAAGGTCTAATACAGACCAGCAGACCCAGAAACAGAGGACTTGGACTGAGTCTTTATAGTTCAATACAAGACAGAGCATCTGTCTCAGTACGATACAAGGCAGAGATCCGGGGAGAAAGGAACATTCCTACTGCATGAGATCAACAGAACAACTCCCCAGCCAAAGTGTTGTGCTACAGAATATGAAGCAGGTATGTTTTTTATTAAGTCTGTAGATCATTTAGAGTTTCATCGTTTGTTGTCACGTGAAGGAAAGAGGAAGGAATCTCAACCCCAGAAGCTCAGAGCCCCCCCCGTGGGACCCTCTGGACTGACTCTAACTTTCCTGAGGCTCTGAGCTTCTGAGCTCTTTTGGCATGCACACACAAACACACACACACACACACACGTAGTCACGTACACACACATGCACAAACACACACACACACACACGTAGTCACGTACACACACATGCACAAACACACACACACACTTCTGCCTCCTGGGGCTCTGGGTCCTTCCAGCAAGAGACAGCATGCTGGGTAAACAGACGTCTTCCAAACGCAGTAGAGGGTGTGTGTGTGTGTGTGTGTGTGTGTGTGTGTCAGTCTCTCAGGTGTTGTTCTGCCTAGCCTCAGGGTTTGATTTGACTATGCATCATTATTCATGACCATGCACAGACCAAGCTATCTCTTCCCCCAATGCTCCTAAGTTACAGAGAAAAAGTGTGTGTGTGTGTGTCTAAGCTATCGCTCCACTAACTCCCTCAACACCAGAATCAGAGCTGTACTTTTACTCAGTGCTGTGAACAGTGTGCGCGGTAGGCTGCGGAGGGCATTGAAATCCCTGTTTTATGTGCCAGTGATGTGAGATTTGTGAGAAGGCTGATATTGCTGATGGTGGCGAATGAACCTTTCTTTGCTCTGTCAGTGTGGAGAGTTCAACAACATTTTCACTGTGAGTGGATTGTTTCTGGATGCGACGACACCAACCTACACTGGTTCGTCGACACGTTAGTTCATTTTATTGCCTAAAGTATGAATAAAGTGTAATTGCAGTCAAGCGGTCACGTTTCTCTATTCTAGACACCTACAGGCTTGTTAGGACGAGTGAAGACTGGTAACAAACCAATAAAGATCCTGCTGTTGGAGAATATATTGCGTCATGCTGAAATTGACTGTAAAAACCTGTCCACTGGGGAGAAAAAAAATATTTGGCTTCGGTCCTCATAACACTCCTCAATATCACTTGGCAGAACTCCCCCATGCAAGAGAGAGAACGTCTTTTGGCAGTGTTTTTAAGTAGATTTTCATAGACAGACTTCTCAAATGAACAAATAGCTAAAACCAGCCAGATGTATGAAGCTATCCAGAAGCTCATTACTTCATGACACAAGGAATAAGATCATGTATTCATCAAGAAAGCAAAAGGACGTCTGTTCTCCGCAAGATAACGGACAAGAAAGTATTCTTCTTGAAATATTTACTTCATTTCATGACCTAAGGGGCATCACCTGACCTGTCCTGACCCAGATGACTCGCCCTAAACCTGACTTGCCTGGTCTTGCAACTGCTGTCCTGGGCGGCCATGTTGGATCTGTGAGTCAGAGAGCCAGGCTGCTCAGTGAGTCAGTTAGAGCCGGCATGGCCGCTCAATAGTGGTGAAGAGGTCAGGCCCTGGAGAGTCTGTGTGTTGCAGGGAGAGAGAAATGAAGCTGACCAAAGCTGTGGGAATAGGGGTCAGTATCTGGCCAGTTGTGGGGGAAAGTTGTTGACTGAAGCTATGAGTACAGGCCAGGGGAGGTCAGTAGTTGGCTGAAGCTGTAGGGACAGGCCAGGGGAGGTCAGTAGTTGGCTGAAGCTGTAGGGACAGGCCAGGGGGGGTCAGTAGTTGACTGAAGCTGTAGGGACAGGCCAGGGGAGGTCAATAGTTGACTGAAGCTGTAGGGACAGGCCAGGGGGGGTCAGTAGTTGACTGAAGCTGTGGGGACAGGCCAGGGGGGGTCAGTAGTTGGCTGAAGCTGTAGGGACAGGCCAGGGGGGGGTCAGTAGTTGGCTGAAGCTGTAGGGACAGGCCAGGGGAGGTCAGTAGTTGACTGAAGCTGTGGGGACAGGCCAGGGGAGATCAGTAGCTGGTCAGTTGGCCATTTCCCCAGTAGTTTGGTTGAAAGTTGTGTATGGAAATGTCGGTTGGGTGTTGTTGTTTATCAAATATATCCAGAACAAAGGAAGTGAAATTGAAACACAATCTTCTTCTGCATTTCTGGCTGGATACCAGGTGCCATTTGGCTGTTTCTGAGTAGCTGTTGGAGGAGGCATGTAAATGTGATGTCGCTAGACCACACGGGTGGTTTGGGTTTTAAACGTCATGGAAACCTCATTTACTACAACCCTCTTATGATATTTAACCATCAGTTTAGTGATGTAGAGCAGATGACGTGGTCAGTGATCTGATAGTGACCCCAGGTTAACGCCCACATTGTGTCATGTTATTGTTATAGTCACTTTGCTTCACACGGTTTTGGCCATGAACTGAACTGCAATGGCATGCGAGCTGGATTTATCCTCTATGTCCAAGTCAATTTGGCCAATCACGTGATCTGAAGTTTCAGACAGACAGTCCAGTCTATCCCAGGGTGGATTCAGGGCTGTTGACAGGGTGGATTCAGGGCTGTTGACGGGGTGGATTCAGGGCTGTTGACGGGGTGGATTCAGGGCTGTTGACAGGGTGGATTCAGGGCTGTTGACGGGGTGGTTTCAGGGCTGTTGACAGGCTGGATTCAGGGCTGTTGACAGGCTGGATTCAGGGCTGTTGACAGGCTGGATTCAGGGCTGTTGACAGGCTGGATTCAGGGCTGTTGACAGGGTGGATTCAGGGCTGTTGACAGGGTGGATTCAGGGCTGTTGACAGGCAGGATTCAGGGCTGTTGACGGGGTGGATTCAGGGCTGTTGACAGGGTGGATTCAGGGCTGTTGACGGGGTGGATTCAGGGCTGTTGATAGGCTGGATTCAGGGCTGTTGACAGGCTGGATTCAGGGCTGTTGACAGGCTGGATTCAGGGCTGTTGACAGGGTGGATTCAGGGCTGTTGACAGGCTGGATTCAGGGCTGTTGACAGGCTGGATTCAGGGCTGTTGACAGGGTGGATTCAGGGCTGTTGACAGGGTGGATTCAGGGCTGTTGACAGGGTGGATTCAGGGCTGTTGACAGGCTGGACTCAGAGCTGTTGCTAGTAGGATCAGGCAGTACTATAGCCTAGTTAGGATCAGGCAGTACTATAGCCTAGTTAGGATCAGGCAGTACTATAGGCTAGTTAGGATCAGGCAGTACTATAGCCTAGTTAGGATCAGGCAGTACTATAGCCTAGTTAGGATCAGGCAGTACTATAGCCTAGTTAGGATCAGGCAGTACTATAGCCTAGTTAGGATCAGGCAGTACTATAGCCTTGTTAGGATCAGGCAGTACTATAGCCTAGTTAGGATCAGGCAGTACTATAGCCTAGTTAGGATCAGGCAGTACTATAGCCTAGTTTAGGATCAGGCAGTACTATAGGGCCTAGTTAGGATCAGAGGCAGTACTAATAGCCTAGTTAATGATCAGGCAGTTACTAAGCCTAAGTTAGGATCAGGCAGTACTATAGCCTAGTTAGGATCAGGCAGTACTATAGCCTAGTTAAACCAGACTCAACTATGTTTAAAATGGTGTCCCAGCTCTCAGTCTGGTGTGATCCAGGTTATAGCGGTGCTATGAACGTACGCTCCGTCTGTAATCCA
>LR778256.1:29471383-29553883 GCA_902810595.1 Coregonus sp. 'balchen'
ACGACATTTAAAGTCATTTAAAAGTTTTAAATTTTTCCCTTTATCCGAGAGGCTACAGGAGCGAGGGAAATACTTTTGTATTTTTTTTTTTTTCCATACAAACAACATCATATTGGATCAAATGCAAACTTTTGGTCTATAATACAGAGTTAAGTTTTTACTTTCCCCTCAAAATTCAAAGCACCCCCGGGGACCCTTTGCCATGGTGAAAACAAACCAGGCCCCCTTGGAAGCAGAATTCAAAAAGGGTTTTGGCTAGTCCCCTGTGATTTTTTTGTGAGGGTTTAGAGAGGTTCTAGGGACTTTTTTCATACTCTTAATTGGTGTTTTTTAGATGACCCAAATAATATTTTTCCATACTGTCCCCCAAATTTTTTGTTGCAAAAAAGTGTAACTCTTTTTTCCCCCATACAGAGGATAGCGGTAATGGTTTCTGTGCTGTTTGAATTAATTTGAATAGGAACGAAATCCTTTCGAGGAGCGTCTGTCTGTTAGAAGTTTTGACCAATGGTGCACAGGTCACTAGAACCAGCAGGAAGTGTCATTTCCATTACAGGTCCATCAGCCAGGTGAGTGCAGTGAGTCACCTGCCGCCCTGTCAGTCTTCAGCCAAACGATGTTACCTAACCACCCATACCTGCCTGTCAGTCTCAGCCAACGATGTTACCTAACCACCATATTTGTGTTATTGTGTTTATCATGGATCCCCATTAGTTTACTGCCAAGGCTACTCTTCTGTGGTCTATTATGGATCCCCATTAGTTACTGCCAAGGCAGCAGCTACTCTTCCTGGGGTCCACAAAATTAAGGCAGTTATACAATTTTAAAAACATTACAATACATTCACAGATTTCACAACACACTGTGTGCCCTCAGGCCCCTACTCCACCACTACCACATATCTACAATACAAAATCCATGTGTACGTGTGTGTATAGTGCGTATGTTATCGTGTGTATGCATGTGTCTGTGTTCTATGTTTGTGTTGCTTCACAGTCCCCCGCTGTTCCATAAGGTGTATTTCTATTTGTTTTTTTAAATCTAATTTTACTGCTTGCATCAGTTACCTGATGTCGAATAGAGTTCCATGTGGTCATGGCTCTATGTAGTACTGTGCGCCTCCCATAGTCTGTTCTGGACTTGGGGACTGTGAAGAGACCTCTGGTGGCATGTCTTGTGGGGGTATGCATGGGGTGTCCGAGCTGTGTGCCAGTAGTTCAAACAGACAGCTCGGTGGCATTCAACATGTCAACACCTCTCACAAATACAAGTAGTGACGAAGTCAATCTCTCCTCCACTTTGAGCCAGGAGAGATGGACATGCATATTATTAATGTTAGCTCTCTGTGTACATCCAAGGGCCAGTCGTGCTGCCCTGTTCTGAGCCAATTGCAATTTTCCTATGTCCCTTTTTGTGGCACCTGACCACACGACTGAACAGTAGTCCAGGTGCGACAAAACTAGGGCCTGTAGAACCTGCCTTGTTGATAGTGCTGTTAAGAAGGTAGAGTAGCGCTTTATATGGACAGACTTCTCCCCATCCTAGCTACTGTTGTATCAATATGTTTTGACCGTGACAGTTTACGATCCAGGGTTACTCCAAGCAGTTTAGTCACCTCAACTTGCTCAATTTCCACATGATTCATTACAAGATTTAGTTGAGGTTTAGGGTTTAGTGAATGATTTTGTCCCAAATGCAATGCTTTCAGTTTGATAAATATTTAGGACTAACTTATTCCTTGCCACCCACTCTGAAACTAACTGCAGCTCTTTGTTAAGTGTTGCAGTCATTTCAGTCGCTGTGGTAGCTGACGTGTAAAGTGATGAGTCATCAGCATACATAGACACACTGGCTTTACTTAATTATGTTGGAGAAGTTTTCCATTAAAGAACACCCTCTGTGTTCTGTTAGACAGGTAACTCTTTATCCACAATATAGCAGGGGGTGTAAAGCCATAACACATACGTTTTTCCAGCAACAGACTATGATCGATAATGTCAAAAGCCGCACTGAAGTCTAACAAGACAGCCCCCACAATCTTTTTATCATCAATTTCTCTCAGCCAATCATCTGTCATTTGTGTAAGTGCTGTGCTTGTTGAATGTCCTTCCCTACAAGCGTGCTGAAAGTCTGTTGTCAATTTGTTTCCTGTAAAATAGCATTGTTTATGGTAAAAAAAAAGGTTACGAAGGGTTGGTAACAGGCTGATTGGTCGGCTATTTGAGCCAGTAATGGGGGCTTACAATTCTTAGGTATGGGAATAACTTTTGCTTCCCTCCAGGCCTGGGGGAACACCACTTTCTAGTAGTCTTAAATTGAAGATATGGCAAATAGGAGTGGTAATATCGTCCACTATTATCATCAGTAATGTTCCATCCAAGTTGTCAGACCCCGGTGGCTTGTCATTGTTGATAGACAACAATCATTTTTTCACCTCTTCCACACTCAATTCAAATTTCAACGCTTGTCTTTCATAATTTGGTCAGATATACTTGGATGTGTAGTGTCAGCGTTTGTTGCTGGCATGTCATGCCTAAATATGCTAATCTTGCCAATAAATAAAAAAAATTAAAGTAGTTGGCAATATCAGTGGGTTTTGTGATGAATGAGCCATTTGATTCAATGAATGATGAAGATGAGTTTGCCTTTTTTCCCAAAATGTAATTGAAGGAGCTCCAAAGCTTTTTACTATCATTCTTTATGTCATTTATCTTTGTTTCATAGTGTAGTTTTCTTCTTATTTTTATTCAGTTTTAGTCACATGATTTCTCAATTTGCAATACGTTTGCCAATCGGTTGGGCAGCCAGACTTATTTGCCATTCCTTTTGCCTCATCCCTCTCAACCATACAATTTTTTTCAATTCCCTTATCATTCCACTGGGATTTAACATTTTTTTACAGTCATTTTCTTAATGGGGGTACATGCTTATTAGTAACTGGAATAAGCAATTTCATAAATGTGTCAAGTGCAGCGTCTGTTTGCTCCTCATTACACACCACGGACCATTTTGTTGTTGTCTGAAGCGTTGGTAGAGTGCAGCGGCGGTGTCGTAGAACTAGACACTGAGCCGCCATCCTGTCCTGTGATGACTCACCGTTATGGTGGAGTCATGGGGCAGTCTGACACGCTGCAGTCTTAGGTTAACAATTTGAGCTCCTGTATATTTTAAACGTGCTGATTAATTACGGTAGGTTGAGGATGTCAGTTGGAGTCTGTTGGAAGCTAGGGAGACTGGTGAGGCTGGCACCCTGTGGTGGGTGGAGTCAGTGAGGATGCATGATGACCGGATGGTGAGGCTGGCACCCTGGGGGTGGGTGGAGTCAGTGAGGATGGATGATGACCGGATGGTGAGGCTGGCAGGGTTTTGCGTGGCTGGTCAGCAGTGTGTGTATTTTCATTTCCCCAGGTGGCAGTGGATGGATGGTAGACTGGAGGCTTAAGGGGTGGTATAATCAGTAGAAGATACCCGGGACATTAATTGTTCAGAGGAGTGATATTCTGTGTGTGTGTGTGCGTGTGTGTATGTGTGTGTGTGTGTATGTATGTGTGTGTGTGTGTGTGTGTGCGGTGTGTGTGTGTGTGTGTGTGTGCGAGTGTGTGTGCGTGAGTGTGTGTGTGTGTGTGTGTGTGTGTGTGTGTGTGTGTGTGTGTGGTGTGTGTGTGTGTTGTGTGTGTGTGTGTGTGGTGTGTGTGTGTGTGTGTGTGTGTGCTTGTGAGTGTGTGTGTGCGTGTGTGTGTGTGTGTATGTGTGTGTGTGTGTTTGATGTTGAATAGATGGAAGACTACCATGGGATTTCCTAGGGGCAGCTTAATGCATGTCCATTCACACCTACTGATTGTATTGCTCTATCCTGCCATTGCATTGCATTCTATTCATTGCACTTACCACACTTATTGCTACACTAGAGCATAGCAAGTATAAATATTGTCAGGTTGAGCAAGACAGTCAAGTCTATAGTGTCTGGAGTTTGCATGCTGCTTCTGTGCTTTGAGCAGGGTCCTACTGTGGTTTCCAGGGTGGCTAAGCCGGTGCCTGAACAGGGGGCCTTCTGCTGCTGAGGCATGGTTTCCAGGGTGGCTAAAGGTATATAATATATCATACAATATAAAGGTATATAATACATCATAAAAACAATATAAAGGTATATAATACATCATAAAGACAATATAAAGGTATATAATACATCAGACAATATAAAGGTATATAATACATCAGACAATATAAAGGTATATAATACATCAGACAATATAAAGGTATATAATACATCAGACAATATAAAGGTATATAATACATCAGACAATATAAAGGTATATAATACATCAGACAATATAAAGGTATATAATACATCAGACAATATAAAGGTATATAATACATCAGACAATATAAAGGTATATAATACATCAGACAATATAAAGGTATATAATACATCAGACAATATAAAGGTATATAATACATCAGACAATATAAAGGTATATAATACATCAACAATATAAAGGTATATAATCGACAGTAGTAAAGGTATAATAGACATCAGACAATATAAGGTGTATAATACATCAGACCAATATAAAGGTGTATAATACATCAGACAATATAAAGGTATATAATACATTCAGACATATAAAGGTATATAATACATCAGACAACATAAAGGTATTTGGTACATCAGGACAATATAAAGGTATATAATACATCAGACAATATAAAGGTATATAATACATCAGACAATATAAAGGTATATAATACAATCAGACAACATAAAGGTATTTGGTACATCAGACAACATAAAGGTATATAATACATCAGACAACATAAAGGTATATTAATACATCAGACAATATAAAGGTATATAATACATCAGACAATATAAAGGTTATATAATACATCAGACAATATAAAGGTATATAATACCATCAGACAATATAAAGGTATATAATACATCAGACAATATAAAGGTATATAATACAGTAAAAGAATAGTGCAGTCCGGTCAGAACTGTCCAGCAGAGTACGGTGGCTTTAGGCATACACTTTAACAGCCCTATCAGAACACACTCTTTAGGCAAACAGCCTATCAGAACACACTCTGTGGCTTGCAACATGTTTAACAACAGGTGTTAAGCCCTTATTGGGATTACATAACGGACGTCGAACAAACCAAATCACAACATTGTGGGTTGATCAGTTGATCATTTTATTTTTTTATTTTTTTATTTCACCTTTATTTAACCAGGTAAGCCAGTTGAGAACAGGTTCTCATTTACAACTGCGACCTGGCCAAGATAAAGCAAAGTAGTGCAATAAAAACAACACAGAGTTACATATGGGGTAAAAAAAACAAAGTCAGAAATACAACAGAAAATATATATACAGTGTGTGCAAATGTAGCAAGTTATGGAGGTAAGGCAATAAATAGGCTATAGTGCAGAATAATTACAATAGTATTAACACTGGAATGCTAGCTGTGCAAGAGATGATGTGCAAATAGAGATACTGGGGTGCAAAATAGCAAAATAAATAACAATATAGGGATGAGGTAGTTGGGTGGGCTAATTTCAGATGGGCTGTGTACAGGTGCAGTGATCGGTAAGGTGCTCTGACAACTGATGCTTAAAGTTATTGAGGGAGATAAGAGTCTCCAGCTTCAGAGATTTTTGCAATTCGTTCCAGTCATTGGCAGCAGAGAACTGGAAGGAATGGCGGCCAAAGGAGGTGTTGGCTTTGGGAATGACCAGTGAGATATACCTGCTGGAGCGCAGACTACGGGTGGGTGCTGCTATGGTGACCAATGAGCTAAGATAAGGCGGGGATTTGCCTAGCAGTGATTTATAGATGGCCTGGAGCCAGTGGGTTTGACGACGAACATGTAGTGAGGACCAGCCAACAAGAGCGTACAGGTCACAGTGGTGGGTAGTGTATGGGGCTTTGGAGACAAAACGGATGGCACTGTGATAGACTACATCCAATTTGCTGAGTAGAGTGTTGGAGGCTATTTTGTAAATGACATCGCCGAAGTCAAGGATCGGTAGGATAGTCAGTTTTACGAGGGCATGTTTGGCAGCATGAGTGAAGGAGGCTTTGTTGCGAAATAGGAAGCCGATTCTAGATTTAACTTTGGATTGGAGATTCTTTATGTGAGTCTGGAAGTTGAGTTTACAGTCTAACCAGACACCTAGATATTTGTAGTTGTCCACATACTCTAGGTCAGACCCGTCGAGAGTGGTGATTCTAGTCGGGTGGGGCGGGTGCTAGCAGCGTTCGATTGAAAAGCATGCATTTAGTTTTACTAGTGTTTAAGAGCAGTTGAAGGCTACTGAAGGATTGTTGTATGGCATTGAAGCTCGTTTGGAGGTTTGTTAACACAGTGTCCAATGAAGGGCCAGATGTATACAAAATGGTGTCGTCTGCGTAGAGGTGGATCTGAGAGTCACCAGCAGCAAGAGCGACATCATTGATATACACGGAGAAAAGTGTCGGCCCAAGAATTGAACCCTGTGGCACCCCCATAGAGACTGCCATAGGTCCAGACAACAGGCCCTCCGATTTGACACACTGAACTCTATCTGAGAAGTAGTTGGTGAACCAGGCGAGGCAGTCATTTGAGAAACCAAGGCTATTTAGTCTGCCAATAAGAATGCGGTGGTTGACAGAGTCGAAAGCCTTGGCCAGGTCGATGAAGACGGCTGCACAGTACTGTCTATTATCAATCGTGGTTATAATATCGTTTAGGACCTTGAGCGTGGCTGAAGTGCACCCGTGACCAGCTCGGCGGCTAGTTTTAGAAAGAAAGGGTCCAGATTGTCTAGCCCAGCTGATTTGTAGGGGTCCAGATTTTGCAGCGCTTTCAAAACATCAGCTGTCTGAATTTGTGTGAAGGAGAAGCGGGGGGGGGGGGGCATGGGCAAGTTGCAGCAGAGGGTGCAGAGTTGGTGGCCGGGTTAGTGGTAGCCAGATGGAAAGCATGGCCAGCTGTAGCAAAATGCTTGTTGAAATTCTCGATTATTGTAGATTTATCGGTGGTGATAGTGTTTCCTAGCCTCAGTGCAGTGGGCAGCTGGGAGGAAGTGCTCTTATTCTCCATGGACTTTACAGTGTCCCAAAACTTTTTGGAGTTAGTGCTACAGGATGCAAATTTCTGTTTGAAAAAGTTAGCCTTTGCTTTCCTGACTGCTTGTGTATATTGGTTCCTAACTTCCCTGAAAAGTTGCATATCGCGGGGGCTATTTGATGCTAATGCTGTACGCCACAGGATGTTTTTTGTGCTGGTCAAGGGCAGTCAAGTCTGAGGAGAACCAGGGGCTATATCGGTTCTTAGTTCTGTATTTTTGAATGGGGCATGTTTATTTAAGATTGAGAGGAAATTACTTTTAAGGAACAACCAGGCATCCTCTACTGACGGAATGAGATCTATATCCATCCAGGATACCTGGGCCAGGTCAATTAGGAAGGCCTCCTCGCTAAAGTGTTTTAGGGAGCGTTTGACAGTGATGAGGGGTGGTCGTTTGACCGCAGACCCGTTACGGACGCAGGCAATAAGGCAGTGATCGCTGAGATCCTGGTTGAAGACAGCTGAGGTGTATTTAGAGGGTATGTTAGTCAGGATGATATCTATGAGGGTACCCATGTTTAAGGATTTAGGGTTGTACCTGGTAGGTTCGTTGATAATTTGCGTGAGGTTGAGGGCATCTAGCTTGGATTGTAGGATGGCTGGGGTATTAAGCATATCCCAATTTAGGTCACCAAGCAGTACAAACTCAGAGGATAAATGGGGGGCAATCAATTCACATATGGTGTCCAGGGCACAGATGGGGGCTGAGGGGGGTCTGTAGCAAGCGGCAACAGTGAGAGACTTATTTCTGGAAAGGTGGATTTTTAGAAGTAGAAGCTCAAACTGTTTGGGCACAGACCTGGATAGTATGATAGAGCTCTGCAGGCTATCTCTACAGTAGATTGCAACTCCACCCCCTTTGGCAGTTCTATCTAGACGGAAAATGTTATAGTTGGGGATGGAAATTTCAGAATTTTTGGTGGCCTTCCTGAGCCAGGATTCAGACACTGCTAGAACATCAGGGTTGGCAGAGTGTGCTAACGCAGTGAATAACTCAAACTTAGGAAGTAGACTTCTGATATTTATGTGCAAGAAACCAAGACTTTTGCGATTACAGAAGTCATCAAATGATAGCTCCTGGGGAGTAGGAGTGATACTGGGGGCTACAGGCCCTGGGTTAGCCTCTACATCACCAGAGGAACAGAGGAGGACTAGAATAAGGATACGGCTAAAGGCTTTAAGAACTGGTCTTCTAGTGCGTTGGGTACATAGAATAAAGGGGGCAGATTTCCGGGTGTTATAGAAAAGATTCAGGGCATTATGTACAGACAAGGATATGGAAGGATATGAGTAAAGTGGAGGTAAACCTAAGCGTTGGGTAACAATGAAAGAGATAGTATCTCTAGAGGCATCAATTGAGTCGGTCTCTGAGTGTATGGGCGGAGGGACAAAGGAGCTAACTAAGGCAGGTTTAGCTAGGCTGGGGGGTCTACAGTGATATAGTACAATTAGAAATAACCGAAACAACAATAAACTAACCATGTTTGGGCTGAGGCTAAACATAAACAGGATGTAGTACCGTAAAAAGGAACAGTCCAGCAGATATCAGCTGTATAGCTGAGTTATCATAAGGTCCGGTGGTGAAGCGCTAGTGAGTAAGAGGCCACGGCTAGCGTGTGCTACGTCCGTTTTGTTGTAGCCAACTTCATTCTGGTAACATGGCCATTATGATGGCACTAGAAGCCATTCCGAATGGTCTACTTTAGCGCCCAACAACAAGTCCATAATGCCAACAACAACATGTTATCTCCCGAGTGGCGCAGTGGTCTAAGGCACTGCATCGCAGTGCTAGCTGTGGCACTAGAAATCCTGGTTCGAATCCAGGCTCTGTCGTAGCTGGCCGTGACCGGGAGACCCATGGGGCGGCGCACAATTCGTCCAGGGTAGGGGAGGGAATGGCCAGCAGGGATGTAGCTCAGTTGATAGAGCATGGCGTTTGCAACGCCAGGGTTGTGGGTTCGATTCCCACGGGGGGCCAGTATTAAAATAAAAAATGTATGCACTCACTAACTGTAAGTCGCTCTGGATAAGAGCGTCTGCTAAATGACTAAAATGTAAATGTTATCAGGGTATGTACCACCTCAGATAGTTATGTGGCTATAGAGGAACATTAAACTAGGCTAACTGACACATATGAATCACTCTAAAAGCCCCCCATTTTATTCTCGTAGGAAAGTAGACAAAAGGGTCACAACCGCACAGCTTGTTTTTCCACCTCATCTTTCTGCTACACCCAGCGTTGCTTTAAGACCAGCTGACGTTGCGTTGCTTTAAGACCAGCTGACGTTGTGACCCCAGTCATCCACCGGTCTCTAGCTCTAAGGCTGAACAGGCCAAGCAGGCCAGCCAACGTCCCTACACACCGCCCGAGTCAGATCTAACCCGTTCTCCTCAACCACAATACCCACAATCAATAAATCAATCAATCAATATCTATCGATGATATTCACTTCAAGTGTTTGGGTTGTAAATCAGTTACGGGGGGGGGGCGTGTGCTGATTGTGCATCTTCTATATTTCTCCTTTTGGTTGGAACTTCGAAGAGGACGACGTCACCTGTGGTTTCTTCGGCGTATAGAATCTAGGACACCGTAGCCAAACCAACACCGTCAAAATGTCATGACCTGGTTCAATCATCCTCAAGACTTTCACTCGTTTCATGTTGTAATTGTAACCCCCCTGATATGTGAAGACATTTAAACATACGTACACTATCTGTTTGGTGCACAACATACTTTCTTTGGTTATGTCCTGCACTGTGTACCGTACCACTTCTCAGCACCAGGAGCACAGAGGGGATCCTTCAGGACGGAAAGGGATAGAATTCTGCCACCTCGGGTTTCAAGGGACGGCGCCGACCAACAAGGATTCTGTTCTCAGCTAGCACAAAGGGAGGGAGGGTGTGTGTGTGTGTGTGTGTGTGGTGTGTGTGTGTGTGTGTGTTGTGTGTGTGTGTGTGTGTGTGTGTGTGTGTGTATGTGTGTTTGTGTGTGTGTGTGTGTGTGTGTGTGTGTTTGTGTGTGTATGTGTGTGTGTGTGTTTGTCTGTGTGTGTGTGTGTGTGTGTTTGTGTGTGTATGTGTGTTTGTGTGTGTGTGTGTGTGCGTGTGTGTGTGTTATGTTACGTCATCAGGAGGAGCTCTGGCAGCGTATAAAAGGAGGCGACTGAAGAGAGGAATGCCAGACCGACTGAACCTTCACCTGCAGAGAACAGAGCAGGCATGTGACTGACTCACCTGCTGAGAGAGAGAAGGAAGAAGGGAATAATTTGCTCAGTCCGTCTTCAATCAGTCAACTAGTAGAGTAGGAGACTCAGTGAGTCAATTGTGCATCAGTGATTCAGAGATTCAGTGAATCAGAACCTGTATGTACTGTAGGTCAGACATTTGGCAGGTCATTTGAATCAGTGATCAGGTGATTCAAATAGAGATTGAGCGAACCAGGTGACCAGGTGATTCAGATAGAGACAAGGTGAGCAGTTGAACCAGTTGAAGCAGGTACCAGGTGAACCAGCACCAGTATGTCCAGTGTGGTCCAGTTCTCTCTGCTGCTGGTCCTCCTTCTAGCTGTGCCGGGTCAGGACTGTGCCACTGCCCGGGTCCAGAGGAAGGCAAGGTCCAGGGCCAGGTCAGGCTGTGTGAAGGACGGGTTCTCTCGCTGTGTGGACCTGGCCAAACTGCAGCAACTGATCCAGGACGTCCAGAACGGCTTCGTAAGTACCGACCAACTGTATTTACATATACTGTCTTCATCAGTAGACTACTGTATATCTCTCTAGATACTGTCTTCATCAGTAGACTACTGTATATCTCTATAGATACTGTCTTCATCAGTAGACTACTGTATATCTCTATAGATACTGTCTTCATCATAGACTACTGTCTCTATAGATACTGTCTTCATCAGTAGACTACTGTATATCTCTCTATAGATACTGTCTTCATCAGTAGACTACTGTATATCTCTCTAGATACTGTCTTCATCAGTAGACTACTGTATATCTCTATAGATACTGTCTTCATCAGTAGACTACTGTATATCTCTATAGATACTGTCTTCATCAGTAGACTACTGTATATCTCTATAGATACTGTCTTCATCAGTAGACTACTGTATATCTCTCTATAGATACTGTCTTCATCAATAGACTACTGTATATCTCTATAGATACTGTCTTCATCAATAGACTACTGTATATCTCTATAGATACTGTCTTCATCAATAGACTACTGTATATCTGTAGGATCACACTATAGTTATTACACTGTACTCACAGAAACTATTACACAGTGATAAGAACACCTGTAATGTAAACTGTCACCCAATGAAGCCATCTGTGTCTGAAAAAAAGGCTCTTGGTCACTTGATATCTAAACGTTTATAACCCGGAGGAGTAATGTGATTACTGTCTAACTGGAAATACACGCGTGTGTATAACAGCAACACATCATTACTAAAGCACTGTGTATGGTAAAATGGGTCATCTGTCAGCATCAGTGTCAGATTTTGCCGTCCTCCACGATGGATCACGCCGTCCTGACATCATGTTTATATTTTTACATTTTAGTCATTTAGCAGACGCTCTTATCCAGAGCGACTTACAGTTAGTGAGTGCGTACATTTCTTTCATACCGACATCAGTCAGTGTGTCCCTATGGCTTGTGATGCAGTTCTAAAAGTAATTCAATGCGTAGAAGTGTGTTCTATGGCGAGGGCTTGTAACCTCTAACCTTGGAAATTTGAATGGTAAAATCATGGGTACACTCCCAATGGCTAACCAAAGATAGGTTATATTTCTATGGGTCAATGATTGTGTGAATGAGTCTTGACGCACTGTACCTGTCATTCCCTTCAATAGAAAATCACGTCTCATGATGAGAGGATCCTGCTAAAGACAGTCACCTTTGACAAGATCAAGAAGCACAAGAAGGTAAGGACTGACCATCCCTCGGAGAGTGGTTCCTCTCTAGGTTTCTTCCCAGGTTCCTGCCCTTCTAGGGAGTTTTTCATAGCCGCTGTGCTTCTGCCTCTGCATCGCTCTTTGGGGTTTTAGGCTGGGTATCTGTAAAGCCCTTTGCGACAACCGCTGATGTCTAAAAGGGCTTTATAAAATACATTTGATTGATTGATTGGCACAAGCTCTGGGGTCATGCAGAGTCTGAGACGTGTTTTGAGTGCAACGAAGAAGTTCCATCGACACAATCTCCGTCGTGCTCCGCCTCGGCAGCACATTTACTAACACAATGTTCTCTCACGTCTAGTACCACGGTTGTGTCCTGCTCAAAATCGTGGACTTTTATCACGAAGTTCTCCAGAGACAAGACGGAGATTATACTGACCTGTGGGGCCTGCTGGATGAAGTGAAGGACTGTGTTCCCAGAGTAAGTGTCTCAAACATTATAACTGCATCCCAAATGGCACCCTATTCCCTACATGGTGCACTACTTTTGACCAGGATCCACAGGGTCCATAGGAAATAAGGTGCCATGTGCTCATAGGGCTCTGGTCAAAAGTAGTGCACTTTATAGGGAATAGGGTGCCACTCTCTGGTCAAAAGTAGTGCACTATATAGGGAATAGGGTGCCATTCTCTGGTCAAAAGTAGTGCACTATATAGGAAATAGGGTGCCATGTGCTCATAGGGCTCTGGTCAAAAGTAGTGCACTATATAGGGAATAGGGTGCCACTCTCTGGTCAAAAGTAGTGCACTATATAGGGAATAGGGTGCCATTCTCTGGTCAAAAGTAGTGCACTATATAGGAAATAGGGTGCCACTCTCTGGTCAAAAGTAGTGCACTATATAGGGAATAGGGTGCCATTCTCTGGTCAAAAGTAGTGCACTATATAGGGAATAGGGTGCCACTCTCTGGTCAAAAGTAGTGCACTATATAGGGAATAGGGTGCCATCTGGGACGTGGACTATGTAAATGCATGAACCATCTCTCTGTGAAGGTAGAGACTCAAACACAGCCAGGATTTCCTGTGGGGCCTTTTTGTAGTTCAGTGATTCTGTTACACTGCACTGTAATCCAGCTATCGCATGTACAAGACTCTCACACTAATCTGTCAAAGGAATTTGTGACAACAGCTGACGAAGAAAAAAAAAGGCTTTTTTTAAATAGATTTGATTGATTGGCTGATTGATTGCAGATGAAGAAGATCTGTGAAAAGCTGTACCAGGATGCTGCTGGGAAGCTGGTGAATGAGGTAAACTCAGGACTGACAATCAAACACAATGCACATAAAACATACACAACTGAAATAAACAACCACATGGGACAAGTCAGCGTGAGGTAACGAATGACAACCTAATATTTCTAACTTCTGTTTATTTTTCCAGTCCAAGATAGAGGAAGACATGGAGCTGCTGTCGAAGGACGCAGCCATTCTGCAGCTGCAGAGACTGAAGGCAGCCAGCAGAAAGGTGGGTTCCATGTTAGCTCTTAATCCACCGTGATCACGCATCAATAACACTCAAGAGGTGGTTACAGAAGATCACAGTGTGTTTTAGCGAGACTGTGCAAGCATGTGTCATTGGCTGGCCTTAATAGCTTGTTTCTAGGTTCTAGGTTCTAGGTTCCTCAATCAATCCATTTTTATTTTATAAAGCCCTTTTTACATCAGCAGTACTGTTGTCACAAAGGGCTGTACAGTTACCCAGCTTAAACCCAAATGGCTCTACAGTTACCCAGCCTAAACCCAAAGGGTTGAACAGTTACCCAGCCTAAACCCAAATGGCTGTACAGTTACCCAGCCTAAACCCAAAGGGTTGAACAGTTACCCAGCCTAAACCCAAAGGGCTGTACAGTTACCCAGCCTAAACCCAAAGGGCTCTACAGTTACCCAGCCTAAACCCAAATGCTGTACGTTTTACTCCCCTAAACCCAAAGGGCTCTACAGTTACCAGCCTAACCCTCAAGGGGGGCTGTATCAGTGTACCAGCCTAAAACCAAAGGGCTGTACAGTTCCCAGCCTAAACCCAAACGGCTCTCCAGTTACCCAGCCTAAAACAAAGGGTTGAAACATTTTTTTTTTTTTCCCGCCTAAACCAAAGGCTGTACCGTTTTACCCAGCCTAAACCCAAGGGTTTGAAACAGTTACCGCAGCCTAAACCCAAAGGGCTGTACAGTTACCCAGCCTAAACCCAAATGGCTGACAGTTACCCAGCCTAACCAAATGGCTCTACAGTCCCCAGCCTAAACCCAAATGGCTGTACAGTTACCCAGCTAACCCAAAGGGCTGTAACAGTTCCCAGCCCTAAACCCAAAGGGTTGAACAGTTACCCAGCCTAAACCCAAAATGGCTGTACAGTTACCCAGCCTAAGCCCAAATGGCTGTACAGTTACCCAGCCTAAACCCAAATGGCTCTACAGTTACCCAGCCTAAACCCAAATGGCTGTACAGTTACCCAGCCTAAACCCAAAGGGCTGTACAGTTACCCAGCCTAAACCCAAAGGGTTGAACAGTTACCCAGCCTAAACCCAAAGGGTTGAACAGTTACCCAGCCTAAACCCAAAGGGTTGAACAGTTACCCAGCCTAAACCCAAAAGAGCAAGCGAAGCAGAAGCACAGACATGTTCCTCCAGCTAACACCATCTCTCTTCTGTTCCCTCTGTGGTTGTACAGGTGGTTGAGCTGTCCGAGAGGGCGACTCTGGACAAGGCCATGGGAGAGCTACCGGGTCTGGATGATTACATCCAGGGGAAGGGCCTCCGCAGGAGCTGAGGGAGTAATCAGACCGGCAGTGACTACGCACACACAGCCCTGCGTTACCGTGACTACGCACACACAGCCCTGCGTTACCGTGACTACGCACACGCAGCCCTGCTTTACCGTGACTACGCACACGCAGCCCTGCGTTACCTTGACTATGCACACACAGCCCTGCGTTACCGTGACTACGTACAGGCAGCCCTGCGTTACCTTGACTACGTACACGCAGCCTTGCGTTTACCGTCTTGATATCACATTTACTGGCTTTACTCTCTTTAGCGCTCTCTGCTTGTAGCCATATTCCCTTAGACATGTTCTGACATCGCAACGAGAAAAACGTGTTTGTGGTTTTGTGACCACGTTGTTTATCTACTTCTTCAACTGCCTTGGATTACTGTCAACATGTTGATTGACTTTTAATTTTGAACTTGTCCAATACTCAGTTGGGGAGAATGTTTGCTTCCTCTGTTTCTGCTGGTACTGCATGTTCTGTTTCTGCTGGTACTGCTTCCTCTGTTTCTGCTGGTACTACATGTTCTTGTGTACTGTGTATATACCATATGCTTCTCTGGAGCGATACTCTCCTACAGGACTATATTACTTTATTTTGAAGTAAGCCAGAGCACATAGAGAACGTGTTTTCTCCAGATATCTGTACTTTCAGTGAAAGGTCTAATCTGAGACAGTGAATGCAGGCATTCGACTATAGATTTATCACGCCAGCATATCAATGGATGTTGTTGTTGTTTTTCTATGAAAACCCTGTCTGTAAAAACACACTGAGGCCCATGAATGTATTACGTCTGCATTTGAACCTGTGCATCAATAAAAGAGACACCTGCAACACCTGATTCAGTACCCTAGAACCTAGTGGAAAAACCCTCTCCTGTGTACCTGTGTGCAGAGAGGGAGAGACTGGGAAGGAGGTTGGATTCCAGCATCGCAACATACGTAGGTTTGTACTCAGAGATTCTATAAATCAGTTGTATGTAAGAAATTATACGGTTGTACGTGAAATTCTACCTAAGTAGGAGAAGGACTGGAAATCTACACTGGAACCATCTATTCTAAACAGGATGAAGCTGCGTATGGAGTAGCGACTGGTATTCAAGGACAATGATTCCAAAGATTCTTTAATCTTTCAAAGATTCCAGTTCCGGGCGGAGGCCTGATGGAAGTTCCGAAGTGGAATTCCCCTGTTATTTTTCCTTTGTTGTTTCAATTCATAGGTTGCACTTCTGTCACCCGATCGCCGCGTCATGCCATTGTTATGAATGTCACAGTGTGATAGCGGTGGCCTATATTCTGTGATAAACCCCAGTCATTCTGGACGGAGGCTGATGACTGTTTATTCTAAACTACACTGTGGTGCCTGGAAATACGACGACGTTGCTGAAAGTAGTCAAATATTTAGCACGAAAGAACTTTGCCTGCATTATCATGTCGTGAACATTTTTACATCAGACAGATGGCAATGTTGTCATAAGCTAGCAAAGTTAGTCAAAAAATAGCTAGCAATGCTAACGTTAGCTAGTAAAAATCGTTTTCAAACAATATTGTGACAAAACATGCAACCCCATGAACTGTTCAGGTCACTGCTCCTGGAGACTGTGTTTCTGCTGTTCAGATCACTGCTCCTGGAGACTGTGTTTATAGGCTGCGGACTGGTTCAATATCAATATTGACTCGGCAGTGGATTGTACCATACAGTGAGCCTGCCATCTACAGTACAGATTCATTCCCAGCCAGGCAACAGGAGGTAGAGCTCTGAACAGACTGCAAACGAGGACAGGAAAAGGGTCTGTTCAATTTGTCCTGTGTGTGTGTGTGTGTGTGTGTGTGTGTGTGTGTGTGTGTGCGTGTGTGTGTGTGTGTGTGCGTGTGTGCGTGCGTGTGTGCGTGTGTGCGTGTGTGCGTGTGCGTGTGTGCGTGTGCGTGTGTGCGTGTGTGCGTGTGTGCGTGTGTGCGTGCGTGCGTGCGTGCGTGCGTGCGTGCGTGTGTGCGTGTGTGCGTGTGTGCGCGTGTGCGCGTGTGCGCGTGTGCGCGTGTGCGCGTGTGCGCGTGTGCGCGTGTGCGCGTGTGTGCGCGTGTGCGCGTGTGCGCGTGTGCGCGTGTGCGCGTGTGCGTGTGTGCGTGTGTGTGTGTGTGTGCGTGTGCGTGTGCGTGTGTGTGTGTGTGTGTGTGTGCGTGTGTGTGTGTGTGTGTGTGTGTGTGTGTGTGTGTGTGTGTGTGTGTGGTGTGTGTGTGTGTGCGTGTGCGTGTGCGTGCGTGTGCGTGTGTGTGTGTGTGTGTGTGTGTGTGTGTGTGTGTGTGCGTGTGTGTGTGTGTGTGTGTGTGTGTGTGCGTGTGCGCGTGTGCGCGTGTGCGCGTGTGTGTGTGTGTGTGTGTGTGTGTGCGCGTTGGGTTTGGTTAGTTTGTTCTCCTTATGGCCACAAGGCAGAAAACCCCACTATGAGAAATCTTTTCAGAATGATCTAACTAAAGGTGAGAAGAACATTCATATGATCTGTCTATGTACGCGCATGTGGAAATGAATTGCCTCCTTGGAGGACAATAAAATATAATCTAATTACTGAAAGGTCAAAAGACTTGTTTGAATTTGTGACAGATGTGGTTGATCTGGTTACAATCTGAACCCAAGGCAACTGAGGTCAATGGGCAAGTCCACAGGGAACTGGTGAAAACAGATCTAACAAGATGGAACAATGCATTAAGATATTATTTAACTGAGGTCAATGGGCAGGTCCACAGGGAACTGGTGAAAACAGATCTAACAAGATGGAACAATGCATTAAGATATTATTTAACTGAGGTCAATGGGCAGGTCCACAGGGAACTGGTGAAAACAGATCTAACAAGATGGAACAATGCATTAAGATATTATTCACTAACTGTAATACAGCCTCAGATCTGATCCACTGCTCTCACATGTCACATGAACAGTACATATGGTTTAGGCTTCACGATGGTGCTTCGCTGGCTACTGCAGCCTACATCACTAAACTCAAGTCCTGTTGTCAATGAGAAACAACATAATCACTAAACTCAAGTCCTGTTGTCAATGAGAAACAACATGATCAGGGGTGGCCAGTCCTCTTCTGGCTGTACCAGGTAGAGATTAGAAGAGTACATGGCCATTAAGGCCATATCGCTCTTCAAATGTGCATAGATTACCAGCAGGGTCAAATAATAATCCCAGTGGTTATAGAGGGTGCCATAGGTCAGCACCTCAGGAGTAAATGTCAGTTGGCTTTTTGTGGTAACCAGAGTGATGGGTTAGTTCTAGAACCAGAGTGATGGGTTATTTTCCACCATAATTTGCAAATAAATTCATTAAAAATCCTACAATGTGATTTTCTGGATTTTTTTTCCTCAATTTGTCTGTCATAGTTGATGTGTACCTATGATGAAAATTACAGGCCTCTCTCATCTTTTTAAGTGGGAGAACTTGCACAATTGGTGGCTGACTAAATACTTTTTTTCCCCACTGTATGTTATATTTGAGATTCTTCAAAGTAGCCACCCTTTGCCTTGATGACAGCTTTGCACACTCTTGGCATTCTCTCAACCAGCTTCATGAGGTAGTCACCTGGAATGCATTTCAATTAACAGGTGTGCCTTCTTAAAAGTTAATTTGTGGAATTTCTTTCCTTCTTAATGCGTTTGAGCCAATCATTTTACATTTTTGTCATTTAGCAGACGCTCTTATCCAGAGCGACTTAGGTAGGGGGGGTATACAGAAGATAGCCCTATTTGGTAAAAGACTAAGTCCATATTATCGCAAGAACAGCTCATGAGGATCCTCCACAGGAAAGGAAGACCCAGAGTTACCTCTGCAGCAGAGGATAAGTTAATTAGAATACCTGCACCTCAGATTGCAGCCCAAATAAATGCTTCACAGAGTTCAAGTAACAGACACATCTCAACATCAACTGTTCAGAGGAGACTGTGTGAATCAGGCCTTCATGGTCGAATTGCTGCAAAGAAACCACTACTAAAGGACACCAATAAGAAGAAGAGACTTGCTTGGGCCAAAGCAATGGACATTAGACAGGTGGAAATCTGTCCTTTGGTCTGATGAGTCCAAATTTCAGATGTTTGGTTACAACCGCCGTGTCTTTGTGAGACGCAGAGTAGGTGAACGGATTATCACTGCATGTGTGGTTCCCACCGTGAAGCATGGAGGAGGAGGTGTGATGGTGTAATGAAAATGTATGCACTCACTAACTGTAAGTCACTCTGGATAAGAGCGTCTGCTAAATGACTAAAATGTAAATGTAAAATGGGGTGGGGTTGCTTTGCTGGTGACACTTTCTGTGATTTATTTAGAATTCAAAGCACACTCAACCAGCATGGCTACCACAGCATTCTGCAGTGATACGCCATCCCATCTGGTTTGCGCTTAGTGGGACTATCATTAGTTTTTCAACAGGACAATGACCCAAAACACACCTCCAGGCTGTGTAAGGGCTATTTGACCATGAAGGAGAGTGATGGATTGCTGCATCAGATGACCTGGCCTCCACAATCACCCGACCTCAACCCAATTGAGATGGTTTGGGATGAGTTGGACCACAGAGTGAAGGAAAAGTAGCCAACAAGTGCTCAGCATATGTGGGAACTCCTTCAAGACTTATGGAAAAGCCTTCCAGGTGAAGCTGGTTGAGAGAATGGCAAGAGTGTGCAAAGCTGTCATCAAGGCAAAGGGTGGCTATGTAAGTATAAAATATATTTTGATTTGTTTAACACTTTTTGGTTACTACATGATTCCATATGTGTTATTTCATAGTGTTGATGTCTTCACTATTATTCTACAATGTAGAATATAGTAAAAAATAAAGAAAAACCCTTGAATGACTAGGTTTGTCCAAACTTTTGACTGGTACTGTAGGTCTAACCCTTTAGTCTGAGCCTGACATCACCGAGTGTTAGTTACTGTGTTGAGGAAGGAGTTGGTTGGTTTACAAGGCGACTTCATATCTCTGAAAACCCCTTCCTCTCGTCTCATCACTTCTGATAAGTTGTCTGTCTGTCAGGGCTTACGATAAGCATCACCCTGCCCCAAGACCACAAGCTCAGCTGTATAGAGACCGCAGCCAGCTAGAGTTGTCAATTCTTAGTAAGCAGCCCAAACCAGGCCTGCTGGGATGTAGCATCCGAGGGGTTTCACAGCACAAACCACCTGTGTGTTTTACCTCGTAACCTTCAGGGCCCTGCAGGTACACTAAACTGACCGTGTCTATCTAAAGTGAAACCAAGAATGAATGAATGCAGAAGATACAACTTATGTCCGGTATGTCTGCATTGACTCTCAGCATTTTATGATACGCTGGATTAGACAGAGTATTGCGGTTATGGAAACATGCCATCATCAGAATAGCAGCAGAACTCTACTGTTCTAAGAATGGAAAACCGTTGCTTGTCCTTAAGTGACACTTCTACAGAACTGTCTCTCTCTCTCTCTCTCTCTCTCTCTCTCTCTCTCTCTCCTCTCTCCCTCTCTCTCCTCTCCTCTCACTCCTCTCTCTCTCTCTCGTCCTCTCTCTCCTCCTCTCTCTCTCTCTCTCCTCGTCTCCTCTCTCTCTCCTCTCTTCCCTCTCTCTCCTCTCTCTCATCTCCTCTCTCTCTCTCTCTCTCCTCTCTCTCTCTCTCTCTCTCTCTCTCTCTTTTTTTCTCGCTGTCTCTCTCTCTCTCCTTGCAGACCCAAAGCGGTGGGCGAGCAAGTATCTCAGCAGTTTCAGTCTCACTTTGTCCACGTGAAATGCACTCTGCTACAACCAAGGCATGGTAATGAGTGCAGGACTCACTGTATATGTTCATCTTAACCCAGTTAGGTCTTAGACATTCACAATACTGCACGGTAACAGATCTTATCTACTATATACAACAGACATTCACAATACTGCACGGTAACAGATCGTATCTACCATATACAACAGACATTCACAATACCGCACGGTAACAGATCTTATCTACCATATACAACAGACATTCACAATACTGCACGGTAACAGATCTTATCTACTATATACAACAGACATTCACAATACCGCACGGTAACAGATCTTATCTACTTCAGACTGTCGAAGATAAAGATCTGGAGAAAAAAAGTGAAGTTCGATTCAAATCTAAACAAAACTCCGGAGCGACGACAATCCGACCAATGAATGAATTCATCAATATGGACTAAATCCATTCACATGCAGTACAGGCCTACGCAATCATTTATCAATGAGTTATTATTCCCACTGCAGGGTGACTCAGGCCGTGTCAATGTGACGATACTGGCATCGTCAACTCTGTGGTTGAAGGATGGGATACACGTATGATACATCAACACAGTCTCGTTAAAATATGTCGAAATAGGAACATTTAATCATTGTAGACATACAGTATGTCACCCCGTGTTGACATATCAGTTATATGTCATTTCTTTACACGTCTATCTGACATGAACTTTACCCCCCCCCCCCCCCCCCTCCTCATCTTCATAATAGGGGAGACAGTTGCATCCTCTGTGGCATTTCCGCGAGCGTTTTACCAATGTGTCACTTCCTATGCATTGTCAGCAGTTGCAACGCAGCAAAGAGTGTGTAGGAGTGTGGGAGTGGGAGCACGTCTCACAGAACAGCCAACAGTTTAAAGGTTAAATCAAATGTTGCCTAATTATAGATCGATAGGTCAGTTGTGACAAGGCCAACTTCGAAGGGGTCAATAAATCCAATCTAATTGCCTCATTAGAAAAATGCAAAAAAATTGTGATATTTAACCATTGTAGTTATACACCATCTAGATTGATTGGTTTTATTGTGTTGTGACCACAATCATTAAATGAATTGTCCACATAGGACATACAGTATATAAATAACTTACTAGTGGGTTGACTAAAATTGAATGACTAATGAAATAAATTCTGAATGTGTTTTTTGTCAGTGTATGTATAAGTTTGTATGCTGAATGTGTTTTTTGTCAGTGTATGTATAGGTTCGTATGTATGAATTGGTGTTTGTATGCATATATAATGTATGTATATATTGGTTTCAGCAACATCAGAGTTCTCGGTTTCAGTATCGAATGTAAAGGTCACTGGAGTTGGTTATTTTTCCCCTTGTGATGGGAAATGCTGACTAATCATCTGAGACACACTTTAGAAGAGAGAGAGAGAGAGAGAGGAGGGACAGAGAGAGAGAGAGAGAGAGGAGACAGAGAGAGAGAGAGAGATAGCGAGAGAGAGAGATAGATGAGAGAGAGAGAGAGATCGAGGTAGATACAGAGACCGAGAGATACGAGAGATTGACAGAGAGTTCCCTCTCGCTCTCTCTCTCTCTCTCTCTCTCTCTTCTCTCTCTCGCTATCTCTCTCGTGCTCTCTACTCTCTCTCTCTTCTCTCTCTTTCCCTCCTCTCTCCCTGTCTCTACTGTCTCTCTCTCTCGCTCTTTCCCTTTTCCACTCCCCCTCCCTCCCCCCCCCCCTAACTGGCCATTCCCCTCAAAAGAGAGATAGAGAGCTACAGAACCGCGACAGAGAGAGACAGAGACAGAGGAAGATATAGAGAGAGAGATAGAGAAGAGGGAGGGAAGAGAGCTCTACCACCAAACTAGCAGATATCTATGCCCGCTCGTACGATATCGCTCTGGATTTCGAAGAGAAGAGAAGAGATCAGCGGCGCGAGTAGCGAGAGGCGACAGAGCGCCGACAGAGAGAGACAGAACAGGGTGTCTCACCTTTCCAACAGACAGCAATCTTTGATGCTGTAGGTGTGAAAACACTGCCCTCTGCTGGCTCATCCTCAAAACCAAATGTTCCCGACCACAGCATCTCCACCACAGCCCCGCAACCCACTGATGTGTACTGAACAAAAATATAAACGCAACATGCATGGGGTGGGCCAGGCCCAGCCAATCACAATGAGTTTTTCCCCACAAATGGCCTTTATTACAGACAGAAATACTCCTCAGCACCCCGCCCTCCCCCCTCTCACGATCCCGCAGGTGAAGAAGTCGGATGTGGGGGCTCCAGGGTTGCCGTGGTTACACGTGGTCTGCGGTTGTGAGGCCGGTTGGACGTACTGCCGGCGGCTTATGTTAGAGAAGTGAATATTAATTATCTGGGAACAGCTCTGGTGGACATTCCTGCAGTCAGCATGCCAATTGCACGCTCTGTAGCATTGTGTTTTAGAGTGGCCTTTTTATTGTCCCCAGCACAAAGGTGATATGCCACACCTTTCCGGTGGATGGATCCTCTTGGCAAAGGAGAAATGCTCACTGACGGTGATGTAAACTAATTTGTGCACGAACTGTGAGAGAAATAAGCTTTTTGTGCGTATGGAACATACCTGGGATCTTTTATTTCAGCTCGTGAAACATGGGACCAGCACTTTATATGTTGCGTTTATATTTCTGTTCGGTGTAATATCAGACCTGGGTTCAACCCACTGAATGGAATATCAGACCTGGGTTCAACCCACTACCATTAACCAGGTTAAACCAACTGGTTTACCTGGTTAAATAAAGGTGAAATAAAATAAAAATAAAATTACTACCAATACTTCCAGCTGGCTCTGGTTGACGTTGATCAGTTTGAGGAGCAAGGGCTCCACCTTGTGGACAAATCTAGCACATCAGGAAGATAATTTATCAGCCAAGCAGTGGCACTCACAGACAAGGTCTAACTAACCCAGTGGTTCCCAACCTTTTTCTGTTACTGTACCACCAACTGAATTTGGTACTCTCTGCCCGGAGTACCCCTGAAGTACCCCCACGTGTGCATTTTACCAGTAGGCCTATGGTCTCATGAGTCTTCTCAAGTACCCCCATGGGGTCCTAGTACCCCAGGTTGGGAACCACTGGTCTAATGGATCTGGTTGGGAACCACTGGTTTAATGGATCTGTAAAATGCAGAAATAAACCCCTTACATATTTGAAGCCTCTCTTCAGATTTAATGAAGAGATCCTTAGTCATACAGGCAAAGATGAAGAGATGCACTCTCTGTCTCTCTCTCGTCTCTCTCTGTCTCTCTCTCTCTCTCTCTCTCTCTCTCTCTCTCTCTCTCTCTCTCTCTCTCTCTCTCTCTCTCTCTCTCTCTCTCTCTCTCTCTCTCTCTTCTCTCTCTCTCTCTGTCTGTCTCTCTCTCTCTCTTTTCTCTGTCTCTCTCTCTCTCTCTCTCTCTCTCTCTCTCTCTCTCTCTCTCTCTCTCTCTCTCTCTCTCCCTCTCTCTCCCCCTCTCCCCCCCCCCCCCCCCCCTCTCTCTCTCTCTCTACTTAGTATGTGAGTCAGACTTGGCCCTCTGATGAATTCTAATGGGTTGTAAATGCTGCTTGTAGTAGGCTAGCTATCTCTACTAATTCAGAACTAATGAACCCGTACAGGGAAACAAGACAAAATGGAAACACGCAGTGAGCTAAACCAGACATATTCTCTACTGCACTTTAAAACACTGGCTCTCACACTTCTCACCAACACAAAATTGTTTATTTTATTTTATTTTTTGACGTGTTATGCCTCGGTTGTTCAAAGTGCTGATTTTGGGCTGCTTGCTTACTTGTGGTTGTTTCTGCTGGTGTTGAGAAAGTGTTTGCAAGCACTTCCTGGAAAGATGCCCAATGGAACTAGTAAAGACATTGGTTGAGTCTGAAATGGCAAACTACTCCCTAAACACGTAGTGCACTCCGTTTGATCAGGCCCCATAGAGCTCTGGCTAGCAGTAGTGTACTATGTAGTGTGGCATTTGGGATGAACACATTATCTTCACTGCTTATCTCTGACATAAGCAGTTATACTGGCTGTCTGAGTCTCCATCCTGACCTCAGATCATCAGTTATACTGGCTGTCTAGAGTCTCCACCCTGACCTCAGATCATCAGTTATACTGGCTGTCGGAGTCTCACCCTGACCTTCAGATCATCAGTTATACTGGCTGTATGGAGTCTCCACCACTGACCTCAGATCATCAGTTATACTGGCTGTCTAGAGTCTCCACCCTGACCTCAGATCATCAGTTATACTGGCTGTCTAGAGTCTCCACCCTGACTCAGATCATCAGTTATACTGGCTGTCTGGAGTCTCACCCTGACCTCAGTCATCAGTTATACTGGCTGTCGGAGTCTCCACCCTGACCTCAGATCATCAGTTATACTGGCTGTCTAGAGTCTCCACCCTGACCTCAGATCATCAGTTATACTGGCTGGTCTAGAGTCTCCACCCTGACCTCAGATCATCAGTTATACTGGCTTGTCTAGAGTCTCCACCCTGACCTCAGATCATCAGTTATACTGGCTGTCTAGAGTCTCCACCCTGACCTCAGATCATCAGTTATACTGGCTGTCTAGAGTCTCCACCCTGACCTCAGATCATCAGTTATACTGGCTGTCTAGAGTCTCCACCCTGACCTCAGATCATCAGTTATACTGGCTGTCTAGAGTCTCCCACCTGACCTCAGATCATCAGTTATACTGGCTGTCTAGAGTCTCCACCCTGACCTCAGATCATCAGTTTACTGGCTGTCTAGAGTCTCCACCCTGACCTCAGATCATCATTTTGCTTGGTCTCCACCTGCCTCAGTTTTTATACTGGCTGTCTAGAGTCTCCACCTGACCTCAGATCATCAGTTATACTGGCTGTCTGGAGTCTCCACCCTGACCTCAGATCATCAGTTATACTGGCTGTCTAGAGTCTCCACCCTGACCTCAGATCATCAGTTATACTGGCTGTCTAGAGTCTCCACCCTGACCTCAGATCATCAGTTATACTGGCTGTCTAGAGTCTCCACCCTGACCTCAGATCATCAGTTATACTGGCTGTCTAGAGTCTCCACCCTGACCTCAGATCATCAGTTATACTGGCTGTCTAGAGTCTCCACCCTGACCTCAGATCATCAGTTATACTGGCTGTCTAGTGTCTCCACCCTGACCTCAGATCATCAGTTATACTGGCTGTCTAGAGTCTCCACCCTGACCTCAGATCATCAGTTATACTGGCTGTCTAGAGTCTCCACCCTGACCTCAGATCATCAGTTATACTGGCTGTCTAGTGTCTCCACCCTGAACTCAGATCATCAGTTATACTGGCTGTCTAGAGTCTCCACCCTGATCTCAAATCATCAGTTATACTGGCTGTCTAGAGTCTCCACCCTGACCTCAGATCATCAGTTATACTGGCTGTCTAGAGTCTCCACCCTGACCTCAGATCATCAGTTATACTGGCTGTCTAGAGTCTCCACCCTGACCTCAGATCATCAGTTATACTGGCTGTCTAGAGTCTCCACCCTGACCTCAGATCATCAGTTATACTGGCTGTCTAGAGTCTCCACCCTGACCTCAGATCATCAGTTATACTGGCTGTCTAGTGTCTCCACCCTGACCTCAGATCATCAGTTATACTGGCTGTCTAGAGTCTCCACCCTGACCTCAGATCATCAGTTATACTGGCTGTCTAGAGTCTCCACCCTGACCTCAGATCATCAGTTATACTGGCTGTCTAGTGTCTCCACCCTGAACTCAGATCATCAGTTATACTGGCTGTCTAGAGTCTCCACCCTGACCTCAAATCATCAGTTATACTGGCTGTCTAGAGTCTCCACCCTGACCTCAGATCATCAGTTATACTGGCTGTCTAGAGTCTCCACCTGACCTCAGATCATCAGTTATACTGGCTGTCTAGAGTCTCCACCCTGACCTCAGATCATCAGTTATACTGGCTGTCTAGAGTCTCCACCCTGACCTCAGATCATCAGTTATACTGGCTGTCTAGAGTCTCCACCCTGACCTCAGATCATCAGTTATACTGGCTGTCTAGAGTCTCCACCCTGACCTCAGATCATCAGTTATACTGGCTGTCTAGAGTCTCCACCCTGAACTCAGATCATCAGTTATACTGGCTGTCTGGAGTCTCCACCCTGACCTCAGATCATCAGTTATACTGGCTGTCTGGAGTCTCCACCCTGACCTCAGATCATCAGTTATACTGGCTGTCTAGAGTCTCCACCCTGACCTCAGATCATCAGTTATACTGGCTGTCTAGAGTCTCACCCTGACCTCAGATCATCAGTTATACTGGCTGTCTAGAGTCTCCACCCTGACCTCAGATCATCAGTTATACTGGCTGTCTAGAGTCTCCACCCTGACCTCAGATCATCAGTTATACTGGCTGTCTAGAGTCTCCACCCTGACCTCAGATCATCAGTTATACTGGCTGTCTAGAGTCTCCACCCTGACCTCAGATCATCAGTTATACTGGCTGTCTAGAGTCTCCACCCTGACCTCAGATCATCAGTTATACTGGCTGTCTAGAGTCTCCACCCTGACCTCAGATCATCAGTTATACTGGCTGTCTAGAGTCTCCACCCTGACCTCAGATCATCAGTTATACTGGCTGTCTGGAGTCTCCACCCTGACCTCAGATCATCAGTTATACTGGCTGTCTGGAGTCTCCACCCTGACCTCAGATCATCAGTTATACTGGCTGTCTAGAGTCTCCACCCTGACCTCAGATCATCAGTTTATACTGGCTGTCTAGAGTCTCCACCCTGACCTCAGATCATCAGTTATACTGGCTGTCTAGAGTCTCCACCCTGACCTCAGATCATCAGTTATACTGGCTGTCTAGAGCTCCACCCTGACCTCAGATCATCAGTTATACTGGCTGTCTCCACCCTGACCTCAGATCATCAGTTATACTGGCTGTCTAGAGTCTCCACCCTGACCTCAGATCATCAGTTATACTGGCTGTCTAGTGTCTCCACCCTGACCTCAGATCATCAGTTATACTGGCTGTCTAGAGTCTCCACCCTGACCTCAGATCATCAGTTATACTGGCTGTCTAGAGTCTCCACCCTGACCTCAGATCATCAGTTATACTGGCTGTCTGGAGTCTCCACCCTGACCTCAGATCATCAGTTATACTGGCTGTCTGGAGTCTCCACCCTGACCTCAGATCATCAGTTATACTGGCTGTCTAGAGTCTCCACCCTGACCTCAGATCATCAGTTATACTGGCTGTCTGGAGTCTCCACCCTGACCTCAGATCATCAGTTATACTGGCTGTCTGGAGTCTCCACCCTGACCTCAGATCATCAGTTATACTGGCTGTCTAGAGTCTCCACCCTGACCTCAGATCATCAGTTATACTGGCTGTCTAGAGTCTCCACCCTGGCCTCAGATCATCAGTTATACTGGCTGTCTAGAGTCTCCACCCTGACCTCAGATCATCAGTTATACTGGCTGTCTAGAGTCTCCACCCTGACCTCAGATCATCAGTTATACTGGCTGTCTAGAGTCTCCACCCTGACCTCAGATCATCAGTTATACTGCAACAGATGAAATATATTTCAATTTCACACACTGACCACTACTGTAATGGTGTCCTTGTGATTAATAAGGTAGAGACTGACCACTACTGTAATGGTGTCCCGGTGATTAATAAGGTAGAGACTGACCACTACTGTAATGGTGTCCTTGTCATTAATAAGGTAGAGACTGACCACTACTGTAATGGTGTCCCGGTGATTAATAAGGTAGAGACTGACCACTACTGTAATGGTGTCCTTGTGATTAATAAGGTAGAGACTGACCACTACTGTAATGGTGTCCTTGTGATTAATAAGGTAGAGACTGACCACTACTGTAATGGTGTCATTGTGATTAATAAGGTAGAGACTGACCACTACTGTAATGGTGTCCTTGTGATTAATAAGGTAGAGACTGACCACTACTGTAATGGTGTCCCTGTGATTAATAAGGTAGAGACTGACCACTACTGTAATGGTGTCCTTGTGATTAATAAGGTAGAGACTGACCACTACTGTAATGGTGTCCTTGTGATTAATAAGGTAGAGACTGACCACTACTGTAATTGTGTCCTTGTGATTAATAAGGTGTCAGAAGGCGTGGATGTGGTGTAGGAATCAATCGCAAGACACAGAGGCTTAGTCCAAAAGTCTTTAGTCAAGACAAAATGACACGGCTACAAAACAGAGCCGGAGGCACGAGAAAATTACGCACACTGCGTAAACGAGCAAAATGCAACAAACGCGCACAACAAGTGCGGACTCTCTATAAACAAAACAAATAGAGAAAAATGTACTGACTGCTCCAGCTGACAAAAGAACAACTACACACAAACACATGACAGAAACAACGAGAACTTAAAGGACACATAATCAACCCTAAACGAGAACAGGTGTACCAAACAGACCAAACCAAACAAACATCGAAAACAAAGAACGGTGGCAGCTAGTACTCCGGAGACGACGACCGCCGAAGCCTGCCCGAACAAGGAGAAGGAGCAGCCTCGGCCGAAACCGTGACAGTACCACCCCTTGACGTGCGGCTCCAGCCGTGCGCCGACCCCGGCCTCGGGGACGACCAGGAGGACGCGGAGCAGGGCGCGTGGGATGACCACGATGGAACTCAGTCAGAAGAGACAGGTCTAAGATGTCTCTCCTCAGCACCCAGCACCGCTCCTCCGGACCGTACCCCTCCCACTCCACGAGATATTGGAGACCCCCCATCCGACGTCTCGAATCCAGGATGGACCGAACTGTGTACGCCGGAGCCCCCTCGATGTCCAGCGGGGGCGGAGGAGTCTCTCCTATCTCACAGTCCTGGAGTGGACCAGCTACCACCGGCCTGAGGAGAGACACATGGAACGAGGGGTTAATATTCTTATAATCAATAGGTGGTTGTAACCTGTAACACACCTCGTTCAACCTCCTCAGGACTTTAAAAGGCCCCACAAACCGCCGACCCAGCTTCCGGCAGGGCAGGCGGAGGGGCAGGTTTCTGGTCGAGAGCCAGACTCGATCTCCCGGTGCGTACACCGGTCCCTCACTGCGGTGGAGATCGGCGCTCGCCTTGTGTCGACGGATGGCCCGCTGCAGATGGACGTGTGCAGCGTTCCACGTCTCCTCCGAGCGCCACACCCACTCATCCACCGCAGGGGCCTCGATCTGGCTCTGATGCCAAGGTGCCAGAGCCGGTTGGTACCCTAATACACATTGGAAAGGAGTTAGTTTGGTGGAGGAGTGGCGAAGAGAGTTCTGTGCCATCTCGGCCCAGGGAACATACCTCGCCCACTCCTCCGGCAGGCCCTGGCAATACGACCTCAGAAACCTACTCACATCCTGGTTTACCCGTTCGACCTGCCCATTGCTCTCCGGGTGGTACCCCGAGGTAAGGCTCACCGAGACCCCCAAGCGCTCCATGAACGCTCTCCAGACTCGCGAGGTAAACTGGGGGCCTCGATCAGACACTATATCCTCGGGTACCCCGTAATGCCGGAAGACGTGAGTGAATAGAGCCTCAGCGGTCTGTAGGGCAGTAGGGAGCCCCGGCATGGGAAGGAGACGACAGGCCTTCGAGAACCGATCCATAACGACCAGGATGGTGGTATTCCCCTGGGAGGGGGGAAGGTCTGTAACAAAATCCACCGAGAGGTGAGACCAGGGTCGTTGTGGAACGGGCAGGGGTTGTAACTTACCCCAGGGCAGGTGTCTAGGTGCCTTACACTGGGCGCACACCGAGCAGGAGGAAACATAAACCCTCACGTCCTTGGCTAAGGTTGGCCACCAGTACTTCTCACTAAGGCAGTGAACACAGAACTGTCCGGCCGATACCAGGATGTCCAGAGGAGGGTGACGTGTGAGCCCAATAAATAAGTCGATCCCGAACCTCGAACGGAACGTACGTCCGACCCACAGGACACTGGGGAGGACTAGGATCGGTACGCAACGCCCGCTCGATTTCGGAGTCGACTTCCCACACCACCGGTGCCACCAGACAAGACGGCGGTAGTATGGGTGTGGGCTCAACGGACCTCTCCCCCGTGTCATACCGCCGGGACAGGGCGTCTGCCTTACCGTTCTGGGACCCAGGGATGTACGTGATCTTAAATACGAACCGGGCCAGAAACATGTTCCACCGAGCCTGGCGAGGGTTCAGTCTCCTAGCTGCCCGGATGTACTCCAGGTTCCGGTGGTCAGTCAAAATTAGGAAAGGGTGTTGAGCCCCCTCAAGCCAATGCCTCCACACCTTTAGGGCCTGTACCACGGCTAGCAGCTCCCTGTCCCCTACGTCATAATTTTGCTCCGCCGGGCTGAGCTTTTTAGAGTAAAAAGCACAGGG
The DNA here is from genome assembly GCA_902810595.1 of Coregonus sp. 'balchen'. Lineage (NCBI taxonomy): Eukaryota > Metazoa > Chordata > Actinopteri > Salmoniformes > Salmonidae > Coregonus > Coregonus sp. 'balchen'. Next base: position 29,502,321 of record LR778256.1, read on the forward strand.
ACGGAGTTTAGGTGGCGTGCCAGACCGTTGCGAGAGCACGGCCCCTATACCGGCCTCAGACGCGTCCACCTCGACCTGGAATGGTAGCGCGGGATCCGGATGCGCCAGCACCGGAGCCGAAGTAAACAGGTCCTTCAGTCTCCCAAAAGCCCTATCAGCCTCAGCAGACCACTGCAAGCGCACCGGAACCCCCTTAAGAAGGGACGTTATGGGAGCTGCCACCTGTCCAAAACCCTGGATTAACCTCCTGTAGTAATTCGCAAAGCCCAATAACCGCTGCACCTCTTTAACGGTGGTTGGGGTTTGCCAATTACGCACGGCAGACACTCGGTCAACCTCCATCTTCACCCCTGACGCAGACAACTGATAACCCAAAAAGGAGACAGACTCCTGGAAAAACAGGCATTTCTCTGCCTTGACATACAAGTCATGCTCCAACAACCTCCTCAACACTCGGCGCACCAGGGCTACATGCTCGGCTCGGGTAGAAGAATACACCAGAATGTCGTCAATGTACACGACCACTCCTTGCCCCTGCATATCCAGGAAGATCTCATCTACGAAGGATTGGAAGACTGAAGGAGCATTCATTAACCCGTATGGCATGACGAGATACTCGTAATGACCCGAGGTGGTACTAAATGCTGTCTTCCATTCGTCTCCCTCCCTAATACGCACCAAGTTGTATGCGCTCCTGAGGTCCAATTTTGTGAAGAACCGCGCCCCGTGTAAAGACTCCGTCATAGTCGCAATCAGAGGGAGTGGATAACTGTATTTAATATAGTAATCTGATTGAGACTGCGGTAATCAATACACGGGCGCAAACCCCCATATTTTTTCTTCCAAGATGGCGAAGTAGTGCAGTCCTGTTTCTGTCGTGTGTCTGTAAATAGCCTGTAAATACCCAGTTTTTTTGTATTTTTCGTACATATTTCCCCATCAGACTTTTCATCCTTCTACAAAATATACTTTCCTGCAACCCGCCTCACTCAATGTGGAACGGATTCTATTATTGACTTACCTTTTATCTAGAATCTAGAATCTCCAGTTGAAACTAGCTAGCCAGCTAACTAGCTACTTGCTATTAGCCACAGCTAGCGGTGTTTCACCCAGATCATTGGATTTTTTCCGCGGGATTAATTTTAATCACTGGACATTGATCACCGGATATTCGGCCAGTCTGCACAGCGCGTTATCGACCCAGAACATATCAGTTTTTCTGCCGGAATCACTGATTCACTGGACCTTTAACTCCGGATTCATCGCTACCAGCTGGCTACAATTACAACAAAACGGACGCTGTGGTCTGGCTAATCATCCCGAGCTAGGCCCATCTCCCGGCTATCTACCTCTCTATCAACCGGACGGGACCACCTAGTGTTGACACGGAGCCCCGCCGATCCTACACGACTGGTCTGCCGACGAAATCGTCTGATGTGGTTACGACGTTAACCACGAAGATTCCATCCATCTGCTAGCCCTGGCCCGTTAGCACACGTTATCCGTGGCCTCTTACTCACTAAACTGAACTAGCTACAGAACTAGCTACTTGCTATTAGCCACAGCTAGCGGTGTTGCACCCAGAATATTGGATTTTTTTTTCCGCGGGATTAATTTTTAATCACTGGACATTGATCACCGGATATTCGGCCAGTCTGCACAGCGCGTTATCGACCCAGAACATATCAGTTTTTCCGCCTGAATCACTGGACCTTTAACTCCGGATTCATCGCTACCAGCTGGCTACAACAAAACGGACGTAGCACACGCTAGCCGTGGCCTCTTACTCACTAGCGCTTCACCACCGGACCTTATGATAACTCAGCTATACAGCTGATATCTGCTGGACTGTTCCTTTTTACGGTACTACATCCTGTTTATGTTTAGCCTCAGCCCAAACATGGTTAGTTTATTGTTGTTTCGGTTATTTCTAATTGTACTATATCACTGTAGACCCCCCAGCCTAGCTAAACCTGCCTTAGTTAGCTCCTTTGTCCCTCCGCCCATACACTCAGATACCGACTCAATTGATGCCTCTAGAGATACTATCTCTTTCATTGTTACCCAACGCTTAGGTTTACCTCCACTTTACTCATATCCTTCCATATCCTTGTCTGTACATAATGCCCTGAATCTTTTCTATAACACCCGGAAATCTGCCCCCTTTATTCTATGTACCCAACGCACTAGAAGACCAGTTCTTAAAGCCTTTAGCCGTATCCTTATTCTAGTCCTCCTCTGTTCCTCTGGTGATGTAGAGGCTAACCCAGGGCCTGTAGCCCCCAGTATCACTCCTACTCCCCAGGAGCTATCATTTGATGACTTCTGTAATCGCAAAAGTCTTGGTTTCTTGCACATAAATATCAGAAGTCTACTTCCTAAGTTTGAGTTATTCACTGCGTTAGCACACTCTGCCAACCCTGATGTTCTAGCAGTGTCTGAATCCTGGCTCAGGAAGGCCACCAAAAATTCTGAAATTTCCATCCCCAACTATAACATTTTCCGTCTAGATAGAACTGCCAAAGGGGGTGGAGTTGCAATCTACTGTAGAGATAGCCTGCAGAGCTCTATCATACTATCCAGGTCTGTGCCCAAACAGTTTGAGCTTCTACTTCTAAAAATCCACCTTTCCAGAAATAAGTCTCTCACTGTTGCCCGCTTGCTACAGACCCCCCTCAGCCCCCAGCTGTGCCCTGGACACCATATGTGAATTGATTGCCCCCCATTTATCCTCTGAGTTTGTACTGCTTGGTGACCTAAATTGGGATATGCTTAATACCCCAGCCATCCTACAATCCAAGCTAGATGCCCTCAACCTCACGCAAATTATCAACGAACCTACCAGGTACAACCCTAAATCCTTAAACATGGGTACCCTCATAGATATCATCCTGACTAACTTACCCTCTAAATACACCTCAGCTGTCTTCAACCAGGATCTCAGTGATCACTGCCTTATTGCCTGCGTCCGTAACGGGTCTGCGGTCAAACGACCACCCCTCATCACTGTCAAACGCTCCCTAAAACACTTTAGCGAGGAGGCCTTCCTAATTGACCTGGCCCAGGTATCCTGGATGGATATAGATCTCATTCCGTCAGTAGAGGATGCCTGGTTGTTCCTTAAAAGTAATTTCCTCTCAATCTTAAATAAACATGCCCCATTCAAAAAATACAGAACTAAGAACCGATATAGCCCCTGGTTCTCCTCAGACTTGACTGCCCTTGACCAGCACAAAAACATCCTGTGGCGTACAGCATTAGCATCAAATAGCCCCCGCGATATGCAACTTTTCAGGGAAGTTAGGAACCAATATACACAAGCAGTCAGGAAAGCAAAGGCTAACTTTTTCAAACAGAAATTTGCATCCTGTAGCACTAACTCCAAAAAGTTTTGGGACACTGTAAAGTCCATGGAGAATAAGAGCACTTCCTCCCAGCTGCCCACTGCACTGAGGCTAGGAAACACTATCACCACCGATAAATCTACAATAATCGAGAATTTCAACAAGCATTTTGCTACAGCTGGCCATGCTTTCCATCTGGCTACCACTAACCCGGCCACCAACTCTTCACCCTCTGCTGCAACTTGCCCATGCCCCCCCCCGCTTCTCCTTCACACAAATTCAGACAGCTGATGTTTTGAAAGCGCTGCAAAATCTGGACCCCTACAAATCAGCTGGGCTAGACAATCTGGACCCTTTCTTTCTAAAACTAGCCGCCGAAATTGTCGCAACCCCTATTACTAGTCTGTTCAACCTCTCTTTCATAACGTCTGAGATCCCCAGAGATTGGAAAGCTGCCGCGGTCATCCCCCTCTTCAAAGGGGGTGACACTCTAGATCCAAACTGCTACAGACCTATATCCATCCTGCCCTGCCTTTCGAAAGTATTCGAAAGCCAAGTTAACAAACAGATCATCGACCATTTCGAATACCACCGTACCTTCTCCGCTATGCAATCCGGTTTCCGAGCTGGTCACGGGTGCACTTCAGCCACGCTCAAGGTCCTAAACGATATTATAACCACGATTGATAATAGACAGTACTGTGCAGCCGTCTTCATCGACCTGGCCAAGGCTTTCGACTCTGTCAACCACCGCATTCTTATTGGCAGACTAAATAGCCTTGGTTTCTCAAATGACTGCCTCGCCTGGTTCACCAACTACTTCTCAGATAGAGTTCAGTGTGTCAAATCGGAGGGCCTGTTGTCTGGACCTATGGCAGTCTCTATGGGGGTGCCACAGGGTTCAATTCTTGGGCCGACACTTTTCTCCGTGTATATCAATGATGTCGCTCTTGCTGCTGGTGACTCTCAGATCCACCTCTACGCAGACGACACCATTTTGTATACATCTGGCCCTTCATTGGACACTGTGTTAACAAACCTCCAAACGAGCTTCAATGCCATACAACAATCCTTCAGTAGCCTTCAACTGCTCTTAAACACTAGTAAAACTAAATGCATGCTTTTCAATCGAACGCTGCTAGCACCCGCCCACCCGACTAGAATCACCACTCTCGACGGGTCTGACCTAGAGTATGTGGACAACTACAAATATCTAGGTGTCTGGTTAGACTGTAAACTCAACTTCCAGACTCACATAAAGAATCTCCAATCCAAAGTTAAATCTAGAATCGGCTTCCTATTTCGCAACAAAGCCTCCTTCACTCATGCTGCCAAACATGCCCTCGTAAAACTGACTATCCTACCGATCCTTGACTTCGGCGATGTCATTTACAAAATAGCCTCCAACACTCTACTCAGCAAATTGGATGTAGTCTATCACAGTGCCATCCGTTTTGTCTCCAAAGCCCCATACACTAACCCACCACTGTGACCTGTACGCTCTTGTTGGCTGGTCCTCACTACATGTTCGTCGTCAAACCCACTGGCTCCAGGCCATCTATAAATCACTGCTAGGCAAATCCCCGCCTTATCTTAGCTCATTGGTCACCATAGCAGCACCCACCCGTAGTCTGCGCTCCAGCAGGTATATCTCACTGGTCATTCCCAAAGCCAACACCTCCTTTGGCCGCCATTCCTTCCAGTTCTCTGCTGCCAATGACTGGAACGAATTGCAAAAATCTCTGAAGCTGGAGACTCTTATCTCCCTCAATAACTTTAAGCATCAGTTGTCAGAGCACCTTACCGATCACTGCACCTGTACACAGCCCATCTGAAATTAGCCCACCCAACTACCTCATCCCTATATTGGTTATTTATTTTGCTCTTTTGCACCCCAGTATCTCTATTTGCACATCATCTCTTGCACATCTAGCATTCCAGTGTTAATACTATTGTAATTATTCTGCACTATAGCCTATTTATTGCCTTACCTCCATAACTTGCTACATTTGCACACACTGTATATATATTTTCTGTTGTATTTCTGACTTTATGTTTTTTTTACCCCATATGTAACTCTGTGTTGTTTTTATTGCACTACTTTGCTTTATCTTGGCCAGGTCGCAGTTGTAAATGAGAACCTGTTCTCAACTGGCTTACCTGGTTAAATAAAGGTTAATTAAAAAAATAAAAAAAATAAAATAAAATAAAAACGAAGCTCGAGGACGCAGGTGAAGTGGAGGGCCGTATGTATCCCTGTCTCAGAGACTCGGCTATATAAGTCTCCATAGCTCTCTTCTACTTTGGACAAAGGTACACATGTCTCGCGGTAAGCGCAGCTCCTACCTGGAGGTCCTATCAAATATCCCCCTGTCTATTTGGTGCAATGCGTCGCCCTCCGCCTTGCTAACACAGTCTAAATCCTCATACTCGGGGGACGGGGCATGCGGGGCACTTGGTTTTGGACTCGCTCACCGAGTCGCCACCACGGAAACACCCCAGACAGTCGCCCCACCGCACTGGGCAGACCACGTTTTTCCATCTGGCTACCCAAAACCCCCCGCCCCCAACTCTCACCCTCTGCTCAACTTGCCCATGCCCCCCCCCGCTTCTCCTTCCAAAAATTCAACACCCTGATTTTTTAAAGCGCTGAAAAATCGGGGCCCCCCAAAAATCAGCGGGGCTAGACAACTGGACCCTTTCTTTCAAAAACTACCCGGGCCGAAATTTCGCAACCCCTATTACTACTGTTCAACCTCTTTTTCTACGTCGAGATCCCCAAAAATTGGGGAAAGCTGCCGCGGTCATCCCCCTCTTCAAAGGGGGTGACACTCTAGATCCAAACTGCTACAGACCTATATCCATCCTGCCCTGCCTTTCGAAAGTATTCGAAAGCCAAGTTAACAAACAGATCATCGACCATTTCGAATACCACCGTACCTTCTCCGCTATGCAATCCGGTTTCCGAGCTGGTCACGGGTGCACTTCAGCCACGCTCAAGGTCCTAAACGATATTATAACCACGATTGATAATAGACAGTACTGTGCAGCCGTCTTCATCGACCTGGCCAAGGCTTTCGACTCTGTCAACCACCGCATTCTTATTGGCAGACTAAATAGCCTTGGTTTCTCAAATGACTGCCTCGCCTGGTTCACCAACTACTTCTCAGATAGAGTTCAGTGTGTCAAATCGGAGGGCCTGTTGTCTGGACCTATGGCAGTCTCTATGGGGGTGCCACAGGGTTCAATTCTTGGGCCGACACTTTTCTCCGTGTATATCAATGATGTCGCTCTTGCTGCTGGTGACTCTCAGATCCACCTCTACGCAGACGACACCATTTTGTATACATCTGGCCCTTCATTGGACACTGTGTTAACAAACCTCCAAACGAGCTTCAATGCCATACAACAATCCTTCAGTAGCCTTCAACTGCTCTTAAACACTAGTAAAACTAAATGCATGCTTTTCAATCGAACGCTGCTAGCACCCGCCCACCCGACTAGAATCACCACTCTCGACGGGTCTGACCTAGAGTATGTGGACAACTACAAATATCTAGGTGTCTGGTTAGACTGTAAACTCAACTTCCAGACTCACATAAAGAATCTCCAATCCAAAGTTAATCTAGAATCGGCTTCCTATTTCGCAACAAAGCCTCCTTCACTCATGCTGCCAAACATGCCCTCGTAAAACTGACTATCCTACCGATCCTTGACTTCGGCGATGTCATTTACAAAATAGCCTCCAACACTCTACTCAGCAAATTGGATGTAGTCTATCACAGTGCCATCCGTTTTGTCTCCAAAGCCCCATACACTACCCACCACTGTGACCTGTACGCTCTTGTTGGCTGGTCCTCACTACATGTTCGTCGTCAAACCCACTGGCTCCAGGCCATCTATAAATCACTGCTAGGCAAATCCCCGCCTTATCTTAGCTCATTGGTCACCATAGCAGCACCCACCCGTAGTCTGCGCTCCAGCAGGTATATCTCACTGGTCATTCCCAAAGCCAACACCTCCTTTGGCCGCCATTCCTTCCAGTTCTCTGCTGCCAATGACTGGAACGAATTGCAAAAATCTCTGAAGCTGGAGACTCTTATCTCCCTCAATAACTTTAAGCATCAGTTGTCAGAGCACCTTACCGATCACTGCACCTGTACACAGCCCATCTGAAATTAGCCCACCCAACTACCTCATCCCTATATTGTTATTTATTTTGCTCTTTTGCACCCCAGTATCTCTATTTGCACATCATCTCTTGCACATCTAGCATTCCAGTGTTAATACTATTGTAATTATTCTGCACTATAGCCTATTTATTGCCTTACCTCCATAACTTGCTACATTTGCACACACTGTATATATATTTTCTGTTGTATTTCTGACTTTATGTTTTTTTTACCCCATATGTAACTCTGTGTTGTTTTTATTGCACTACTTTGCTTTATCTTGGCCAGGTCGCAGTTGTAAATGAGAACCTGTTCTCAACTGGCTTACCTGGTTAAATAAAGGTTAAATTAAAAAAATAAAAAAAAATAAAATAAATAAAACGAAGCTCGAGGACGCAGGTGAAGTGGAGGGCCGTATGTATCCCTGTCTCAGAGACTCGGCTATATAAGTCTCCATAGCTCTCTTCTCTTCTTGAGACAAAGGATACACATGGCTCCGCGGAAGCGCAGCTCCTACCTGGAGGTCTATCGCACAATCCCCCTGTCTATGTGGTGGCAATTGCGTCGCCCTCGCCTTGCTAAACACAAGTGCTAAATCCTCATACTCGGGGGGAACGTGCAATGCGGGCACTTGGTTTGGACTCTCCACCGAGGTCGCCCCCACGGAAACACCCAGACATCGCCCCACACACTGGGCAGACCACTCCTTAAGAGCCCTCTGTTGCCACGAAATAGAGGGATTATGGGTCATCAACCAGGGAAGCCCCAGCACTACCGGATACGCAGGAGAGTCGATAAGATATAGCTGCATAGTCTCCTCATGACCCTCCTGCGTCCCCATCCTAAGTGGCGCTGTGACCTCCCTAATCAACCCCGATCCCAACGGACGGCTATCTAGAGCATGTACAGGGAAAAGATTGTTGACAGGACGGAGAGGAATCCCTAACTCTACACAAAATTTCCGATCTACAAAATTCCCGGCTGCGCCTGAATCTACTAGCGCCTTATGCTGGGAACGAGGTGCAACCTGTGGAAAACAAACAGGTATGGTTAGGTGCACAACAGAGAGCTCTGGGTAAGTGGGCGCCTACTCACCTGGAAGGACTCCCCAGTGCGTGGCCTGCCGTCTTGTCCCCTTGGAGACCCCCCCCCCCAGCACCTAGCCGCAGTGTGTCCTCCACGGCCACAGTTGGTACAGGGGTCCCTTTCGGGCTCCTTCTCCTCTCCTCTCTAGCGCCAGCACCCCCGAGCTCCATAGGACTTGGCTCGGAGGTGCTGGAGGGTGGAATAGACGACCCCCACTCAGGACGTCCGCGGGTGGCCAGCAGGGTGTCGAGACGAATGGCCATGTCCACCAACTGGTCAAACGTAAGGGTGGTGTCCCTGCAAGCCAACTCACGACGGACGTCCTCCCGTAGGCTGCATCGGAAGTGGTCTATGAGGGCCCGCTCATTCCACCCTGCATCTGCCGCTAGAGTCCGGAACTCCAGTGCAAACTCCTGGGCGCTCCTCCTCCCCTGTCGGAGGTAGAATAGACGCTCTCCCGCCGCTTTCCCCTCAGGTGGATGGTCGAACACAGCCCTGAAGCGACGGGAGAACTCTGCATAGGTGATCGTCGCGGCGTCTATCCTCCTCCATTCGGCGTTGGCCCATTCCAACGCCTTGCCGGTGAGACAGGAGATGAGGGCGGAAACGCTCTCGTGTCCCGAGGGCGCCGGGTGTACGGTGGCTAGGTAGAGTTCTACTTGTAGGAGAAAACCCTGACACCCGGCAGCGGTGCCATCATACGCCCTCGGGAGCGAGAGCCGAATCCCACTGGGTTCCGGAGCTTGGACGAACGGACTGACCGGTGATGGTGGTAAGGTAGGAGGAGGCGCGGGTACCCAACTGGTCTCCAGTCGATGCAGGGTATTCATCACTCCCTGCAGAGCGGTTGTGATTTGGGCTATCCTGTCATCCTGTCCGCGGACGCGCTCCTCCCATGACTCGGTCGCTGCTGCTGCTCCTGCTGATTCCATGAAAGGTGTGTAGTTCTGTCAGAAGGCGTGGATGTGGTGTAGGAATCAATCGCAGGACACAGAGGCTTAGTCCAAAAGTCTTTAGTCAAGACAAAATGACACGGCTACAAAACAGAGCCGGAGGCACAAGAAAATTACGCACACTGCGTAAACGAGCAAAATGCAACAAACGCGCACAACAAGTGCGGACTCTCTATAAACAAAACAAATAGAGAAAAATGTACTGACTGCTCCAGTTGACAAAAGAACAACTACACACAAACACATGACAGAAACAACGAGAACTTAAAGGACACATAATCAACCCTAAACAAGAACAGGTGTACCAAACAGATCAAACCAAACAAACATCGAAAACAAAGAACGGTGGCAGCTAGTACTCCGGAGACGACGACCGCTGAAGCCTGCCCGAACAAGGAGAAGGAGCAGCCTCGGCCGAAACCGTGACATAAGGTAGAGACTGACCACTACTGTAATGGTGTCCTTGTGATTAATAAGGTAGAGACTGACCACTACTGTAATGGTGTCCTTGTGATTCATAAGGTAGAGACTGACCACTACTGTAATGGTGTCCTTGTCATTAATAAGGTAGAGACTGACCACTACTGTAATGGTGTCCCGGTGATTAATAAGGTAGAGACTGACCACTACTGTAATGGTGTCCTTGTCATTAATAAGGTAGAGACTGACCACTACTGTAATGGTGTCCTTGTGATTAATAAGGTAGAGACTGATCACTACTGTAATGGTGTCCTTGTGATTAATAAGGTAGAGACTGACCACTACTGTAATGGTGTCCTTGTGATTAATAAGGTAGAGACTGACCACTACTGTAATGGTGTCCCGGTGATTAATAAGGTAGAGACTGACCACTACTGTAATGGTGTCCTTGTGATTAATAAGGTAGAGACTGACCACTACTGTAATGGTGTCCTTGTGATTAATAAGGTAGAGACTGACCACTACTGTAATGGTGTCCTTGTCATTAATAAGGTAGAGACTGACCACTAACTGTATGTGGATAGTCCATCTATAGACGCTCAACAGAATCTCATCAAGCTATTCGTTCTCAGTAACATGTCAACTGTACAGCTTTGAGGTGTGGCATGTGCACAACAGGCTATTCAACCACAGACTATTAGTTTCAACCCATTTGTTGAACAAAGTGATACCATATACAGTGCCTTGCAAAAGTATTCATCCCGCTTGGCGTTTTTCCTATTTTGTTGCATTACAACCTGTAATTTAAAATGGATTTTTATTTGGATTTCATGTAATGGACATACACAAAATAGTCAAAATTGGTGAAGTGAAAGGAAAAAAATTACTTGTTTCAAAAAATTTGAAACAATTAATAACGGAAAAGTGGTGCGTGCATATGTATTCACCCCCTTTGCTATGAAGCCCCTAAATAAGATCTGGTGCAACCAATTACCTTCAAAAGTCATATAATTAGTTAAATAAAGTCCACCTGTGTGCAATCTAAGTGTCACATGATCTCAGTATATATACACCTGTTCTGAAAGGCCCCAGAGTCTGCAACACCACTAAGCAAGGGGCACCACCAAGCAAGCGGCACCATGAAGACCAAGGAGCTCTCCAAACAGGTCAGGGACAAAGTTGTGAAAAAGTACAGATCAAGGTTGAGTTATAAAAAAATATCAGAAACTTTGGACATCCCACGGAGCACCATTAAATCCATTATTAAAAAATGGAAAGAATATGGCACCACAACAAACCTGCCAAGAGAGGGCCGCCCACCAAAACTCACGGACCAGGCAAGGAGGGCATTAATCAGAGAGGCAACAAAGGGGAAACATTTAAACGTCTTGGAATGGCCTAGTCAAAGCCCAGACCTCAATCCAATTGAGAATCTGTGGTATGACTTAAAGATTGCTATACACCAGCGGAACCCATCCAACTTGAAGGAGCTGGAGCAGTTTTGCCTTGAAGAATGGGCAAAAATCCCAGTGGCTAGATGTGCCAAGCTTATAGAGACATATATGTTATGTTAGTGATTATATTGAGACTTCATGTTGTTTTATATTACTGATGAAATGTATCACCCACAGTAATAAAACCTTTATGCATCTTTATTAGATGCTCTGTTTGTTGTCATTTTGATCAGATTGTTTTTGGTGGCAGATTGTGGTTGCAGATTGTGGGTTGTTTCTAGACAACTCTGCTAGATTCCACTAATGTAATGTATCTATGACACAAACGAAAATGTGTTTACAAATACACATTTGTATTTATTATTACATATAAATATTTCACAACATGTGAAGTCAATAAAAATAAGAGTACATCACAGTACATTACCAATACATTACAGTACATTACCAGTACATTACCAGTACATTACCAGTACATTACCAGTACATTACCAGTACATTACAGTCCATTACCAGTACATTACCAGTACATTACCAATACATTACCAGTACATTACCGGTACATTACCAATACATCACAGTACATTACCAATACATTGCCGGTGCATTATCAGTACATTACCAGTGCATTACCAGTGCATTACCTGTGCATTATCAGTACATTGACAGTACATTACCGGTGCATTACCGGTACATTATCGGTACATTACCAATGCATTACCGGTGCATTATCAGTACATTGTCAGTACATTGCCAATACATTACCGGTACATTACCAGTACATTGGCAGTACATTACAGTACATTACAGTATATTACCAATACATTACCGGTGCATTATCAGTACATGACCAGTACATGACCAGTGCATTACCAGTACATTATCAGTACATTACCAGTACATGACCAGTACATTACCAGCACATTGCCAATACATTACCGGTACATTACCGATACATTACAGTACATTACCAATACATTGCCGGTGCATTATCAGTACATTACCAGTACATTACCGGTGCGTTACCAGTACATTATCGGTACATTGCCGATGCATTACCGGTGCATTATCAGTACATTGCCGGTGCATTGCCAGTGCATTACTAGTACATTATCGGTACATTACCAGTGCATTATCTGTGCATTATCGGTGCATTGCCAGTACATTGCCAATACATTACCAGTACATTACCAGTACATTACCAGTACATTGGCAGAACATCACAGTACATTACAGTACATTACCTATACGTTACCAGTGCATTATCAGTACACTGCCAGTACATTACCGGTGCATTACCGGTACATTATCAGTACATTACCAGTACATTACAGTACATTACCGATACATTACCAGTACATCACCAATACATTACAGTACATTACCAATACATTACCGGTGCATTATCGGTACATTACCGGTACATTACCAGTGCATTACCAGTACATTATCTGTATATTGCCAGTGCATTACCAGTGCATTATCGGTACATTGCCGGTACATTGCCAGTGCATTACCAGCACATTATCGGTACATTACCAGTGCATTACCGGTGCATTACCTGTGCATTATCGGTGCATTGCCGGTACATTACCGGTACATTACCAGTACATTACCGGTACATTGCCGATACATTACCGATGCATTACCGGTACATTACCGGTACATTGCCGGTACATTGCCAGTGCATTACCTGTGCATTACCGGTACATTACCGGTACATTACCGGTACATTGCCGGTGCATTACCAGTACATTACAGTACATTGCCGATACATTGCCGGTGCATTACAGTTCATTACCGGTGCATTACCAGTACATTACCAGTACATTGCAGTACATTACCAGTACATTACGGTACATTACCAATACATTACCAGTACATCACCAATACATTAAAATAAAAATGTATTCACTCACTAACTGTAAGTCGCTCTGGATAAGAGCGTCTGCTAAATGACTAAAATGTAAAATGTAATGTAAAATACATTACCAATACATTACCAGTGCATTACAGTTCATTACCAGTACATTGCAGTACATTACCAGTACATTACAGTACATTACTATTACATTACACTACATTACCAGTACACTACCAGTACATTACCAGTACATCACAGTACATTATCAGAGCATTAACAGTACATTACAGTACATTACCAGTACATTACCAATACATTACCAGTGCATTACAGTTCATTACCAGTACATTACCAGTACATTACCAGTACATTACAGTATATTACCAGTACATTACAGTACATTACCAGTACATTACCAGTACATTACAGTACATTACCAGTGCATTACAGTACATTACCAGTACATTACCAGTACATTACCAGTACATTACCAGTGCATTACAGTACATTACCAATGCATTACAGTACATTACCAGTACATCACTAGTACATTACAGTACATTACAGTACATTGCCAGTACATTACCAGTACATTACCAGTACATTACAGTACATTACAGTACATTACCAGTACATTACCAGTACATTACAGTACATTACAGTAAATTACAGTACATTACAGTACATTACCAGTGCATTACAGTACATTACCAGTACATTACCAGTACATTACCAATACATTACCAGTACATTGCCAGTACATTACCAATACATTACCAGTACATTACAGTACATTACCAGTACATTAAGAACGTCTTCTTTATCAATAACAGCGGGCTCCATAAACTGGTTCAGTGTTACAGCATTAGGTATTTATTTCAGAATTCAAATCTGACACTGTGTCAGTATGTTAACATTTCTATATATATAAATATAATAGCTTGGATATTTGAGCATGTCATATTAGAACGTCTGTTCATATCAGAGTTCCTCATTGTATTGAATTCTCTTCCCATCCTTCTGCCCTCCTCTCCCTGTCTTCCACCATTTCAACCATACTCTCTTCCATCCCATCACCCCTTCTTCACCCTCCAGCTCTCTTTTCCTGTTTCAACCATCCTCTCTTCCATCCCACCACCCCTTCTTCACCCTCCAGCTCTCTTTTCCTGTTTCAACCATCCTCTCTTCCATCCCACCACCCCTTCTTCACCCTCCAGCTCTCTTTTCCTGTTTCAACCATACTCTCTTCCATCCCACCACCCCTTCTTCACCCTCCAGCTCTCTTTTCCTGTTTCAACCATACTCTCTTCCATCCCACCACCCCTTCTTCACCCTCCAGCTCTCTTTTCCTGTTTCAACCATACTCTCTTCCATCCCACCACCCCTTCTTCACCCTCCAGCTCTCTTTTCCTGTTTCAACCATACTCTCTTCCATCCCACCACCCCTTCTTCACCCTCCAGCTCTCTTGCCCTGTCTCCCTTAGGCAGGTAGCCTAGCGGTTAAGAGTGTTGGTCGCTGGTTCAAATCACCCGAGCCGGCGAGGTGGAAAAATCTGCCGTTCTGCCCTTGAGCAAGGCAGTTAACGCCTAACAACAACTGCGCCGATGACGTGGATGGAGAGAGGTTGGGTTAAATTCGGAAGACACATTTCAGTTGTGTAACTGACTAGGTATCCCCTTTCCCCCTCCTCCCTACCTCCCTCTCTATACTCACTCTCCCCCCTACCTCCCTCTCTATACTCACTCTCCCCCCTACCTCCCTCTCTATACTCACTCTCCCCCCTACCTCCCTCTCCATACTCACTCTCCTCCCTTCCACCCTCTCTATACTCACTCTCCCCCCTACCACCCTCTCTATACTCACTCTCCCCCCTTCCACCCTCTCCATACTCACTCTCCTCCCTACCACCCTCTCTATACTCACTCTCCCCCCTACCACCCTCTCCATACTCACTCTCCTCCCTTCCACCCTCTCCATACTCACTCTCCTCCCTTCCACCCTCTCTATACTCACTCTCCTCCCTTCCACCCTCTCTTGGGGGAGGCCAGGGTGAGTGGGTTCATTTGGCCAGAATCATAGTGGTCCCAATTTGGAATCCTGTCCCCTTTCCCTCGCCAGCCTCCATCACACCTCTGCCAAGACCAGGAAGGAATGTTGTGAAGTTCTGAAGTCCTGCCTCAGTCCTCATCCCGTCAGCAGATGCCAAATGTTTGTTTTTAAACACGGAGCGTCCTCGACACCCTCCGCCCCCCCCCCCCCCCCCCCCCCCCCCCCCCCCCCCCCCGAGAATAGCCCTCTTAAATAACTCCTGGTATGGGTTTTGATTTGACGGAGAGGGAGGGGGAGGTATTCTGAGCGAGCAGGGAGAAAGCTCAGTGCCAATCAGCTGGGCTGTTAAGAACCCGCATGCTAATATGTCACCATGCGTGGTACATAAACAGTATGTCAGCTTGGGTGACACACTGTGGAACTACAATAGTTAAACGTCACATTCGTTGACATATTGCAGGTGGACACGACAGGAGAAGCCCACTGCGATGCTGCGGGACAGGAGTGTTCCCATTAGGACAGGAGATATCTTTCGCTTGCTGTCGGCACGGTGTGTTATAGGGACCACCCGCTAGCACTCTGGACCACCCGCTAGCACTCTGGACCACCCGCTAGCACTCTGGACCACCCGCTAGCTCTCTGGACCACCCGCTAGCACTCTGGACCACCCGCTAGCACTCTGGACCACCCGCTAGCACTCTGGACCACCCGCTAGCTCTCTGGACCACCCGCTAGCTCTCTGGACCACCCGCTAGCACTCTGGACCACCCGCTAGCACTCTGGACCACCCGCTAGCACTCTGGACCACCCGCTAGCACTATGGACCACCCGCTAGCACTCTGGACCACCCGCTAGCACTCTGGACCACCCGCTAGCTCTCTGGACCACCCGCTAGCACTCTGGACCACCCGCTAGCTCTCTGGACCACCCGCTAGCACTCTGTTCAGAGGTGCTAAGTACTCTAGGCCGGAAATCCTACTGGTCTGTCCGTACCTTTAAACAAACTGGTATAATATCTCTTCTTGGTACTGTTGCTGTACATGAATGTCGTATTCATCAGCTCAGTCTAATATATCGCTGCATAAAAGCAATTCACCTGGAGATGACAGAGGTTCATTCCCATGGCTTGTCCACATCTTACTTTTCCTGTCTGGTGTGAGATGGCATCATGACCAGGATGGTTATCCTGTCTGGTGTGAGATGGCATCAATGACCAGGATTGTTATCCTGTCTGGTGTGAGATGGCATCAATGACCAGGATGGTTATCCTGTCTGGTGTGAGATGGCATCATGACCAGGATGGTTATCCTGTCTGGTGTGAGATGGCATCAATGACCAGGATGGTTATCCTGTCTGGTGTGAGATGGCATCATGACCAGGATGGTTATCCTGTCTGGTGTGAGATGGCATCAATGACCAGGATGGTTATCCTGTCTGGTGTGAGATGGCATCATGACCAGGATGGTTATCCTGTCTGGTGTGAGATGGCATCATGACCAGGATGGTTATCCTGTCTGGTGTGAGATGACAGATGACATACAGATGATATATAGATGACATACAGATGATATATAGATGATATATAGATGATATATAGATGACATACAGATGATATATAGATGATATACATATGATATATAGATGATATATAGATGATATATAGATGATATACAGATGATATACAGTGAGGGAAAAATGTATTTGATCCCCTGCTGATTTTGTACGTTTGCCCACTGACAAAGAAATGATCAGTCTATAATTTTAATGGTAGGTTTATTTGAACAGTGAGAGACAGAATAACAACAAAGAAATCCAGAAAAATGCATGTCAAAAATTGTTATAAATTGATTTGCATTTTAATGAGGGAAATAAGTATTTGACCCCCTCTCAATCGGAAAGATTTCTGGCTCCCAGGTGTCTTTTATACAGGTAACGAGCTGAGATTAGGAGCACACTCTTAAAGGGAGTGCTCTTAATCTCAGCTTGTTACCTGTATAAAAGACACCTGTCCACAGAATCAATCAATCAATCAGATTCCAAACTCTCCACCATGGCCAAGACCAAAGAGCTCTCCAAGGATGTCAGGGACAAGATTGTAGACCTACACAAGGCTGGAATGAGCTACAAGACCATCGCTAAGCAGCTTGGTGAGAAGGTGACAACAGTTGGTGCGATTATTCGCAAATGGAAGAAACACAAAATAACTGTCAATCTCCCTCGGCCTGGGGCCCATGCAAGATCTCACCTCGTGGAGTTGCAATGATCATGAGAACGGTGAGGAATCAGCCCAGAACTACACGGGAGGATCTTGTCAATGATCGCAAGGCAGCTGGGACCATAGTCACCAAGAAAACAATTGGTAACACACTACGCCGTGAAGGACTGAAATCCTGCAGCGCCCGCAAGGTCCCCCTGCTCAAGAAAGCACATATACATGCCTGTCTGAAGTTTGCCAATGAACATCTGACTGATTCAGAGGAGAACTGGGTGAAAGTGTTGTGGTCAGATGAGACCAAAATCGAGCTCTTTGGCATCAACTCAACTCGCCGTGTTTGGAGGAGGAGGAATGCTGCCTATGACCCCAAGAACACCATCCCCACCGTCAAACATGGAGGTGGAAACATTATGCTTTGGGGGTGTTTTTCTGCTAAGGGGAAAGGACAACTTCACCGCATCAAAGGGACGATGGACGGGGCCATGTACCGTCAAATCTTGGGTGAGAACCTCCTTCCCTCATCCAGGGCATTGAAAATGGGTCGTGGATGGGTATTCCAGCATGACAATGACCCAAAACACACGGCCAAGGCAACAAAGGAGTGGCTCAAGAAGAAGCACATTAAGTTCCTGGAGTCTCCAGACCTTAATCCCATAGAAAATCTGTGGAGGGAGCTGAAGGTTTGAGTTGCCAAACATCAGCCTCGAAACCTTTAATGACTTGGAGAAGATCTGCAAAGAGGAGTGCGACAAAATCCCTCTTGAGATGTGTGCAAACCTGGTGGCTAACTACAAAAAACGTCTGACCTCTGTGATTGCCAACAAAGGTTTTGCCACCAAGTACTAAGTCATGTTTTGCAGAGGGGTCAAATACTTATTTCCCTCATTAAAATGCA
This sequence comes from Coregonus sp. 'balchen', assembly GCA_902810595.1. Taxonomy (NCBI): domain Eukaryota; kingdom Metazoa; phylum Chordata; class Actinopteri; order Salmoniformes; family Salmonidae; genus Coregonus; species Coregonus sp. 'balchen'. The sequence goes on from LR778256.1 coordinate 29,520,774, forward strand.
AATCAATTTATAACATTTTTGACATGCGTCTCTCACTGTTCAAATAAACCTACTATTAACATTATAGACTGATCATTTCTTTGTCAGTGGGCAAATGTAAAAAATCAGCAGGGGATCAAATATTTTTTTCCCTCACTGTATAGATTATATATAGATGACATTCACAGAGGAGTAAATCACACCATAATATTCGACTATTCTATGTATTATGAACTAACCCCTATTCTATAGATGTATTATGAACTAACCCCTGTTCTATAGATGTATTATGAACTAACCCTATTCTATAGATGTATTATGAACTAACCCCTATTCTATAGATGTATTATGAACTATCCCCTATTCTATTGATGTATTATGAACTAACCCCTATTCTATTGATGTATTATGAACTAACCCCTGTTCTATTGATGTATTATGAACTAACCCCTATTCTATAGATGTATTATGAACTAACCCCTATTCTATAGATGTATTATGAACTAACCCCTGTTCTATTGATGTATTATGAACTAACCCCTATTCTATAGATGTATTATTAACTAACCCCTATTCTATAGATGTATTATTAACTAACCCCTATTCTATAGATGTATTATGAACTAACCCCTATTCTATAGATGTATTATGAACTAACCCCTATTCTATAGATGTATTATGAACTAACCCCTATTCTATAGATGTATTATGAACTAACCCCTATTCTATAGATGTATTATGAACTAACCCCTGTTCTATAGATGTATTATGAACTAACCCCTATTCTATAGATGTATTATTAACTAACCCCTATTCTATAGATGTATTATTAACTAACCCCTATTCTATAGATGTATTTATTTTCTGTGTTTTTGGTAGAGACCGGTATTGAACCCCGGTTTCTGGGGTTGTATAATAGAGAAGAGATGGGTATTGAACCCCGGTCTGTGGGGTTGTATAATAGGGTAGAGATGTGTATTGAACCCCGGTCTCTGGGGTTGTATAATAGAGAAGAGATGGGTATTGAACCCCGGTCTCTGGGGTTGTATAATAGGGTAGAGATGGGTATTGAGCCCCGGTCTCTGGGGTTGTATAATAGGGTAGAGATGGGTATTGAACCCCGGTCTCTGGGGTTGTATAATAGGGTAGAGATGGGTATTGAACCCCGGTCTCTGGGGTTGTATAATAGGGTAGAGATGGGTATTGAACCCCGGTCTCTGGGGTTGTATAATAGGGTAGAGTTGGGTATTGAACCCCGGTCTCTGGGGTTGTATAATAGGGTAGAGATGGGTATTGAACCCCGGTCTCTGGGGTTGTATAATAGGGTAGAGTTGGGTATTGAACCCCGGTCTCTGGGGTTGTATAATAGGGTAGAGTTGGGTATTGAACCCCGGTCTCTGGGGTTTTATAATAGGGTAGAGTTGGGTATTGAACCCCGGTCTCTGGGTTTTATAATAGGGTAGAGATGGGTATTGAACCCCGGTCTCTGGGGTTGTATAATAAGGTAGAGATGGGTATTGAACCCCGGTCTCTGGGGTTGTATAATAAGGTAGAGTTGGGTATTGAACCCCGGTCTCTGGGGTTGTACCTAGACCATCAGACTGGGGCATAAACACTAACCCCTATTCATCTGTGGTACAACCGTCACAGTGACGTAATTAGTTACTATATCAATCTAATGACAGGGAAATCAATCTAATGATGTGATCGATGTACAACAACAATGTTTAATTTTGAACACTTGCTTGTGAACACACATGGTCCCTTTTGTTGACTTGGAGGCTGTGTTGACTGCTGTGAGTAAGAGCATGGTGACATGTTGAGTTGAGACACTTTGACAGCTTGGGATGGAGTTGTCTACAGAGGGAAACTAGATGGTGGGACTGTTGATGACATTTTGAAGGTGAACGGCTGTCTCCAGACCCTCAACAATTAAGACCATTTCTTGGAAAGTAGACTGAAGAGAAACGGTTACCATCTAGAGAGCAACATTCTAGCACATCCCAGTCCCTCTGACTAAGCACCCCTTAGAGGGACACAACACTGGGCAGACATATGTCATGAGTCTATGTCTCTGTCTTGTCTTTCAACAGCCCACTGATGAAGTCCCAACTTCCCTCTCGATGTTCCTCAACGTTCCCCGTCCCCTCGGAATACCCGGAGCGTTGGAATACCCAGAACTCAGTGCCTGGAATCTCTAACGCCTCAGGATAAACAGACATACAGTAAAAGAGAGAAGGGAGGAGAGGACGAGAGAGGAGGAGAGGAGGAGAGAGGATGAGAGAGATAGAGCGTAGAGTATGAGGGGGGATTTTCCTTTTTTCTTTTCTGCCTCTTCTCCCTTCCTTTTTTTCTTTCCCCCCCTTTCTTCTTGCTTCCTCCCCCTTTCCCCCTTCTTTCTCCTTCCTTCTTCTCCTTCTTCTCTCTTCCTTCTTCCCCCCCTTCCTTTTTCCCTTTCTTTTCCTCCCCCCCTTCCTTTTTTTCCCCTTCCCGGGGCCTTCTCTCTCCCTTCCCTTCGTCTTCCCCTTTCTTTTCCCTCTCCCCCCTTCTCTTCTCTTCTTTTCTCCCTCTTCGTCTTCTCCTTTCTCTCCCCCTTTCTCTTTTTTCTTTCTCGCCTTTCTTTTCTTTTCTTTCTTCTTCGCTCTCCTTCGCTTTCTCTCTTTTCTTCTTTTTCCTTTTTTCCGTTCTTTTTTTCGCTTTTTTTTTCTTCTTTTCTTTCTTTTCCTTTTTCCATCTTTCTTCCTTTTTCCTTTTCTTTTTCTTCTTTTTTTTTTCCTTTTTGGGGGGGGGGCTTTCTTTTTCCTTTTCTTTTTTCCCTTTTTCTCTTTTCCCTTTTCTCTTTTTCTCTTTTCCTTCTTTTTTTCTTTTTTTTTTCTGGTTGGGGGGGGGGTTAAGCAGTCGGGTTCCACGGGGGACTTGGGGGGTCACTCCATTTATTCAAAATACACCGGGAACGCAATTTAGTTTTAGGAATACTGATGGCTAGTGTGGATTATCGTTATGTTGATTCACCTACATGGCTAGTGTGGAGTATCCTTTATGTTGATTCACCTACATGGCTATTGGGATATCCTTATTTGATTCCCTACATGGCTAAGGCAAATTTATTTATTCCCACAGGGCTAGTGTGAGTACCTTATTTGTTTCACCTACGGGCTGGGGCATTTCCTTATTTTGTCACCTAAGGGCTAAGTCATACCCTTTATGTTGTTTACCTAAGGGTTAGAGTGCAAACCCTTATTTGATTAAACCTACGGGCTAAGTCGTACCTTATGTTATTCCCATAACTAAATTTACCATCAACAGATAAAAAAGAGGGACAAACAGCAGCACATCGTCACACACCCCGACACACACCCCAAAACAACAACACACACACAACACCCAAAACAACACCCCAAAGGCCCTTTCTCCGCATGTGACCACACGAGGCAGGGGAAACGGGGTAAAATAAGGGGGGGAAAAGATCCCCTGAACTAAAGAAGCTGTTTTGCCCCCCAGAAAAAAGGACCTGGACGAAATTTTTCCCCCAAAAATAAAATGTTTTTGTTTCAGAGGGGTTAAAGGTTTCGGTCTGTTCCCCCGTTCCTTAAGAAGCGGAGTGAGGGGAAAAGGGGGGTGGGGGGAGAAGTTGGTGTAGCGGGAAGGAGGGAGGGAAGAGGGGAAAAAGGGGGTCTCCTCCCCTCCTCTTCTTCTTTTCTTTCTTTCTTTCTTTCCCTTTTTCTCTTTCTCCTCCCTCCCCTCCCCCTCCCGTTCTTTCTTCTCCTCTCTCCTTCTCTCCTCCCCTTTTTGGCTTTTTTTCCCTCTCTCCCTCTTCCCCTCTCCTCTCTCCCCTCTCTTCCTCTCTCTCCTCTCCCCTCTCTCTTCTGTCCTTCCCTTCTCCCCTCCTTTCTTTTTTCCGGGGGAGAGAACCAAATCGCGATTTCCCTATATAATGAAAACTCTCTTCTTGATAGCGTGGGGTGGGGGTTTTTCTTGGAAAAGAGCTGCGTGGTATTAGTGTGTGTGTGTGCATGCGTGTGTGGTGTTTTGTGTGGTGTGGGAGGAATGCCGCGCAGGCTCAGCTGATCGCCAACTACTGTCCTGGAAACAGGTCAGAGCCAGGTCATGGCCATGACCTTTCACCTCTGACCTACTTCTGTCACAGAGCTGACATCCAGCCTGTCAATCACACAGAGCCTTCCTCCTGTCACAGAGCTGACATCCAGCCTGTCAATCACACACAGCCTTTCAGGAAGACCAGTCGTGTTACAACACCACAAGACAACACTGACAACAGGCTGTATGCTGAGGAGATGTTCCAGAACATGTGACTTGAAACTACAACTAGTAACAGCCCTGCTAGCCTACATAGCTACATTAGCCAGGTCTAGTAACAGCCCTGCTACTACAAGCTAAATTTGAAGGTTTAACACCCTCTAGCCACAACTACATTAGACAGGTCTAGATCACCCTGCTAGCCTACATAGCTCTTAGACGGTCTATTAACCCTGCAGCCTCATAGCCATTAGACAGGGCTAACAGCCCTGCTGCCTACATAGCTACATTAACAGGGCTAGATACCGCCCGCTACCCCATAGCTACATTGCCCGGGTCTATTACGCCCTCTGCCTACATAGCTATTAGACAGGTCTATAAAAAGCCCTGCTAGCCTAATACTACATTAGCAGGGCTAGTTACAGCCCTGACCTACAGCTCATTAGACAGGTCTATTAAAGCCCCCAGCCTACATAGCTACTTAGCAGGGCTATAACGCCCTGAGCCTAAAGCTAAATTTAAAAGGTCTATAACACCCTGCTACCTCATGCTCATAACAGGTCATTTTCAGCCCCGCTACCTAAATACTACATTAAAAGGTCTATAACCCCTGCTAGCCTACTAGTACATAGACAGGTCTAGACGCCCCGTAGCCTACATAGCTCTTAACGGGCTATTACAGCCCTGCTAGCCACATAGCTACATTAGACGGGCTGTTCTGCCCTGCTACCTCATAGCACATTAGACAGGTCTAGTAACAGCCCTGCTAGCCTACATAGCTACATTAGACAGGTCTAGTAACAGCCCTGCTAGCCTACATAGCTACATTAGAGAGGTTTATGTCCAGACCACACTGCCTACATAGCAGCTGTTGCATCAACCTTCCCTCAGCACAGTTACAGTTACAGCCCTGCTAATTCAAATTCAAAATCTGGACCTCAAACTTGAAACAAAGCCAGTTCTACTGTTTTTATTTTTCCAGTCTTGCCCTCTAATCAGGCACAGATTTGGTCTGGTGGTGTTATTTGGCAGGCTACCACAGCATGAGGGACATGAAGTAGCTAGCTAGCTAATGGTATAATAGCATCATGAGGGACAGGAAGTAGCTAGCTAGCTAACGGTAGGTAGAAAATGCTTCTCCAATAGAAATCCCAGATCGCACTTGTAGCCGATGTCATGGCGATGTTTGCTAGCTAAGCTCATGCGCACAATCACGTCATCGGGTCTAACGGTTGTCTCTCACCGAACTGCGAATATGCAGGACCTCAAATTGAAGGCACTACTTCGATATAAAGTTGCTTTTTGACAAAAATAAAAATGTGTCAGTTTGTCAATTTCTCGAGATTAGAGTAATAACTACTACTTAAGACGTTTTTCAAAGTAGCTTTAGTTATGTAAACTATATTAAAATATTTAATATTTAAATACTTATTTTCCACCATAATTTGTAAATAAATTCATTAAAAATCCTACAATGTGATTTTCTTGATTTTTTTCCCCTCAGTTTGTCTGTCATAGTTGACGTGTACCTATGATGAAAATTACAGGCCTCTCTCATCTTTTTAAGTGGGAGAACTTGCACAATTGGTGGCTGACTAAATATTTTTTTCCCCCACTGTATGTAAACTATATTTTTCTTAAGGTAGCTTTAGTGTAGCTCAACTTCTTCCAGTGTGAAGTAGTTGGTAGCTTGGTAAACTATATTTTTTAGAGTAGCTTTCCCAACACTGCTAGCTAGCTAACGGTAGAATAAGCATAATGAGGGACAGGAATTAGATAGCTAGCTAATTGTAGCATAAGCACCATACCCCAGGAAGTAGCTATCTAGATAACAGTAGAATAGGTATCATGAGGGACAGGAAGTAGCTAGCTAGCTAACTGTAGCATAAGCACCATACCCCAGGAAGTAGCTATCTAGATAACAGTAGAATAGGTATCATGAGGGACAGGAAGTAGCTAGCTAGCTAACTGTAGCATAAGCACCATACCCCAGGAAGTAGCTATCTAGATAACAGTAGAATAGGTCTCATGAGGGACAGGAAGTAGCTAGCTAGCTAACTGTAGCATAAGCACCGTACCCCAGGAAGTAGCTATCTAGATAACAGTAGAATAGGTATCATGAGGGACAGGAAGTAGCTAGCTAACGGTAGAATACGTTTCATGAGGGCCAGGAAGTAGCTAGCTAATACTAGAGGGTTATGTAGTTGATGAAGAGCCAATGCCATACTGTATGTGTGACACTGCTTGATGCACAGAGTAACCAAACAACAACAGGGGAACTAGTTACTCTAGGGGAGGGAACTCCAGCTAGAGAGCGGCCAGTCAGATGACTGGGCCAAAACAATTCTATCCAAATTTTAATTATCTCAAAACATCTTTGAATCCTTACATCATTTATATTTATGACCACTCACTGTCATGGAGAGATGCAGGGTGTGGAGGCTTTCCAGATTTCAACAGATGAAGGTCATTGATGAACAGTTGAGTAGGTGAATAGCGGAATACTTCATTTTTCATCCCTGAACAAAAGTATACAGACCCAATAGCTATAGTGGTGACTAACAGTCTATGGTGGATCAATTAAACACCTATAGATGCTTCCCTGTTGCAACAGGCATGCAGTTCACATGTTACTATCCGAAGTATATTGATAGCCTGTAGGGCGTCTATAGATGGACTCTCCAAATAACTTGCTACTCCATATTATATGTCTGGTCTAATAGATTACATTGTGTCAGAAAAATAGCCTCCAATTCCTCTTTTGGAACAAAGGCACGGTTAATCCTCTCTCCAGGAGACACTGACATCCCGTCCATATGTCCAAGTGTGTGTTTGTGTGTGTGTGTGTGTGTGTGTGTGTGTGTGTGTGTGTGTGTGTGTCCATATGTCCTCAGACCAGAGGGAGTTAATGAGGGGATGAGAGAGATGAAAGTTGTGGGGGGATATAGACACAGAAAGCTCCTAGTTAAAACTGGATTAACTCTACAACAGGAGGAGAGGAGAGGAGGAGAGGATAGAAGGAGAGGAGGAGGAGAGGAGGAGAGGAGGAGAGGAGGGAGAGGGGGAGAGGAGGAGAGGCGGAGAGGAGGCAGGGAGGGGAGAGGAGGGGAGATGAGGGAGCGGAGAGGAGGATAGGAGGAGAGGAGAGGAGGAGAGGAGGAGAGGAGGAAGGAGAGGGAGGAGTGAGGAGGGAGTAGATGGAGGGGGAGAGGAGAGGGAGGAGAGGATAGAGGAGAGGAGGAGGAGAGGACGAGGAGGAGGAGGATAGAAGGAGAGGAGGGGGAGGAGGAGAGGAGGAGGAGAGGCGGAGAGGGGGAGAGAGCGAGGGGAGAGCCGGGAGGAGAGGAGAGGAGGAGAGGAAGAGGAAGAGGGGGAGGAGAAAGGAGAGGAGAGAGGGGAGAGGAGGAGAGGAGGAGAGGAGAGGGGAGAGGAGGAGAGGGAGGGGGGGAGGGGAGGAGAGGAGAAAGAGGAGAGAGGGGTGGGAGCGGAAGAGAGGAGGAGAGGGGGAGAGGAGAGGGGAAAAGGGGGAATGGTTTCTCTAGCTGGTTACTGAAGCTTGTGGACTATCTATCCTCCATGGTGAGATCCCATCTGTCCTGGAGTTTAATCTGAACCCTGCAGCAACACCACCCTCCAACCACCCTCTGCATCCCAAATGGCACCCTATTCCCTTCATAGTGAACTACTTTTGCCCAGGGCCCATAGGCTCTACAGGGAACATAATGCCTTTTGGGACACGGACACCATCTTCTCCAGGCCCACTAGCACCTCCAACCCTCATCCCCGGTGTCTGGCTGCCCATGGTTCAGTAGATGGGGCCATATGGCTTGGTGGAGACAGTGAGGTAAAGGCTGGTGTCTGGCTGCCCATGGTACAGTAGATGGGGCCATATGGCTTGGTGGAGACAGTGAGGTAAAGGCTGGTGTCTGGCTGCCCATGGTACAGTAGATGGGGCCATATGGCTTGGTGGAGACAGTGAGGTAAAGGCTGGTGTCTGGCTGCCCATGGTACAGTAGATGGGGCCATATGGCTTGGTGGAGACAGTGAGGTAAAGGCTGGTGTCTGGCTGCCCATGGTACAGTAGATGGGGCCATATGGCTTGGTGGAGACAGTGAGGTAAAGGCTGGTGTCTGGCTGCCCATGGTACAGTAGATGGGGCCATATGGCTTGGTGGAGACAGCGAGGTAAAGGCTGGTGTCTGGCTGCCCATGGTACAGTAGATGGGTCCATATGGCTTGGTGGAGACAGTGAGGTAAAGGCTGGTGTCTGGCTGCCCATGGTACAGTGGATGGGGCCATATGGCTTGGTGGAGACAGCGAGGTAAAGGCTGGTGTCTGGCTGCCCATGGTACAGTAGATGGGGCCATATGGCTTGGTGGAGACAGTGAGGTAAAGGCTGGTGTCTGGCTGCCCATGGTACAGTAGATGGGGCCATATGGCTTGGTGGAGACAGCGAGGTAAAGGCTGGTGTCTGGCTGCCCATGGTACAGTGGATGGGGCTATGGCTTGGTGGAGACAGTGAGGTAAAGGCTGGTGTCTGGCTGCCGATGGTTCAGTAGATGGGGCCATATGGCTTGGTGGAGACAGTGAGGTAAAGGCTGGTGTCTGGCTGCCCATGGTACAGTGGATGGGGCCATATGGCTTGGTGGAGACAGCGAGGTAAAGGCTGGTGTCTGGCTGCCCATGGTACAGTGGATGGGGCCATATGGCTTGGTGGAGACAGTGAGGTAAAGGCTGGTGTCTGGCTGCCCATGGTACAGTAGATGGGGCTATGGCTTGGTGGAGACAGTGAGGTAAAGGCTGGTGTCTGGCTGCCGATGGTACAGTGGATGGGGCCATATGGCTTGGTGGAGACAGCGAGGTAAAGGCTGGTGTCTGGCTGCCCATGGTACAGTGGATGGGGCCATATGGCTTGGTGGAGACAGTGAGGTAAAGGCTGGTGTCTGGCTGCCCATAGTACAGTAGATGGGGCCATATGGCTTGGTGGAGACAGCGAGGTAAAGGCTGGTGTCTGGCTGCCCATGGTACAGTAGATGGGGCCATATGGCTTGGTGGAGACAGCGAGGTAAAGGCTGGTGTCTTGCTGCCGATGGTACAGTAGATGGGGCCATATGGCTTGGTGGAGACAGCGAGGTAAAGGCTGGTGTCTGGCTGCCCATGGTACAGTAGATGGGGCCATATGGCTTGGTGGAGACAGTGAGGTAAAGGCTGGTGTCTGGCTGCCGATGGTACAGTAGATGGGGCCATATGGCTTGGTGGAGACAGTGAGGTAAAGGCTGGTGTCTGGCTGCCCATGGTACTGTGGATGGGGCTATGGCTTGGTGGAGACAGTGAGGTAAAGGCTGGTGTCTGGCTGCCCATGGTACAGTAGATGGGGCCATATGGCTTGGTGGAGACAGTGAGGTAAAGGCTGGTGTCTGGCTGCCCATGGTACAGTAGATGGGGCCATATGGCTTGGTGGAGACAGTGAGGTAAAGGCTGGTGTCTGGCTGCCCATGGTACAGTAGATGGGGCCATATGGCTTGGTGGAGACAGTGAGGTAAAGGCTGGTGTCTGGCTGCACCCATGGTACAGTAGATGGGGCCATATGGCTTGGTGGAGACAGTGAGGGTAAAGGCTGGTGTCTGGCTGCCCATGGTTACAGTAGATGGGGCCATATGGCTTGGTGGAGACAGTGAGGTAAAGGCTGGTGTCTGGCTGCCCATGGTACAGTAGATGGGGCCATATGGCTTGGTGGAGACAACGAGGTAAAGGCTGGTGTCTGGCTGCCGATGGTACAGTAGATGGGGCCATATGACTTGGTGGAGACAGCGAGGTAAAGGCTGGTGTCTTGCTGCCGATGGTACAGTAGATGGGGCTATGGCTTGGTGGAGACAGTGAGGTAAAGGCTGGTGTCTGGCTGCCCATGGTACAGTAGATGGGGACATATGGCTTGGTGGAGACAGTGAGGTAAAGGCTGGTGTCTGGCTGCCGATGGTACAGTAGATGGGGCCATATGGCTTGGTGGAGACAGTGAGGTAAAGGCTGGTGTCTGGCTGCCCATGGTACAGTAGATGGGGACATATGGCTTGGTGGAGACAGTGAGGTAAAGGCTGGTGTCTGGCTGCCCATGGTACAGTAGATGGGGACATATGGCTTGGTGGAGACAGTGAGGTAAAGGCTGGTGTCTGGCTGCCGATGGTACAGTAGATGGGGCCATATGGCTTGGTGGAGACAGTGAGGTAAAGGCTGGTGTCTGGCTGCCCATGGTACAGTAGATGGGGACATATGGCTTGGTGGAGACAGTGAGGTAAAGGCTGGTGTCTGGCTGCCGATGGTACAGTAGATGGGGCCATATGGCTTGGTGGAGACAGCGAGGTAAAGGCTGGTGTCTGGCTGCCCATGGTACAGTGGATGGGGCCATAATGCTTGGTGGAGACAGTGAGGTAAAGGCTGGTGTCTGGCTGCCCATAGTACAGTGGATGGGGCCATATGGCTTGGTGGAGACAGTGAGGTAAAGGCTGGTGTCTGGCTGCCCATGGTACAGTAGATGGGGCCATATGACTTGGTGGAGACAACGAGGTAAAGGATGATCTCCGCATGTATATTTCCCACCGTAAAGCATGGAGGAGTAGGTGTTATGGTGTGGGGGTGCTTTGCTGGTGACACTGTCTGTGATTTATTTAGAATTCAAGGCACACTTAACCAGCAAGGCTACCACAGCATTCTGCAGCGATACGCCATCCCATCTGGTTTGCGCTTAGTGGGACTATCATTTGTTTTTCAACAGGACAATGACCCAAAACACACCTGCAGGCTGTGTAAGGGCTATTTTACCAAGAAGGAGAGTGATGGAGTGCTGCATCAGATGACCTGGCCTCCACAATCACCCAACCTCAACCCAATTGAGATGGTTTGAGATGAGTTGGACCGCAGAGTGAAGGAAAAGTAGCCAACAAGTGCTCAGCATATGTGGGAACTCCTTCAAGACTGTTGGAAAAGCATTCCAGGTGAAGCTGGTTGAGAGAATGCCAAGAGTATGCAAAACTGTCACAAAGGCAAAGGGTGGCTACTTTGAAGAATCTCAAATATAAAATATATTATGATTTGTTTAACACTTTATTTGGTTACTACATGATTCCACGTGTGTTATTTCATAGTTCTGATGTCTTCACAATTATTCTACAATGTAGAAAATAGTAAAAATAAAGAAAAACCCTTGAATGAGTAGGTGTGTCCAAACATTTGACTGGTACTGTATCTATAACCATATATGTGTGCTAGAGATTCCAGCATTCTGAACATACTGCAACACAACAGAGAAAGGCAGGCATACACCTGACATATGTCCCTGACGTACACTACATGGCCAAAAGTACGTGGACACCTGCTTGTCAAACATCTCATTCCAAAATCATGGGCATTAATATGGAGTTGGTCCCCCCCCTCCCTTTGCTGCTATAACAGCCTCCACTCTTCTGGGAAGGCTTTCCACTAGATGTTGGAACATTGCTGCGGGGACTTGTTTCCATTCAGCCACAAGAGCAAAAGCGAGGTTGCGCACTGATGTTGGGCGATTAGGCGCTGACCCGCAGTCTGTGTTCCAATTGATCCCAAAGGTGTTCGATGGAGTTGAGGTCAGGGCTCCGTGCAGGCCAGTCAAGTTCTTCCACACCGATCTCGACAAACCATTTCTGGATGGACCTCGCTTTGTGCACAGGGGGATTGTCATGCTGAAACAGGAAAGGACCTTCCCCAAACTGTTGCCACAAAGTTGGAAGCACAGAATCGTCTAGAATGTCATTGTATGCTGTAGCGTTAAGATTTCCCTTCACTGGAACTAAGGGGCCTAGCCCGAACCATGAAAAACAGCTCCAGACCATTATTTCTCCTCCAAACTTTACAGTTGGCACTATGCATTGGGGCAAGTAGCGTTCTCCTGGCATCCGTTAAACCCAAATACGTCCGTCGGACTGCCATATGGTGAAGCGTCATTTATCACTCCAGAGAACGCGTTTCCACTGCTCCAGAGTCCAATGGCGGCGAGCTTTATACCACTCCAGCCGACGCTTGGCATTGCGCATGGTGATCTTAGGCTTGTGTGCGGCTGCTCGGCCATGGAAACCCATTTCATGAATCTCCGACGAACACTTATTGTGCTGACGTTGCTTCCAGAGGCAGTTTGGAACTCGGTAGTGAGTGTTGCAACTGAGGACAGACGTTACGCGCTTCTACACTCGGCGGTCCCATTCTGTAAGCTTGTGTGGCCCTCCTCTTCTTTTCTGAGCCGTTGTTGCTCCGAGACGTTTCCACTTCACAATAACAGCACTTACAGTTGACCGGGGCAGCTCTAGCAGTGCAGAAATTTCACAAACTGACTTGTTGGAAAGGTGGCATCCTATGACGGTGCCACGTTGAAAGTCACTGAGCTCTTCAGTAAGGGCATTCTACTGCCAATGTTTGTCTATGGAGATCGCACGGCTGTGTGCTCGATTTTATACACTTGTCAGCAACGGATGTGGCTGAAATAGCCAAATCCGCTAATTTGAAGGGTGTCCACATACTTTTGTATATATAATGTACCTCGGCCTGTCAATCCACCTGTAATAAACCTACCTAACTTGTGTGACTGACTGACTGACTGTCTTACTGACTGGATGACTGACTGACTGACTGTCTTACTGACTGGATGACTGACTGACTGACTGACTGACTGACTGACTGACTGACTGACTGTCTTACTGACTGGATGACTGACTGACTGACTGTCTTACTGACTGGATGACTGACTGACTGACTGTCTTACTGACTGGATGACTGACTGACTGACTGTCTTACTGACTGACTGACTGACTGACTGACTGTCTGACTGTCTGACTGACTGACTGACTGACTGGATGACTGACTGACTGACTGACTGACTGACTGGATGACTGACTGACTGACTGACTGACTGACTGGATGACTGACTGACTGACTGTCTTACTGACTGACTGTCTGACTGACTGACTGGATGACTGACTGACTGACTGACTGACTGACTGACTGACTGACTGTCTTACTGACTGGATGACTGACTGACTGACTGTCTTACTGACTGGATGACTGACTGACTGACTGACTGACTGACTGACTGACTGACTGACTGACTGACTGACTGTCTTACTGACTGGATGACTGACTGACTGACTGTCTTACTGACTGGATGACTGACTGACTGACTGTCTTACTGACTGGATGACTGACTGACTGACTGTCTTACTGACTGACTGACTGACTGACTGACTGTCTGACTGTCTGACTGACTGACTGACTGACTGACTGACTGGATGACTGACTGACTGACTGACTGACTGACTGACTGACTGACTGACTGGATGACTGACTGACTGACTGTCTTACTGACTGACTGACTGACTGACTGACTGTCTGACTGTCTGACTGACTGACTGACTGACTGTCTGACTGACTGACTGACTGACTGACTGTCTGACTGACTGACTGACTGACTGACTGGATGACTGACTGACTGACTGACTGACTGACTGGATGACTGACTGACTGACTGTCTTACTGACTGGATGACTGACTGACTGACTGACTGACTGACTGACTGACTGTCTTACTGACTGGATGACTGACTGACTGACTGTCTTACTGACTGGATGACTGACTGACTGACTGTCTTACTGACTGGATGACTGACTGACTGACTGTCTTACTGACTGACTGACTGACTGACTGACTGTCTGACTGTCTGACTGACTGACTGACTGACTGACTGTCTGACTGACTGACTGACTGACTGGATGACTGACTGACTGACTGACTGACTGACTGACTGGATGACTGACTGACTGACTGACTGACTGGCTGACTGGATGACTGACTGACCATGTGACTGTCTGACTGACTGGATGACTGACTGACTGACTGGATGACTGACTGACCATGTGACTGTCTGACTGACTGGATGACTGACTGACTGACTGGATGACTGACTGACTGACTGCACACAATCTGCACAGTGATGGCCCAGCAGACACTGAGAGAGAGATAAACAGAACATACACAGCAGCATAATGTGTGACCTGTTGCCAACATTTCCCTCAGATTACACAGACCCACAAAGAATTAAAAAACAAACCCAATTTTGATACACTCCCTTATCTACTGGGTGAAAAACCACAGTGTGCCATCACAGCAGCAGGATTTGTGACCTGTTGCCACAAGAAAAGGGCAACCAGTGAAGAACAAACACCATTGTAAACACAACCCATATTTATGTTTATTTATTTTCCCATTTGTACTTTAACTATTTGCACATCATTACAACACTGTATATAGACATAATATGACATTTGAAATGTCTTTATTCTTTTGAAACTTCTGAGTGTAATGTTTACTGTTAATATTTATTGTTTATTTCACTTTTGTTTACTATCTACTTCACTTGCTTTGGCAATGTTAACATACGTTTCCCATGCCAATAAATCCCTTAAATTGAATTGAATTGAATTGAATTGAATTGAGAGAGAGAGAGAGAGAGAGAGAGAGAGAGAGAGAGAGAGAGAGAGAGAGAGAGAGAGAGAGAGAGAGAGAGAGAGAGAGAGAGAGAGAGAGAGAGAGAGAGAGAGAGACTGTTAATATTTATTGTTTATTTCACTTTTGTTTACTATCTACTTCACTTGCTTTGGCAATGTTAACACGTTTCCCATGCCAATAAAGCCCTTAAATTGAATTGAAATTGAATTGAATTGAATTGAATTGAATTGAGAGAGAAAGAGTGTGTTGGCTTTCATGTTGACAGCCTATCCCTCCTCCTAGTGACAATGTGAGACTGATTGGCCCCTCTTCTTAGTGACAATGTGAGACTGATTGGCCCCTCTTCTTAGTGACAATGTGAGACTGATTGGCTGTTTCCTGCTGATTGGATATTTCAGCCCTAACATCACTCAGACCCTGTTGATTGGTAAATTGTCCTATTGAATGACAATGCCCATCTGGTTGATTGATTGTCTATACTGATAAATCAGAGAGATAACGGCATCATTTGCTCCTGGGATCATACTGTACCATCCACCTCCCATCCACCTCTCACAATCCTTGCTGCAATGTTTTGATATTTATAGAGCGTCAGTCTGCAGCTAAAGAAACATGTTGCTTCTACATTTAGAGAGATTTAGAGAGGTCGATGTCCAGACTACACTGCGATTAAATATACAGTATGTGACACACAGTTTGTAGTTTTTGAATCAAAAGGGAACTTTTCGTTCATGCAGGCCAGATGTGGTGGAACCAGACTGCTCAACGATGCTCCCCTCACACAGAGAGAGGAGTTGAAGAAGGGAGGAGAGGAAGGAGTAGAATAGAGGGAGGGAATGACTCAGAGAACTAAACCAAACAAATGAATGAGACACTGTTGTAGTGGGCTCTCCTCTCCTCTCCTCTCCTCTCCTCTCCTCTCCTCTCTCTCCTCCTCACTCTCCTTCCTCTCTCTCCTCCCTCTCCTCTCCTTCCTCCTCCTCTCCTCTCGTCTTCGAATCCTCCTCTCCTCTTCCTCTCCTCTCCTCTGACTCCTCCTCTATCCTCTCCTTCCTCCCTCCTCTCCCTCTCCTCTCCTCTCCTCTCCTATCTCTCCAGGATAGAGACAGGATAGAGACAGGCCAGATACAGGGTAGAGGCAGGCCCGCTTCCCCTTAGCCTAAAGCTCCACTCTCCCCTCTTCCCCTCAGCCTAAAGCTCCACTCTCCCCTCTTCCCCTCAGCCTGAAGCTCCACACTCCCCTCTTCCCCTCAGCCTAAAGCTCCACTCTCCCCTCTTCCCCTCAGCCTAAAGCTCCACTCTCCCCATCTTCCCCTCCGCCTAAAGCTCAACACTCCCTCCAACTCCCACTCTCTCCTCTTCCCCTCAGCCTGAAGCTCCACACTCCCTTCGACCGCCCACTCACTCAGGCAGAGCTAAGGACACAGTCAGTCTGCCTGCTAGCTTCTGTGCTGATGAGAACACATCAACATCAACCCCTGCCGGCCCCCAGGGGGCAGAGAGTTCTTTGGAGAGATGGTTACAATCACTGAGAATCTCCTCTTATCGTGAATGGGGATGTACATTTTGACATGTGGATGTTTGGTCAGAAATAGCAACACAATGTGTAACTGGCTCAGTGTTTTGACTCAGTGTTTAAGATATTTAAAACATGTTATACATGTGTTGCAGTCAGATGGAAGACCGAATGCTTGATTCACTGTTTGTTTCCACACCGAAATAGCAATTGAACAGTGATGATTTGAGATTGATGGTTTTTTGAGTTTTCAAGCGTTTTCACCAAACGCCCACCAGATGGCTTTATGAATAAACAGAGGTGCTAAATATGGGGGCTGGCTGTGTGGGAGAGACATGAGAGTAGAACTGACAGAGATACGCTCCTCTCTCACTGGCTTTATGAACAGTGGTGCTAAATATGGGCTGGCTGTGTAGGAGGAGAGAGCTCTCAGTTCATAAGGCATAATGTCTCACGGTCTGGGAAAATATTCCCACGTGTACCGAGAGCAGTCTGTCTGAACTCATACTGGAGTTGAGGAGTTAACCTCTTAAGGATCGGACCCTTTTTTTCAATTTTCGTCCTAAAATGACATACCCAAATCTAACTGCCTGTAGCTCAGGACCTGAAGCAAGGATATGCATATTCTTGATATCATTTGAAAGGAAACACTTTGAAGTTTGTGGAAATGTGAAATTAATGTAGGAGTATATAAAACATTAGATCTGGTTAAAGATAATACAAAAAAAAAAAATTTTTTTTCTGCATCACCTTTAAAATGCAAGAGAAAGGCCAGACAGTGATGTAGGATTCTAGCTGTAATGTAGATGTAGTCCACCAGATGGCAGCAGTGTGTGTAAAAAGTTTCAGACTGATCCAGTGAAGAATTACATCACTACACAATATTTTGTATCAAGTCTGCCAGGAGTTTTCCCAAATGTGCCAGATTGGTTTTCAAGTACATAACTATAGAGAACATGCAAAAATGGTAATACAACATTTAAGTTTGCACACTCCCAGGAATGTCATAAATGGATAGCCAGCCAGCCAGCCAGCCAGTCCATGTCTAGACAAGCAACACTGTTCTGTCCTGAGTGGATAGCCAGCCAGCCTATCATATCAGGTCTGTGTACCAAATGGCATCCTATTCTCTACATAGTGCACTACTGTTGACCAGGACCCATAGTGCTCTGTATAGGGAATAGGGTGCCATGTTGGACCCAGACCTACAGTCTGCATGCTGCTGGAGTGAAGTGTCTGTCTGTCTGTCTGTCTGTCTGTCTGTCTGTCTGTCTGTCTGTCTGAGGTGTCGGAGGCTCTGGGCTGTTTGTGTTCTCTCCCAGGGGTGCTATGGTAGCTAGGTGAAAATGAATCAGTACGGTGATTATGTAATCTTCTCTTCCCCCCTATTATGTTAATTAGTTCAGTCCCTCTCCTCAGTCCTGGTTTGTAGTCCCTCTCCTCAGTCCTGGTTTGTAGTCCCTCTCCTCAGTCCTGGTTTGTAGTTCCTCTCCTCAGTCCTGGTTTGTAGGCCAAACCGTTCGGACGCTACAGACGATTTAGTGACAAGACCGATTTTTCGGGACGTCTCCTGGTCTGACAAACACCGCTCTAGATCTGCCACCTTTCACCGCAGACGCAGAACGTGCGACATCGGGGGTTGCGGCGGATTGAGACGCATCCCAATGCAAAATGGGGATTTTTTTGTTATTATGCTAATTTGACTCTAGGGGGTTAAAAGCGGGAATAAAAACAGATTAGATAACCAGCAGTAGGCCATGCAGGCCAAAGACTCTCTCTCCCTCTGCAGCTGACTATATTATGGGATAGAATAGAGAGGGTACTTCATGCAGCTGGACCTTTTGTTCCAGGTCTCTCTGAAGTAAATCCCCCCCCCCCCCCCCCTACCTCTCCTTGGGAGAAACCAGATGATTATTCTCTTGATCTGATGGGTCATTTTGCAGAGAGGATGTGGGCTAACACTCTCCTACGATTGTACTTGATTAATCTCAATGATTAGTTTAAAAAATATAATTCAATTAGGAACTCTTTGTTGAGATGTTATGATTAGGGGGCCTGAGTTTTTCCCTGACCTAGTGACCTATGTGTCTTAGTGAGGTCACATGGTTCAGTAGAACGTCTGGGCCTTAGTACAGGTCTTAGTGAGGTCACATGGTTCAGTAGAACGTCTGGGCCTTAGTACAGGTCTTAGTGAGGTCACATGGTTCAGGAAAAACTCCTCCAGTAATTATGCTGTCCGTTTCCATCTTCTGCTGTGGCCCTACAACTCCCCCAGGTATTCCTAACTTGTTCATAACCTGTTCATAACCTGTTCATACCATATCTATCCTAACCTATCCGAACCTATTCACAACCATATCTATTCTAACCCAACTCCTACCTAACCTATTCACACCAAATATCTATCCTACACCAACTCCACCTACCCTATTCACACCATATCTATCCTACACCAACTCCTACCTAACGCTATTCACACATATCTATCCTACACCAACTCCCTACCTAACCTATTCACAGCCATATCTATTCTACACCACCCTCCCTAACCTATTCACAACCATATATATCCTACACCACTCCCTACCCTAACTATTCACACCATATCTATCCTACACCAACCCCTACCTAACCTGTAAATCACAACCATATCATTCACACCAACCCCTACCAACCTAGTCACACCAATCATCTACACCAACCCCTGACCTAACCTATTCACACCATATCTATCCTACACCAACTCCCTACCTAACCTATTCACACCATATCTATTCTACACCAACTCCCTACCTAACCTATTCACACCATATCTATTCTACACCAACTCCCTACCTAACCTAGTCACACCATATCTATCCTACACCAACTCCCTACCTAACCTATTCACACCATATCTATCCTACACCAACTCCCTCAGGTGTGCTTAAGAACAGCCTGAAGGAAGCCTGTAGTTCTCTGTGTCTCCAGGAGCCTGAGCGGTGCTCTGAAGTGCTCTGAGCGGTGCTCTGAAGTGCTCTGAGCGGTGCTCTGAAGTGCTCTGAGCGGTGCTCTGAAGTGCTCTGAAGTGCTCTGAGCGGTGCTGTGAAGTGCTCTGAGCGGTGCTGTGAAGTGCTCTGAGCGGTGCTGTGTAAGTGCTCTGAGCGGTGCTGTGAAGTGCTCTGAGCGGTGCTCTCAGGTGTAGCCGCTCCCCTCTCCTCCATTTTGGATCATAATGAGGTCATTTGTCCCTCAGCTTCATTATTACTGCAGCAGATCAGAGAAGAGCAGGAACACACAGAGATAATTACACACTAGGGGTTATGGTCTCTCTCTACCTCTACCTCTCTCTCTCTCTTTCTCTCTCTCTTTCTCTCTCTCACTCTCTCTCTCTCTCTCTCTCTCTCTCTCTCTCTCTCTCTCTCTCTCTCTCTCTCTCTCTCTCTCTCTCTCTCTCTCTCTCTCTCTCTCTCTAATCACCAGGGGTTATGGTCTCTCTTCACGCTACTGGGATCATTAGTTCACTGATGCTTCTAGTCTGTCTCTTCTCTGATGCACGCAACGCTACAGCCTTCTTCCATATTAGAGAGGAGAAGACAAGATGTGGTCTGTGTCCCAGATGGCACCATATTCCCAACATAGCGCACTACTTTTGACCAGGGCTCATGTCAAAAGTAGTGCACTACATAGGAAATGGGATGTCTGCTGCATGCCATAGATTTCTCTGAGACAGAGGCCACGTCCCAAACGGCACTCTATTCCCTACATAGTGCACTACTTTTGACTCGGGGCCCTAATATCACAGGAGGTTGGTGGCACCTTAATTAGGGAGGACGGGCTCGTGGTAATGGCTGGAGCAGAGTGAGTGGAATGGTATCAAATACATCAAACACATGGTTCCCAGTGAAATACTGGAGGTGTAGGACTCCTCTCATTAGGAACAGGTTACGTAACAATGCAATAACTCACACATACCACACACTAGAATAAAATAACTCTCAGATTCCACACACTAGAATGTAATAACTCTCAGATTCCACACACTAGAATGTAATAACTCACAGATTCCACACACTAGAATGTAATAACTCACAGATTCCACACACTAGAATGTAATAACTCACAGATTCCACACACTAGAACGTAATAACTCTCAGATTCCACACACTAGAATGTAATAACTCACAGATTCCACACACTAGAACGTAATAACTCACAGATTCCACACACTAGGATGTAATAACTCACAGATTCCACACACTGGAATGTCTCTGGGACTATAGGGAATCACTGTGGTTTGTTTTTGGTGTATATACGCACGTCTTGATTCCCTAAGTGTCAGTTATACACCAACAACACAGAATCATCAAAGAACAGATGACTCTGGTTATGCTGTAATAGGTCTTGGGAAGTAACTTCAAGATAAACCATCTGGCATGGTGAAAATACAGTCACAGTGAATGAAGACAAAACATACAAATATAGAAATCCTTGTGAATGAATATCCCGCCGCCAAAGCAGTTCCGTGTATGTGCTTTAATGGCAATGTTGCACGTTGATCCACTTCCATTTTGAGATGCTGTCTACACTCTACATGCAGCCAGCCAGTCAACGCATTACTTTCCCCTATGCATACCAGCCGATGCATCCATGTGCTTGAGTGAGCGTGTTGCTATGCTGTGGTAGGGTAGGCCTAGCCGGACTTGGAAGCCAACAGGTAACCCAGAGCTGTACTGATGCCTCCAGGCTCCAGCATCTCTTCTCTCTGGCTAGAAACAGTCCATAAACGCCTGGCTGTATCTCCCCTCCTCAGAGCTGATACCTGGGGCACTGAAAGAAAGACAACATGGTGAATCATAAGCTACGTTCCAAAATGCCACCCTATTCCCTATATAGTGCACTACTTTTTGACCAGAGCCCCATATCTGATCATCCACTCTTCGTGCAATGAGGGAATGACTGACGTTCATTAAAGACACAGACCAGATCTAGGTTGGGAGGGAGGGAGATACGGCAGCCTCCCAACCAGCCATATGTCATCATAGCTCCGTTAGGTTGCTAATGTCTGTAGAATGAGGTGGATGGGATGGGCAGTGTGAGCAGAAGGCTGAACGGCACAGGATGTGTTTATATTGTAGTCCAACTGCCTAGGAGTCATCAGACGTCTCACGAGAGGGAGGGCTGTGGGCCGTGGTGGGCAGGCCTGGATTGAAATGGATGTTTGATTTGTTTTGAAGGACACAGTGAGTGGCGCAGGGGACCTTTCATTCACACAGCAAGACATGTCTGTTTCTCTGTTGAGGGAATTATTCATCTAGCCTGGTCCCCAGATCTGTTTGTGCTGTCTTGCCAATTCCTACTGTATTTTTCTACTGTCATGGTGACAAAGATCATATAGGAGTTGGCAAGACAGCACAAACAGATCTGGAACCAGGCGAGTAATCTGCAGTGTCCCACAAGTGCCCACTGGGATGGCACTGTAAGTCTGTTTAGCCCTTATGGAGTTCTTGACCAGGCCCTGACACCTCTGCTGGTGGCAAACTCTCCTTGCTTGGTAACCCTCCCTCTTCCTCCCAGCAGGTCTCCTTGCTTGGTAACCCTCCCTCTTCCTCCCAGCAGCAGGTCTCCTTGCTTGGTAACCCTCCCTCTTCCTCCCAGCAGGTCTCCTTGCTTGGTAACCCTCCCTCTTCCTCCCAGCAGGACTCCTTGCTTGGTAACCCTCCCTCTTCCTCCCAGCAGGTCTCCTTGCTTGGTAACCCTCCCTCTTCCTCCCAGCAGGACTCCTTGCTTGGTAACCCATACCTCTTCCTCCCAGCAGGTCTCCTTGCTTGGTAACCCCTCCCTCTTCCTCCCCACAGGTCTCCTTGCTTGGTAACCCATACCTCTTCCTCCCCACAGGTCTCCTTGCTTGGTAACCCTCCCTCTTCCTCCCAGCAGGTCTCCTTGCTTGGTAACCCACCCCTCTTCCTCCCAGCAGGACTCCTTGCTTGGTAACCATCCCTCTTCCTCCCAGCAGGACTCCTTGCTTGGTAACCCTCCCTCTTCCTCCCCACAGGTCTCCTTGCTTGGTAACCCTCCCTCTCCCTCCCAGCAGGACTCCTTGCTTGGTAACCCTCCCTCTTCCTCCCAGCAGGTCTCCTTGCTTGGTAACCCTCCCTCTTCCTCCCAGCAGTTCTCCTTGCTTGGTAACCCTCCCTCTCCCTCCCAGCAGGACTCCTTGCTTCGTAACCCTCCCTCTTCCTTCCAGCAGGACTCCTTGCTTGGTAACCCACCCCTCTTCCTTCCCACAGGTCATGTTGCTTGGTAATCCTTCCCTCTTTCTCCCCACAGGTGTCGTTGCTTGGTAACCCATCCCTCTTTCTCCCCACAGGTCTCGTTGCTTGGTAACCCATATCTACAACCACGCCATAGGCATTGTGAGGTAACTTGAAAAGCATTGGGTGTTTGAAGAAGAGGCTGGGGAGCGTGAGAGATCAAATATCCTTCCTTATTGATCACAGCTCCTTAAGTTTCCTGAGTGGAATGAACCAACTGTCATCAAAATCATCCTATAACAACTGCTCCTATTCCTATAGTAATAAAGTCATATACTACTAATACCTAGACTAGGTCATGTAATGACTACACAGATAGGAGATTGACTGGGTGTCTGGATGAGTGAAGGAAGTTGCATTGATTCACAACTGCCAGGCAAATGATCATCAGAGCATGCAAATACCTCAACCCGTTGGCCGTCCAAACCTCTTGCAGTCCAGTGAGTCTGCTGCTCCTGCTTGGCTTTACACTAGTCAGTACTGGGTCTGTCAACACTAGTCAGTACTGGGTCTGTCAACACTAGTCAGTACTGGGTCTGTCAACACTAGTCAGTAC
Organism: Coregonus sp. 'balchen'; assembly: GCA_902810595.1. Lineage (NCBI taxonomy): Eukaryota > Metazoa > Chordata > Actinopteri > Salmoniformes > Salmonidae > Coregonus > Coregonus sp. 'balchen'. The sequence goes on from LR778256.1 coordinate 29,543,898, forward strand.
TGGGTCTGTCAACACTGGCGTTCAATTCCATCCAAGCCATGGAACAGATATAGATTCCGAAGTGCTGTGAGTTGCACACACACACACAGTCTTGCGCAGCTAACCTTGTGGGGACATACAATTCAGTCCCATTCAAAATCCTATTTTCCCTAAACCTAAACCTAACCCTAACCTGTACCCTTACCCTACCCTAACCCTAACCTTAACCCTAACCCTAAACCTAACCCTAGCTCCTAACGCTAACCCTAAAACTAACCCTATCTCCTAACCCTAACCCTAAACCTAATTCTAACCATAACACTGATTCTAACCTTAATCCTAAACCCCCTAGAAATAGCATTTGACCTTGTAGGAACCAACTAAATGTCCCCAGTTGGTAAACATTTTCTTGGTTTACTATTCTTGTGGGGACTTCTTGTCCCCACAAGTATAGTTAAACACGTCCACACACACACACACACACACACACACACAAACACACACACACACACACACACACACACACACACACACACACAAACACACAGCTCACGAGGCCCAGCCACGGCCTTAACAATGCACCACGGTCCTCATTATGCGTACATACTGCTTCAGTTCCCAGCATGAACAGCAGTACTTCAGCCATATGCCTGCATAAATGGCCATTACATTTCACTTGGTTTCAAACGCAATGTTTTGTAATATTACAGCCAATAGTGAATGCACACTCCCACTGTCTTGTGAACACTGGTGTGTCAAACGCATGCCGCTTCTCTTTTTATTTCCTGGTTGCTTCAGGCTCTCAGGCTCTCTGCTGTTGATTTGCATGATGCAAATGAGCAAAATGCCAGATATGGGTCTCTACTCTGAATCAGAGGGACAACATGCCAGTGTGTATGGAAGGATCTAATTGCTTTTATTTTTACTTTCAGAGGCCTCACACGTGTGCGTGTGTGTGTGTGTGTGTGTGTGTGTGTGTGTGTGTGTGTGTGTGTGTGTGTGTGTGTGTGTGTGTGTGTGTGTGTGTGTGTGTGTGTGTGTGTGTGTGTGTGTGTGTGTATGTGTGTGTGTGTGTGTGTGTGTTTAGTTCTGAATCCTGACTCCTGTATGGTCAGGGCTGAGACTGGGAGTAGACGTTATAGTAGCTAAGCCCTCTAGTTGTCAGCACATTGGTCCATTCCACCAAGCTTCAATCCACAGTTCACTTCACTTGGGGAATATTGCAGTAGTTTGCAGCCAGCCAGACATACTCCATGCCGTATTTTCAAGGTAGGCTACAAAAAAAATATAAATAAAACAGCATTAATGCAGTACTAATAAAAATGCATCAATACAGATTTGTAAATGCTTTGCACTTAAATTGCACTCTAGCTCAAATCGAATCAGAGTGTATTTGTCACGTGCACAGGAAACAGCGGGAGTGAACAGTACAGTGAAACGCTTTCTTGTGAGCTCTGCCTTAACAATGCAATTACACTAAATCACCAAAAAGAAATGCACACCTGAATAAAAACGTACAGGAGAATATTAGACAGGTCAGTATCAGTAACCAACCAATGCAAGGGATAGCAGTAGGCCTGTGAGAATGAACAACACAACGGTTTGGTAAAAGTTGATGAACTGAACATGTGTACAAATACAATGTCATGAATCTGTAACAGGTTAAACACAGGTTTTACCTCTCTGCAGTCTGAAATACCTATAACTAAAAACGCTAATGAGAGAGTCTGCGTTCTAAAAGCTCATTGTTCAAGTACTGGACAATAGGGGATTTAAGTTGTTGTTGTCTGAAGAGAATGCATGTTGAAGTCCATTGTGTGTTTCCTGGAGGCCTCATTATGGGCTTGTAGGACATTGTTATTAGACATATACTGACTGGTTCAGTGGGGCACCAAAGTACAGTAGAGTATTATATGTGGATAGGGCTATATGGACTTTTCTGATGAAGTGCAAACTGATATTTAATTTCAGAATTTGTAAAAATTTGGTTAGGGTTTGCGGGGTCAAGTGTTTGGTTAAAGGTTAGGGTTAAAGGTAAAGTTCAGTTTTAGATTTGGGATAGTCGCACACGTCAGATTAGTCCTTATAGCCCTTCCTATCACATGTTGTACTAATTAATGGGCTGGTTGGGTTTGGGTTAAGTGATCACCAAGTGACAGATGCAGGCTGTCTGTCTGTTCCTGCTGGAGCATAGGCTGGTTGGGCATCGCCAGTTTACCAACCGGACCAACCACATCTCACCGTCATTAGTGAGGGAGAGAACGAGAGCGAGACAGAGAGAGGGAGAGGGAGAGGGAGAGAGAGAGAGAGAGAGAGAGAGAGAGAGGGTGGATGAGAGCAAGGACGATAGATAAGGAGAAGACTACACCCAAACTTGTTGACCGACTATGTAATTACTGTGTATGTGAGAGAAAATGGTGCCGCTCCTGTTGCAACTAACTTTCGAATGTTGCTGGTGTTTGAAGAAACACTGTGAGCTTTTTTATTTATTATTATTTCTTGTTCTGCAGTAGCCTAGTGCGGGATCATTTTTTGCATCTATCGGTTCGTGTTTTTTTGAGGTTGCATTTCCAAGCGATGGTGGCAGCAGAAGCAACATTTCGGCTGGTGTTTGTGGAAGCCTTTCCAGCTTTGCAGAGTTGCCGGTTGAGAATGCAAGACTGGATGTAGCTGATTGGAGTAGCGAAATTGGTGATCACACAGCGGAGTGGGAGGAGGGGAGATTCTGAAGTGGGTTTTTCTGTGTGTGGCTCTCCAGCGGCCATGTTATCCAAGAAACCGTGCGCTGCCGTCTACCCAACTGGTAAGGAACAACAATATGGATCCCAACGGGCTGAACAATACGGTTAAACTCACTTGATTGACCGTGTATCGCCGGCGGAATATTGTTGATGGATATATTTTTTGCGCTTTGTCAGTTCCTTTGTAACAAGTGTATTACACGTTTACGCCTAGTCTGCTTCGGGTTTTCCCCTGGTCTGATGGCGAGGGGGTAGCCTTTCCTAAAATAACATATCCGTGCTCTATGTTTTGAGCAGTTAATGGCGATACAGTCAGTTTTTGTTTTGTTCTCTAAAGCATGAAGTGGGCTGTTTGAAAAACCAAGTCAAATGCTGGTGTGTTATTTATCCCCATATGACAGTATGTGTGTCAGATAGATCACAAGCGTTGGCTATGTTTTTTTTCCCCGACCTCTGTAGGCTACACGACCATGGGGCGCAAAAGGATCTACAACCAGGGTCGCCTACATTCTGGCGATCATTAATTATGGAATTAAGCTACCTGTTTGCCGAAGCCATTGTCGCAAGAAGGATTTACACCTAAAGCGACCCCCCCCCCCCAATGCCTGCTTAAAAGACTATCCTTAAAAGGGATTATGGCAGAGTCCATAGCCTACTTTATAGCCTACTAACACTGAGGTAGCCTGTTGTAGCCTATGTGGGTAAATAGGCCTATTCAGAGTAATCTCATTTCGTGTGTCATTTTGTACGATCTTCAGGCAAAGGGGGTGAGATCTGCCAGCTACAGTCTTCCCCCGGAATCGGAGTCGGGGGTCCCCGGGCCGGAGCAGCGACAGACCCGCCATCGCCCGTCACACTACCACCCCTCAGGAATATCAACTCGCTCACGGTACGTAGCCTAACGGAGCCCTGTTTGCCTGTGGGTTTACTGTGGACTAAATATCTGGTTCTTATTATAATAATAATAGTGTGTACCTGTTGACTATTGCAATGGATGTTGTAGTTTAATTTAAATTGTGCATCGCTTACCTATAGGTAATAGAGACCGTGGTTAGGCTCCAACTACTGGGAGCTGTTGTTGGTCGTTACATGGTTGTTACAATGTAGCGCCGTGGTTCGTTTAGATCCAGCTACGTGCAGTAATGTAACAAGTTGTCCTGCCACACTGTCAATTGAGGTGTACATTTTTGGGCATAGCGCGTGTAGGGTACAGCAGGCCACACATAGATAGCGAGCTATATCATTTCGTCCTAGATAACGCTTACGGTAGCCTATGTGTGCATATTTTGTTGTTTACGACAGTGGAAGGGTAAAGGGTGTTCGCTCTTTACGGGCGCTATAACTTTTATGACGATCGTAACAGACTGCATGGGCTACATTACAAGCTTGGGGCTGTAGTTAGCCTACTCGGGAATAAGGCATTGGTTTTAGGTGTTGCAAATTACAAACCCAGGCACCATATTTTGGAATCGTTTTATTTTTTGTGTGTGTGTGTATGCCTACAGGGTTGTTGAGTTGATACTCAGTGTGGGGGTGTTAGAATGTTGTCAGACTGATATAAAATGTGAGGTCACACGGTAAGAAGCCATGGCCCAGTGTATTGCGTGCTGTTGTTGTGTGGGGGGATGGGTAGGCAACGAGTGCTTCCTCCCTGCTCGGCTTGGAACAGCACACGGAGGGGCAGATCTGAAGCACTCCCAAACAGAACCTTGACAGTGAATATGAGTTTGCGTGCTGTAGAGAAGAAGAAAAAAAAAGAGACCGTTTTATTTCTTGTCACGATACTCAAGTTGTCAAAGATGATCAAGTAGCAGAGGCTATATGTCTTGGAGGTTGAAACACCTCTTACTGTGTGCAGTGTAGGTAGCTACAGTAAGCCAACTGACTTAGCCCTACCTAATGTTTTGCACGTGTTTTCAGACAGATATCAACCTCCTTTTCTCAGTGGATACGTTTACCAAAAATGTAAACATGAAATGATATTGTAATGTTTTAATACGGGTGGATAGTTAGTCCAGCAGTCTCTATAAGCTCTATAAACTAATGGAGGAGTTGGACTCTAGCTACGTAAAGGAGGAGCCTCCATTCCTTAATTTAGCCCTTCCTTCAAATAGCTGTAAATATAGACTCAGCCAGGAGGACGAGCTCAGACTCTCACCAGCTCAGCAGCTTTCTCCTGCTAGAGAATTTTATTGGGCCGTGTGTTTATCTTGAACTGTGATTTATGAAAATCAAATGAGAGAGGGGGGATTTCTATTGGTCCTTCCTGAAATAGCCCCAGGGTCAATGTTGTTAAGTTGTAAATAAACCACGGCCATATTTCTCACCAGTCTCTGTGCTGTGAGGAACGGACATATTTCTCACCAATCCCTGTCTCTGTGCTGTGAGGAAGGGACATATTTCTCACCAATCCCTGTCTCTGTGCTGTGAGGAACGGACATATTTCTCACCAATCCCTGTCTCTGTGCTGTGAGGAACGGACATATTTCTCACCAATCCCTGTCTCTGTGCTTAGGGCAGGTATAATCAATGGTCATGTATCTAACTCCACTGTTCTCTGAGTACTGATACTATTTAATCGGGTTATTTGATTGATTTGTTGATTGTCAGGTTCATACAGGGTTAGGTGTAATAACAATGTTGTGTCTTGTCATAAAATGTGTAGATTGTATCATAAATGCACCACTCTCTGATATACTAAATTATTTACCTCTAGTCATCCAAAAACAAGTACATAGGTTTGACCGACTCTGCAAAACTAACTTTAACTGGGGAAAAAATTGGTGCCCTTCCCAAAACAATTGTGAGACAATATGAAAGTGAAATATGCTAACAATCAGTAGTCTAAACAAAGAATGCTGCGACTTAATGCAGCCGGTTGCTGGAATCATGTTATTGTGGCTACGCTTCCAGTCAGGCCTGTCGTTTGTTCAAGTAGTCCTGGTGTCCATTCCAGTAGCTACGCTTGCTGTCAGGCCTGTCTTTGTTCAAGTAGTCTGGTGTCCATCCAGTGCTACGCTTCCAGTCAGGCCTGTCGTTTGTTCAAGTAGTCCGGTGTCCATTCCAGTGGCTACGCTTCCTGTCAGGCCTGTCGTTTGTTCAAGTAGTCCTGGTGTCCATTCCAGTGGCTACGCTTCCTGTCAGGCCTGTCGTTTGTTCAAGTAGTCCTGGTGTCCATTCCAGTGGCTACGCTTCCTGTCAGGCCTGTCGTTTGTTCAAGTAGTCCTGGTGTCCATTCCAGTGGCTACGCTTCCTGTCAGGCCTGTCGTTTGTTCAAGTAGTCCTGGTGTCCATTCCAGTGGCTACGCTTCCTGTCAGGCCTGTCGTTTGTTCAAGTAGTCCTGGTGTCCATTCCAGTGGCTACGCTTCTGTCAGGCCTGTCGTTTGTTCAAGTAGTCCTGGTGTCCATTCCAGTGGCTACGCTTCCTGTCAGGCCTGTCGTTTGTTCAAGTAGTCCTGGTGTCCATTCCAGTGGCTACGCTTCCTGTCAGGCCTGTCGTTGTTCAAGTAGTCCTGTGTTGCAAGTAGTCCTGGTGTCCATGCCAGTGGCTATGCTTCCTGTCAGGCATGTCGTTTGTTCAAGTAGTCCTGGTGTCCATTCCAGTGGCTACGCTTCCTGTCAGGCCTGTCGTTTGTTCAAGTAGTCCTGGTATCCATTCCGGTGGCTACGCTTCCTGTCAGGCCTGTCGTTTGTTCAAGTAGTCCTGGTGTCCATTCCAGTGGCTACGCTTCCTGTCAGGCCTGTCGTTTGTTCAAGTAGTCCTGGTGTCCATTCCAGTGGCTACGCTTCCTGTCAGGCCTGTCGTTTGTTCAAGTAGTCCTGGTGTCCATTCCAGTGGCTACGCTTCCTGTCAGGCCTATGGTTTGTTCAAGTAGTCCTGGTGTCCATTCCAGGCAGGCCACTGGCGGTAACAGTTGCTCCATGTGGTACAGACAGTCATTGTTATCCAGAGAGGAGGGGGACAGAGACACAATAAGGTCACATGTTCAGTTGTTATTATTAGTGGTGTAATTGGGCTGTCTAATGCTGTCAAGGTTGCTTAGCTCTCTGTCCGCTCAGTTATTGAGTGTTCTGTTGCTTCTCCTGTTTGTCCTGAACTGAACTAACCTCATTAGCGTTTGACACAAAGACATCTGTTCTGGAAGCAGAACCTCTACAACACAGAGAGGTGACGAAGCAAAGCCTCTTAGTGGACCACAACGCTGGGAGCAAAAACGCAGCTTTCCTCCCAAATGGCCCCCTATATAATGCACTACCTTTGACCAAGGCCCATAGGGCTATAAATGAGAATAGGGCCACATCTGAGACGTATTTGCAGTCAGAGATGATCGCTCTCTTTTTCTTGGGACGCTGGGGTTGGTAAGGGGGTGTGATAAGTGACTGTGGTACCTCTCAGCCGTCTGCAGAGAGCTGGGTCGTGTGTGTGTGTGCGTGTTTTGGGCTACAGACCAGTGGTGTCCCGTCCTCTGCAGCTGTCGTCCGTGCTACCCTCACCCCCCCCCCCCCACACACATGTCCCCATCAACCTGCCAAGACACAGGACACGTATTAAAAAGGCTGCATTTTGAAACACACGCACACTGTAGATTGTGTCAGAGGCAACAATAAACGTCTGATAATTTCACAGACACACTAGTTGAACATTTTAGTACGTTTTTATTTTTTATAACATGAGAATAATAATGTTGTTTGAGTTGTCCTGGTGCTGTAGAACAGACCATCTGTAGCCGACAGTTTCTCTCTCTCCCTCAACAGACGTTTAATACGTCGTTATGGTCATTCAGGATATTGGGGATCTCATGGTTGACATGGTGGAAGCATTTTTAGCTCCCCCACCCTGAGTCCTGTTCCATAGTGCAGAGACCAGCTGAGAACCACCCTGAGTCCTGTTCCATAGTGCAGAGGACTAGTACCAGCTCTGTCCTGTCTATGTTCCAAGCAAGGGGACCTGTTCCTTAACCCAGAGGACTAGTACCAGCTCTGTCCTGTCTATGTTCCAGAGCAAGGGACTGACTGTCCCTTAACCCAGAGGACTAGTAACCAGCTCTGTCCTGTCTATGTTCCAGAGCAAGGGACTGACTGTCTCCTTAACCCAGAGGACTAGTACCAGCTCTGTCCTGTCTATGTTCCAGAGCAGGGGACTGACTGTCCTCCTTACCCAGAGGACTAGTACCAGCTGTCCTGTCTATGTTCCAGAGCAAGGGGACTGACGTCTCCTTACCAGAGGATAGTACCAGCTCTGTCCTGTCTATGTTCCAGAGCAAGGGGACTGACTGTCCCCTTAACCAGAGGACAGTACCAGCTCTGTCCTGTCTATGTTCCAGAGCAAGGGGACTGACTGTCTCCTTAACCCAGAGGACTAGTACCAGCTCTGTCCTGTCTATGTTCCAAGAAGGGACTGACTGTCTCCCTTAACCCAGAGGACTAGTACCAGCTCTGTCCTGTCTATGTTCCAGAGCAAGGGGACTGACTGTCCCCTTAACCCAGAGGACTAGTACCAGCTCTGTCCTGTCTATGTTCCAGAGCAAGGGGACTGACTGTCCCCTTAACCCAGAGGACTAGTACCAGCTCTGTCCTGTCTATGTTCCAGAGCAAGGGGACTGACTGTCTCCTTAACCCAGAGGACTAGTACCAGCTCTGTCCTGTCTATGTTCCAGAGCAAGGGGACTGACTGTCTCCTTAACCCAGAGGACTAGTACCAGCTCTGTCCTGTCTATGTTCCAGAGCAAGGGGACTGACTGTCTCCTTAACCCAGAGGACTAGTACCAGCTCTGTCCTGTCTATGTTTCCAGAGCAAGGGGACTGACTGTCTCCTTAACCCAGAGGACTAGTACCAGCTCTGTCCTGTCTATGTTCCAGAGCAAGGGGACTGACTGTCCCCTTAACCCAGAGGACTAGTACCAGCTCTGTCCTGTCTATGTTCCAGAGCAAGGGGACTGACTGTCCCCTTAACCCAGAGGACTAGTACCAGCTCTGTCCTGTCTATGTTCCAGAGCAAGGGGACTGACTGTCCCCTTAACCCAGAGGACTAGTACCAGCTCTGTCCTGTCTATGTTCCAGAGCAAGGGGACTGACTGTCCCCTTAACCCAGAGGACTAGTACCAGCTCTGTCCTGTCTATGTTCCAGAGCAAGGGGACTGACTGTCTCCTTAACCCAGACGACTAGTACCAGCTCTGTCCTGTCTATGTTCCAGAGCAAGGGGACTGACTGTCCCCTTAACCCAGAGGACTAGTACCAGCTCTGTCCTGTCTATGTTCCAGAGCAAGGGGACTGACTGTCTCCTTAACCCAGAGGACTAGTACCAGCTCTGTCCTGTCTATGTTCCAGAGCAAGGGGACTGACTGTCTCCTTAACCCAGAGGACTAGTACCAGCTCTGTCCTGTCTATGTTCCAGAGCAAGGGGACTGACTGCCTCCTTAACCCAGAGGACTAGTACCAGCTCTGTCCTGTCTATGTTCCAGAGCAAGGGGACTGACTGTCTCCTTAACCCAGAGGACTAGTACCAGCTCTGTCCTGTCTATGTTCCAGAGCAAGGGTCAGAGTTAGAGAGAGAGACAGACAGACAGACAGACAGACATACAACCAGCCGATTTGTTTCTTTAAAAGGCATTCCATGTCACAGTGTGCATCGGTATCTTAGCTACAGGAACAGTTAGTAGAAGATAGCTGGCTGTTAGTGTTACATCATCCTCTCTCTATCCCAGGGATCTGCCATCCGGTCCGAATAACAAATCAATCCACTAGGATCTGTTGAAGGAAAGCCAAGCAGCAGAAATCTTGTTTTGCCCTCATAATACAACACCACCTCCAGGAGACCAGTGTCTGTTACTGTACTCTGACACGTTCTGATGGATTAACACACAGCGACCTCTAGGTGCGCCTGAAGTGGCACCCTATTCCCTTTATAGTGCACTATAAAGTATACACACAACAGTAGTGCACTGTGTAGGGAATAGGGTGCCATTTGGGACACATGTCTAGATGAATAAAAGACGTTAGAAGGGAAATGAACTGTACAGACAGAGTAATACATCCGTTCTAAACAGCTGAATGTGTTCCCTATGGAATACCAACTGTATTGAGACAGACTCTATTCTACAGACGGGACAGTAATGGTTTGTGGAGACATAGACTCTATTCTACAGACAGGAAAATAATGGTTTGTGGAGACATAGACTCTATTCTACAGACGGGACAGTAATGGTTTGTGGAGACATAGACTCTATTCTACTGACGGGACAGTAATGGTTTGTGGAGACATAGA
>LR778256.1:29558883-29568883 GCA_902810595.1 Coregonus sp. 'balchen'
GCAGAGTGGGACGGGGAGTGAGAGAGTCCCCCCACAGCTTCCTGTGTGATTGCGTTGTTTAGAACCAGAGGACAGTGGACTCTGAGGGGTAGATTGTCTACATACGGTAATGATAGTAAATGTTATCCTGTGAATGCTATCCCATAAATTCTGTGAAGTCACCCTAGGTGTCCCAAACACACACACACACACACACACACACACACACACACACACACACACACACACACACACACACACTACTCCCTGCTAAGAGCCTTATCCTGCAGATCAGTACAACGGACTACATAAAGCTTTCTAAAGCTATAGATACAACACCGCTGTCATGTGGATGCTGTAACGTAAGCCTCTATAATACATTAGCTAAAACCTGGACCAGGTGCTCCTGTCAGTGGTAGCTGGATTATATCTAGAAACACACCTTTGTGTTGGTTGGAGATGCAGTCAAATAATGTACTGTTTTCAACCCCATCAAATGTCCTGTGTTTTAGAATCGAGAATTGGCGTGCCCGACTCAATAGTTGATAAAAGTATTTGGGTGCATGGTTCAAAAGGCATATAAACTCTTTCTGTTTTCCTGCCATGTTGATGCTGTTGCTGATTCTAATGGCTTGTTGTGTCTCTCTGATCTCTTCCAGGTTGGAGGCAATAAGCACACCATGAGTGACCACACGCACGTGGGGAACCACCAACAGATCCACGTGGGGAACCACCAACAGATCCACGTTCAACAGCTGTTTGAGGAGAACAGCAACAAACGGACAGTGTTGACTGCACAGCCCAATGGGTTGACCCCCGTGGGCCGGGCAGGGCTACAGCCGCCTGACCGACAGCAGCCCGACATCACCACTAGCACGGCCCAGTGTCGGCAGGGCAGCTCAGCCTCCCTCAAGTCCACCGACGGCAAGCCCCAGCCGGCCCCCCTGACCCCGGAGCAGGCCATGAAGCAGTTCATGTCCAAACTGACAGCCTTCGAGCACCATGAGATCTTCAGCTACCCAGAGGTGTACTTCACGGGCCCCAACGCCAAGAAGAGGCCGGGGGTGATCGGGGGATCCAACAACGGAGGGTACGATGACGATCAGGGCTCCTACATCCAGGTGCCCCACGACCACGTCTCCTACCGCTATGAGGTTCTCAAGGTGATCGGCAAGGGCAGCTTCGGTCAGGTGGTGAAGGCCTACGACCACAAGGCCCACTGTCACGTGGCGCTGAAGATGGTGAGGAATGAGAAGAGGTTCCACCGCCAGGCGGCTGAGGAGATCCGGATCCTGGAGCACCTGAGGAAGCAGGACAAAGACTCCACCATGAACGTGATCCACATGCTGGAGAACTTCACATTCCGTAACCACATCTGCATGACCTTTGAACTCCTCAGCATGAACCTCTATGAGCTCATCAAGAAGAACAAGTTCCAGGGCTTCAGCTTGCCGCTGGTCAGGAAGTTCGCCCACTCTATCCTGCAGTGTCTGGACTCGCTGCACAAGAACCGGATCATCCACTGTGACCTGAAGCCGGAGAACATTCTCCTGAAGCAACAGGGACGCAGTGGGATCAAGGTCATCGACTTCGGCTCCAGCTGCTACGAGCACCAGCGGGTCTACACCTACATCCAGTCTCGTTTTTACAGAGCTCCTGAGGTCATCCTGGGGTCACGCTATGGGATGCCTATTGACATGTGGAGCCTGGGCTGTATCTTAGCAGAGTTACTCACCGGCTACCCTCTCCTGCCAGGCGAGGATGAAGGGGATCAACTGGCCTGCGTCATCGAGCTGCTGGGCATGCCCTCGCAGAAGCTGCTGGATTCCTCCAAGAGAGCCAAAAACTTTGTGAGCTCCAAGGGGTACCCCCGGTACTGCACGGTGACGACCCTGCCGGACGGCTCGGTGGCGCTGAACGGGGGGCGCTCCCGCCGGGGAAAGCTGAGGGGCCCCCCGGGGAGCAAGGAGTGGGTGACGGCCCTGAAAGGCTGCGACGACCCCCTGTTCCTGGACTTCATCAAGCAGTGTCTGGAGTGGGACCCGGCCCTGCGCATGACCCCCAGCCAGGCCCTTAGGCATCCCTGGCTCAGGAGGCGCTTGCCCAAACCTCCCACGGGGGACAAAACGGCGGTGAAGCGCATCACCGACGGGGGCTCTGGTGCTATCACGTCAATCTCCAAATTACCTCCCACCTCAGGCTCCACCTCCAAGATGAGGACTAACCTGGCACAAATGACGGACGCTAACGGGAACATCCAACAGAGGACAGTGTTGCCAAAACTAGTCAGTTGAAGGAACCGTAAACAACGCTAGTTCGTTGTCTAATCTAGGTGATCTTATTGCTTTTTGTTTGTTTTTTAAATGGAGATGATGATGATGTTTGTCTCTGAGAGCAAAAACAACTGGGAAGCCCAACAGTACTACTCACAGTACTACTCACAGTACTACTCAACAGTACTGCTCACAGTACTACTCAACAGTACTACTCACAGTACTACTCACAGTACTACTCAACAGTACTACTCAACAGTACTACTCAACAGTGTGGTTTTAGACAGAGGGACTGTTATGCTACTGCATTATTATTCACTACACCATGTTTTTAGCAGCTTTGTAGCAGCTTTATCTACCTATAAACAAGACGAGAACATGAAACTGGTCATCATGAAGGGAACAATGCTTTTAGGATTTTTAATCTCAGGACTGTGTGCTATGATGGGGGGCAGGCGGCTCCCATTCACACAATCTGGCCCAAGCAGAGATTGACAACCTGGGCATAGTAGTGTAGAAAAACAGAATGGGGTGGCTGGCCCACGATGAACACATCGGTAACTAACTCATATCAGACACCCCGGAGCTATTTAATCTCTGCTTCTCTACCTTATCTGATTGATATTGTGACATTAAATAGCTGTGAGAGATAGGTGTTTTTATAAGCCAAGAAAATAGTATCCGAGATGAGGTTTTGGCAAAAGAAGTGCAAGGAGGAAAGTGGAAGTTTTTTAAGACCGTTAAGAGTTAAAGTGAGAGGTCGGACCACGGCGTGGAAACATTTGTTTACATCACAGACTATTGGTACGTGCCTAGAATTCTCTTGACATTCCTTTATAAAACCACAACTGGAAGGAGGAAAAGAGTGCAGGTTTGCCTGTTTTCACCTGTGCCAGAAACAAGGGCGCAACACACAGAATGACGTGTTCGTTCAGTAGTGGAGAGGAGAGGAATGGTATCTATCAAAAGATGAGATGTCGACATAATGAATTATTAGGTGCTATTCCTTCGTACAGCTGCTGTGAACTGTACATCCTCACAGCAAAACAATGGTGCTTAAAAACATTTTCTTTAAAAAAGAATGTGTTTTATTTGAAAATGGATGGATAGAGGATTTTGTTTTGTTCTAGCAGATTATTGGATGATTAGAAACTAAATGTGCTGAAGTGAAGTGGCTTTGGATATTATATGATGTCCTCATCAGAGAGGACTGTGTCTGTGTTGAAGGACTATGGATATTATGATGTCCTCATCAGAGAGGACTGTGTCTGTGTTGAAGGACTATGGATATTATAATGTCCTCATCAGAGAGGACTGCGTCTGTGTTGAAGGACTATGGATATTATGATGTCCTCATCAGAGAGGACTGCGTCTGTGTTGAAGGACTATGGATATTATGATGTCCTCATCAGAGAGGACTGTGTCTGTGTTGAAGGACTATGGATATTATGATGTCCTCATCAGAGAGGACTGTGTCTGTGTTGAAGGACTCTGATCTAGGGTCAGGCTGGGTAGGTAGGTAGGGGTCAGTAGGTCGATAAGGTGATTACTACATGGGCATGACTGCATATACTTGAATAGTAGGTGTTCTTCAGACCCTGGGTTGTCTTGGTAATACTGAATAGAAGGTGTTCTTCAGACCCTGGGTCGTCTCGGTAATATTGAATAGAAGGTGTTCTTCAGAGCCCTGGGTCGTCCCGGTAATACTGAATAGAAGGTGTTCTTCAGACCCTGGGTCGTCTTGGTAATACTGAATAGAAGGTGTTCTTCAGACCCTGGGTCGTCTTGGTAATACTGAATAGAAGGTGTTCTTCAGACCCTGGGTCGTTTCGGTAATACTGAATAGAAGGTGTTCTTCAGACCCTGGGTCGTCCCGGTAATACTGAATAGAAGGTGTTCTTCAGACCCTGGGTCGTCCCGGTAATACTCCAGGTTGTAGTGAAAGGCAGTTAGTGATATAACACGTTGTTATAAAGCACACTGATGAATCAGGACTTGATTCTCCACATAAGGTTGACTCATGTAGCTTTTTGAATCGCTTAGCTTATACCTTGTTGACTGTTGCAACTATAGAGTTTGGAGTTTTATTTTGATTTGATAGTTTCTTGAATATTTTCAGTAGTGAACCATTGGGCCAATACGGGTCTCTGGCCAGAGTGTAAATTCCTAAAACGCTTGTTCCCTTGCACAGACAAAAAGTGTTCAAATATCCCCCTTTACTTTATGTGAAATTCTACCTTTGGAACAAATTCCTACGCCTAGTAATGAACATTTCCCCGAAATGTGTTCGATCTTCAGATTTTCTAAAGTATTTGACAAAGGTTTTTATCAGTTAACCATAATCAGACTGAGGCTTCTGGAAAGCTTTGTCAAAGTTTTACTTATTTAGTTCGTATGAAAAATACTGTCAAAGAAAAGAGCCAATCTAAAAGATATTAAACCGAACTTAGGGCTGAATAGAACAGAGTGTTGTGTTGTTGTCTCGTCGGTCGGTCGGTTGGTCGGTCGGTAACCACGGAGTCACTTATGACCTAATGCACAAGAACACTATACTATGGGATCCTATCTGACTGTCGCTACGTGGAAACTTGGAAGCTCCAGGACACAGAGGAGAAAGACAGTCTCTGTTTGATTGGAGCTCACAACTACTACTCTGCAGAACAGGTGTGGCTGGCTGGGGATTGGATGGACGACCTGGTGACCTCATCAGGTCAGGGGTTTTGAGGTCGGATTGGGGGCGGGCTGTCAGGGAGTAGAGCCCCGGCCAATGGCGCCCCAGTGGGGCGTCGCCTCACCTGCCCCGCTGATGATTGGTTCAGTGCCTGCCAGGGCCAGCTGCACACTGCTCAGAAGCCCCGCCCCTTTGGAACCCACTCCCACCTGCTGATTGGAGAACATCAGCGGGGAGGGGCGAGGCAGGACAGGGGGCCGGGTCACAACGTTCTTTTGACTTTTTATTATAGTTGTTTTGTGGATTGATAGTCGTGAGGAATTGTGCCCTTAGGTTGAATACAATGTGCCTTTGGTTATCAATGCCATTCATTTTGTAACCCAACAACCAGTAACATCATGACATCATCCCCCTACACCTACCTACAGTACATCTCCCCCCTGAACATACATCCATTTCACAGATGTTTGAAATGTTTACAGTCATTTTCATGTATGTTTTCTTCAAGCAATGCCCAAAGACACTCTTCCTGGCTGAACCTATGGAAGAGGTAGCAGGGAGAAATCCAAGAAGGCCGCACAATGACTGGTATTACAATGGGGCTGCGTCCCAAAACGGCACCCTATTCCCTATATAGTGCACTACTTTTGACCAGAGCCCCATTGGGCACTCTAAAGGTAACAGGATGTCATTTGGGCAGCAGCCATGCAGTTTAGAGACAGAGCTTCAGTCCTGTGGGATGACTAATTCTCTCACCTGTAAACACCCTTTGCCATCACGGAACGCTTAGTAAGAAGCCATCACCTTAGCTGCTCTGAACGGGTTGAGGAACTGACGGCCTCTGTCTTGTCTTAACATCGAAACAATTCAAGGGGTTATTTACATTTACATTTACGTCATTTAGCAGACGCTCTGATCCAGAGCCACTTACAAATTGGTGCATTCAACTTATGATAGCCAGTGGGACAACCACTTTTTTTTTTTTTATGTGGGGGAGGAGGGGGGGGGGGGGTAGAAGGATTACTTTTATACTATTCCAGGTATTCCTTAAAGAGGTAGGGTTTCAAGTGTCTCCGGAAGGTGGTTATAGCTGTTTGCTTCATTTTATGACTCCTGAAGAGAAGGAAAGAAGGCGTTTTTAATCTTTACCTCAGACTGTTGTGATAGATATATCTTCTTATTGTGATTTGAATAACCCAGGGCATTTGGTTACATACCAAAGTGCATTCCTTTCTACGTTTTGTGGCTGTGAGGAAATGAATAAGGCCCTCTGAGTAGAAATAAGGCCACTTTCTGTCATTCAAGGGCCATATCTATCTATATATCTATCTATCTACCTATCTGGAGAATGCTTGCGGTCAGTAGGTAAGTAGGGAGATGGAGGGAGACTGGGTAAAGGGTTTGTTTATCACACCACCAGTTCTAATGTCTGAACGATGTAGCAGAACTCCAAATCTCTGTATGCTTGACATGGTTGAATGTATATTTCTTTCAGTGCAGTGTCAACTGTCCTATCACAATCTACAGGCTATAGTCCGTGTGTCAGTCAGCCCAATGTGGCACAATCAAGCATTTGACTAATATTGTAAATGTTTTTGAAAAGGAATTTCATTTTTTTTTTTTGCTACTTCCTTGTATAAGAATTTGAACTCTGACCTGTCTCGGGAGCTCTTCTACACATTGTCAACTTTTAGGAGAAGAAAATAAAAACTGAATCTTGAACTGAGCAACGAAGTTGATTGATGTTTGTACTCTTTACCACAGTCACGTGCGCTGTACATATGTGAAATTTGCGATGGGATTCAATGTGGATTTGTACATATGTATAATGATTTTGTCTTTGGTGAAATGCTGCTGAAAGCACTACATGAATGTTGTAGTGAGTTTTAAGCTTGGTCAGTTTTACTATGCTGTATGAAATGTACAGCTGATGTTAGGTCACTTTTTTTAGTGATTATTTGTTAAATTTTATTGTTGTGGCCGGAAAACATTATTAATAAAAAAGTTTTAATGTCCATCTTTACAAATTCATTGTTTACTGGTGGTTATTTCGCACAGGAATGGTTATTCCAGGTCAACTGTCGTCAGGGAATGAGGTCCAAAATTATTGAATCGATGTAAGGTTTGCTTCAGTAAAGACTTCTTTGAAGAGGACGATTAAAAACTAGTTGTACATCTCATTTCTTAGTTCTGACTAAATAATATGATCGTTTTTACAGCGAATCGTCACTGACCAAAGTACTGTCATTCCTTACATTGATACAAGCCACTAGCATACAGCTCTCTGTGTTTTACATATTGAATAGATAGAGTACTAGCCACTAGCATACAGCTCTCTGTGTTTTACATATTGAATAGATAGAGTACTAGCCACTAGCATACAGCTCTGTGTTTTACATATTGAATAGATAGAGTACTAGCCACTAGCATACAGCTCTCTGTGTTTTACATATTGAATAGATAGAGTACTAGCCACTAGCATACAGCTCTCTGTGTTTTACATATTGAATAGATAGAGTACTAGCCACTAGCATACAGCTCTCTGTGTTTTACATATTGAATAGATAGAGTACTAGCCACTAGCCACTAGCATACAGCTCTGTGTTTTACATATTGAATAGATAGAGTACTAGCCACTAGCATACAGCTCTCTGTGTTTTACATATTGAATAGATAGAGTACTAGCCACTAGCATACAGCTCTGTGTTTTACATATTGAATAGATAGAGTACTAGCCACTAGCATACAGCTCTCTGTGTTTTACATATTGAATAGATAGAGTACTAGCCACTAGCATACAGCTCTGTGTTTTACATATTGAATAGATAGAGTACTAGCCACTAGCATACAGCTCTCTGTGTTTTACATATTGAATAGATAGAGTACTAGCCACTAGCATACAGCTCTGTGTTTTACATATTGAATAGATAGAGTACTAGCCACTAGCATACAGCTCTCTGTGTTTTACATATTGAATAGATAGAGTACTAGCCACTAGCCACTAGCATACAGCTCTGTGTTTTACATATTGAATAGATAGAGTACTAGCTACTAGCATACAGCTCTGTGTTTTACATATTGAATAGATAGAGTACTAGCCACTAGCATACAGCTCTCTGTGTTTACATATTGAATAGATAGAGTACTAGCCACTAGCATACAGCTCTGTGTTTTACATATTGAATAGATAGAGTACTAGCCACTAGCCACTAGCATACAGCTCTGTGTTTTACATATTGAATAGATAGAGTACTAGCCACTAGCATACAGCTCTCTGTGTTTTACATATTGAATAGATAGAGTACTAGCCACTAGCATACAGCTCTGTGTTTTACATATTGAATAGATAGAGTACTAGCTACTAGCATACAGCTCTGTGTTTACATATTGAATAGATAGAGTACTAGCCACTAGCCACTAGCATACAGCTCTGTGTTTTACATATTGAATAGATAGAGTACTAGCTACTAGCATACAGCTCTGTGTTTTACATATTGAATAGATAGAGTACTAGCCACTAGCATACAGCTCTGTGTTTTACATATTGAATAGATAGAGTACTAGCTACTAGCATACAGCTCTCTGTGTTTTACATATTGAATAGATAGAGTACTAGCCACTAGCATACAGCTCTCTGTGTTTTACATATTGAATAGATAGAGTACTAGCCACTAGCATACAGCTCTCTGTGTTTTACATATTGAATAGATAGAGTACTAGCCACTAGCATACAGCTCTGTGTTTTACATATTGAATAGATAGAGTACTAGCTACTAGCATACAGCTCTGTGTTTTACATATTGAATAGATAGAGTACTAGCCACTAGCCACTAGCATACAGCTCTGTGTTTTACATATTGAATAGATAGAGTACTAGCCACTAGCATACAGCTCTGTGTTTTACATATTGAATAGATAGAGTACTAGCCACTAGCATACAGCTCTCTGTGTTTTACATATTGAATAGATAGAGTACTAGCCACTAGCATACAGCTCTGTGTTTTACATATTGAATAGATAGAGTACTAGCCACTAGCCACTAGCATACAGCTCTGTGTTTTACATATTGAATAGATAGAGTACTAGCCACTAGCATACAGCTCTGTGTTTTACATATTGAATAGATAGAGTACTAGCCACTAGCATACAGCTCTGTGTTTTACATATTGAATAGATAGAGTACTAGCCACTAGCCACTAGCATACAGCTCTGTGTTTTACATATTGAATAGATAGAGTACTAGCCACTAGCATACAGCTCTCTGTGTTTTACATATTGAATAGATAGAGTACTAGCCACTAGCATACAGCTCTCTGTGTTTTACATATTGAATAGATAGAGTACTAGCCACTAGCATACAGCTCTGTGTTTTACATATTGAATAGATAGAGTACTAGCCACTAGCATACAGCTCTGTGTTTTACATATTGAATAGATAGAGTACTAGCCACTAGCATACAGCTCTGTGTTTTACATATTGAATAGATAAAGTACTAGCCACTAGCCACTAGCATACAGCTCTGTGTTTTACATATTGAATAGATAGAGTACTAGCCACTAGCATACAGCTCTCTGTGTTTTACATATTGAATAGATAGAGTACTAGCCACTAGCATACAGCTCTGTGTTTTACATATTGAATAGATAGAGTACTAGCCACTAGCATACAGCTCTCTGTGTTTTACATATTGAATAGATAGAGTACTAGCCACTAGCATACAGCTCTGTGTTTTACATATTGAATAGATAGAGTACTAGCCACTAGCATACAGCTCTGTGTTTTACATATTGAATAGATAGAGTAGTAGCCACTAGCATACAGCTCTCTGTGTTTTACATATTGAATAGATAGAGTACTAGCCACTAGCATACAGCTCTCTGTGTTTTACATATTGAATAGATAGAGTACTAGCCACTAGCATACAGCTCTGTGTTTTACATATTGAATAGATAGAGTACTAGCCACTAGCATACAGCTCTCTGTGTTTTACATATTGAATAGATAGAGTACTAGCCACTAGCCACTAGCATACAGCTCTCTGTGTTTTACATATTGAATAGATAGAGTACTAGCCAC
>LR778256.1:29573883-29646089 GCA_902810595.1 Coregonus sp. 'balchen'
GAAGTTTTAGTAGTCAGTTTCCATCAAGGATGCATCCCAGTGTAGCTAACAGAAGTTTTAGTAGTCAGTTTCCATCAAGGATGCATCCCAGGTAGCTAACATAAGTTTTAGTAGTCAGTTTCCATCAAGGATGCATCCCAGTGTAGCTAACATAAGTTTTAGTAGTCAGTTTCCATCAAGGATGCATCCCAGTGTAGCTAACAGAAGTTTTTAGTAGTCAGTTTCCATCAAGGATGCAGCCCAGGTAGCTAACAGAAGTTTTAGTAGTCAGTTTCCATCAAGGAATGCATCCCAGGTAGCTAACAGAAGTTTTAGTAGTCCAGTTTCCATCAAGGATGCATCCCAGGTAGCTAACAGAAGTTTTAGTAGTCAGTTTCCATCAAGGATGCATCCCAGGTAGCTAACAGAAGTTTTAGTAGTCCGTTTCCATCAAGGAGCATCCCAGTGGTAGCTAACAGAAGTTTTTAGTAGTCAGTTTCCATCAAGGATGCATCCCAGTGTAGCTAACAGAAGTTTTAGTAGTCAGTTTCCATCAAGGATGCATCCCAGTGTAGCTAACAGAAGTTTTAGTAGTCAGTTTCCATCAAGGATGCATCCCAGGTAGCTAACAGAAGTTTTAGTAGTCAGTTTCCATCAAGGATGCATCCAGTAGCTAACATAAGTTTTTAGTAGTCAGTTCCATCAAGGATGCATCCCAGGTAGCTAACAGAAGTTTTAGTAGTCAGTTTCCATCAAGGATGCATCCCCGGTAGCTAACAGAAGTTTTAGTAGTCAGTTTCCATCAAGGATGCATCCCAGGTAGCTAACAGAAGTTTTAGTAGTCAGTTTCCATCAAGGATGCATCCCAGGTAGCTAACAGAAGTTTTAGTAGTCCGTTTCCATCAAGGATGCATCCCAGTGTAGCTAACAGAATTTTAGTAGTCAGTTTCCATCAAGGATGCTCCCAGGTAGCTAACAGAAGTTTTAGTAGTCAGTTTCCATCAAGGATGCATCCCAGGTAGCTAACATAAGTTTTAGTAGTCAGTTTCCATCAAGGATGCACCCAGGTAGCTAACAGAAGTTTTAGTAGTCAGTTTCCATCAAGGATGCATCCCAGGTAGCTAACTAAGTTTTAGTAGTCAGTTTCCATCAAGGATGCATCCCAGGTAGCTAACAGAAGTTTTAGTAGTCAGTTTCCATCAAGGATGCATCCCAGGTAGCTAACATAAGTTTTAGTAGTCAGTTTCCATCAAGGATGCATCCCAGGTAGCTAACAGAAGTTTTAGTAGTCAGTTTCCATCAAGGATGCATCCCAGGTAGCTAACAGAAGTTTTAGTAGTCAGTTTCCATCAAGGATGCATCCCAGGTAGCTAACAGAAGTTTTAGTAGTCAGTTTCCATCAAGGATGCATCCCAGGTAGCTAACAGAAGTTTTAGTAGTCAGTTTCCATCAAGGATGCATCCCAGGTAGCTAACAGAAGTTTTAGTAGTCAGTTTCCATCAAGGATGCATCCCAGGTAGCTAACAGAAGTTTTAGTAGTCAGTTTCCATCAAGGATGCATCCCAGGTAGCTAACAGAAGTTTTAGTAGTCAGTTTCCATCAAGGATGCATCCCAGGTAGCTAACAGAAGTTTTTAGTAGTCAGTTTCCATCAAGGATGCATCCCAGGTAGCTAACAGAAGTTTTAGTAGTCAGTTTCCATCAAGGATGCATCCCAGGTAGCTAACAGAAGTTTTAGTAGTCAGTTTCCATCAAGGATGCATCCCAGGTAGCTAACAGAAGTTTTAGTAGTCCGTTTCCATCAAGGATGCATCCCAGTGTAGCTAACAGAAGTTTTAGTAGTCAGTTTCCATCAAGGATGCATCCCAGGTAGCCATCAAGGATGCAATCCCAGGTAGCTAACAGAAGTTTTAGTTAGTCCGTTTCCATCAAGGATGCATCCCAGGTAGCTAACATAAGTTTAGTAGTCAGTTTCCATCAAGGATGCATCCCAGGTAGCTAACATAAGTTTTAGTAGTCAGTTTCCATCAAGGATGCATCCCAGGTAGCTAACAGAAGTTTTAGTAGTCAGTTTCCATCAAGGATGCATCCCAGGTAGCTAACAGAAGTTTTAGTAGTCAGTTTCCATCAAGGATGCATCCCCAGGTAGCTAACATAAGTTTTAGTAGTCAGTTTCCATCAAGGAGCATCCCAGGTAGCTGAACAGAAGTTTTATTAGTCAGTTTCCATCAAGGATGCAATCCCAGGTAGCTAACAGAAGTTTTAGTAGTCAGTTTCCATCAAGGATGCATCCCAGGTAGCTAACAGAAGTTTTAGTAGTCAGTTTCCATCAAGGATGCATCCCAGGTAGCTAACAGAAGTTTTTAGTAGTCAGTTTTCCATCAAGGATGCATCCCAGTGTAGAACCAAGTTTTACCCCTATCCCTTAGTCAGCACCTCCCCTAACTCCCTCTAGCAGCACCTCCCCCTAACTCCCTAGTCAGCACTCCCCCCTAACTCCCTCAGTCAGCCTCACCCCTAACTCCCCTCTAGTCAGCACTTCCCTCCAACTCAAGTGTCATCACCTCACCCCCTAACTCCCCTCTAGTCAGCACCTCACCCTATATCCCTTAGTCAGCACCTCACCCCCTAACTCCCCTCTAGTCAGCACCTCACCCCCTAACTCCACTCTAGTCGGCACCTCACCCCCACTCCCTCTAGTCAGCACTACCCAACTCCTTAGTCAGCACCATCACCCCTATCCCATCTAGTCAGCACTCACCCCTAATCCCCTCTAGTCAGCACCTCACCCTAACTCCCCTCTAGTCAGCACCTCACCCCTAATCCTATAGTCAGCCCTCACCCTAACTCCCCTCTAGTCAGCACCTCACCCTCTAACTCCACTCTAGTCAGCACCTCACCCCCTAACTCCCCTCTGACTTCAGAGGACCTGCTCAATTTAGGTCTGGACCCAAAAAATAATTGCCTCAGTTTTACCTAAGTGCAGAGATGGCTTGTTATCTGCAAGCCCTTTGCTAATGTTAGTAAGCTCTATGTTAAGTATGCTCTCCAACATAGTTTTACTTTTGTGAGACACCAGAAGTGTAGAGTCATCTTTCATATCGTTAATATACAGTAAAAACAGTAGAGGCCCAAGCACGCTCCCCTGCGGAACGCCACAACTCATTGGTTTTGCCTGAGACTGTGAACCATTAACCTCTACCACTTTGCTCCCTACCTGATCAATAGGACTTTACCCAGCCTAGAGGGATACTGCTTAACCCCAGCGCCTCCGGTTTGGAGATTAGGAGACGGTGGTTAACTGTATCAAAGGCCTTCTGTAGGTCAAGCAGCACCATTCCACAGAGATTTCCCTCATCAATCTCTTTCCTGATGAAGTCCGTCAGGTAAAGTAGAAGTAGGTGATAAGAGATCTGGGATGACCTGAGGACTTTTTCACAGCAAGACATGCGACACTACATGAAGCTGAGGGACTGTGTGAGTGGGTGGGTAGTTGTTGGGGTTTCATTATCCTGTTGATACATTAAAAGCATTAGTCAAATGAGCCATTACCTGAAACCCCCCAGGTAAGCTGCATGATGAAATACATTCAATGCATCGGTAGTGATACAAGCTCTTATAAAGACTTCTTCAGCTTGCCTAAGGAGATCAGAGATCAAGGCCTTTTGGCTTTAAAGCCTTACATCTGTCACATCAGATCACTGTGTGTGTGTGTGTGTGTGTGTGTGTGTGTGTGTGTGTGTGTGTGTGTGTGTGTTGGCTGGGTACGAACATTACAGTGTAGTGTTTCTCACCACTATGTGTGCTTGCTGGGGCATTGTGGGTAGAATGCCCACCATATAGAAGCCCTGTAAACAAACACAGCTGCTGATATCACCACTATGGAATGCAGTGGAATGCTCAGTACTGTGAGAGAGTGGAAGCTGCTGAAAAGAGAGAGGGGAGGGAGAGGGGGGAG
The DNA here is from genome assembly GCA_902810595.1 of Coregonus sp. 'balchen'. Classification (NCBI taxonomy): domain Eukaryota; kingdom Metazoa; phylum Chordata; class Actinopteri; order Salmoniformes; family Salmonidae; genus Coregonus; species Coregonus sp. 'balchen'. The sequence continues at coordinate 29,577,820 of LR778256.1, forward strand.
GAATGAGGTGAGGAGGGATGGGGGAAGAGAGGGACGGGAGAGAGAGGGAGGGTAGAGGGAGCAGTGGATGAGAGAGGGGTAGGTAGGGGTGGAGGAGAGGAGGGGTGGGGAGGTGAGAGGAGAGGAGAGGGTAGAGAGGAGGAGAAGGAGAGGAGTAGGGAGAGAGGAGTAGGGAGAGGGGTAGAGGGGTGGAGAGGAGAGGGTAGAGGGGGAGGGAGAGGTAGAGAGGAGGGTAGAGGGAGAGAGAGGGGGAGAGGGAGAGGGGGTAGTAGGGGAGAGGGGTGTAGAGAGGGAGGGGGCAGATGGAGAGAGGAGAGGGGTAGAGGGTGAGAGGGTAAGGGGGTATAGAGGGAGAGAGAGGGGGAGAGGGAGGGGTAGAGGGAGGGGGAAAGAGGGAGAGAGAGGGGTGAGAGGAGGGTAGAGGGAGGGGAGAAGGAGAAGGGTGAGAGAGGAGGGAGAGGGAGAGGAGGGGGTAGAGGGAGGGGCAGATGGAGAGAGAGAGGTAGAGGGGTAGAGGGGTAGAGGGAGGGGTAGAGGGAGAGAGAGAGAGAGAGAGGGGTTAGAGGGAGGGGTAGAGGGAGAGAGAGAGGGGTAGAGGGAGAGAAATAGATTTTCCCCAATATATGTCCAGCATTACAGTTCCCCAGTGTGTGTCCACCAGTATATAATATGTCCTGTATAAGATATCAAACTCCATGTTATGTAGATAGTAGAGACTATCGCTGCATATGGCTGAATATGGAAGCTGTATATGGCTGAATATGGAAGCTGTATATGGCTGAATATGGAAGCTGTATATGGCTGAATATGGAAGCTGTATATGGCTGAATATGGAAGCTGTATATGGCTGAATATGGAAGCTGTATATGGCTGAATATGGAAGCTCAAGGCTTTTACTATCAACTGTATTGAAATGCAAGAGATTGTACAATTCATACATTGCTACATAAAGCCAGTGTGCTTGGTCCATGCTAGGTGATTGGTCCACAGGCCTTGGTGTGCTAGGTGATTGGTCCACAGGGCTTGGTGCTTGATCCACAGGGCTTGATGTGCTATGTGCCTGGGCCACAGGGCTTGGTGCTAGGTCCACAGGTCTTGGTGCTAGGTCCACAGGGCTTGATGTGCTAGGTGCCTGGTCCACAGGGCTTGGTGCTAGGTCCACAGGGCTTGGTGTTAGGTTCACAGGGCTTGGTGTTAGGTCCACAGGGCTTGGTGCTAGGTCCACAGGGCTTGGTGTTAGGTCCACAGGGCTTGGTGCTAGGTCCACAGGGCTTGGTGTTAGGTCCACAGGGCTTGGTGCTAGGTCCACAGGGGTGGTGTGCTAGGTGCTTGGTCCACAGGGCTTGGTGCTAGGTCCACAGGGCTTGGTGCTAGGTCCACAAGGCTTGGTGCTAGGTCCACTGGGCTTGGTGCTAGGTCCACAGTGCTTGGTGTGCTAGGTGCTTGGTCCACAAGGCTTGGTGTGCTAGGTGCTTGGTCCACAAGGCTTGGTGTGCTAGGTGCTTGGTCCACAAGGCTTGGTGTGCTAGGTGCTTGGTCCACAAGGCTTGGTGTGCTAGGTGCTTGGTCCACAAGGCTTGGTGTGCTAGGTGCTTGGTCACAGGGCTTGGTGTGCTAGGGCTTGGTCCACAAGGCTTGGTGCTGGTCACAAGGCTTGGGTGTAGGTCTTTCCACAGGGTGCTGTGTGTGTGTAGGTGTGTGGTGTACAAGGTTGTGTGGTAGGTGCTTGGTCCACAGGTTGGTGTGTAGGTGTGGTCACAGGTGTGGTGTGTAGGTGGTGTGTGGTGTGGTCCAAGGCTGTGTGTGTGTGGCTGGTGCTGTGTGTCCACAGGCTTGGTGGTGCTGTATGTGTGTGCTTGGTGTGTGTGTGGTCACAAGGTGTGTGTGTGTTGGTCAGTTGGTGGCTGTGTGTCAAGGTTGGTGTGTGTCGTGTCAGGTTGGTGTGTAGGTGTGTGTGTGTGGTGTGTCAATGTGTGTGTGTCTGTGTGTGGTGTTTTTGTGTCCGTGTGTGTTGTTGGGGGGGGTGTGTGTGTTGTGTGGTTGTGTTGTCTTGTGTGTGTGTGTGTCTGTGTGTGTGTGTGTGTTGTCCGGTGGTGTGTGTGGTGTGTGTGTGTGTGTTGTCGTGTGTGTGGTGTGTGTGTGTGTGTTGTGGTGTGTGTGTGTTCCGTGTGTGTCTGTGTTGTCCGTGTGGTGTGTGTGTGTGTTTTGTGTGTGTTTGTGTGTGTGTGTGGTGTGTGTGTCCGTGGTCCGTGTGGTGGTGTCGAGTTGGAGAGGATGAACTGGGAGGTGAACAGGACAGCCACTCAAACCCTCATCAGATCGGTGATCTAATATGAGTGGTTAACGACCCAGAGAGAGCTACGATGCCAGGAAGCTCTGCATGCTTATGAAATGTCACCAGCTGTATACCAGACAAACACACAGGCTTAGGCTCAGACTCAACCAGAGAGAGAAATCACCCGTGGCCTTTGCTTATCGACGCATGAAAATAAACATTAGGCCTTATCCTTTCTCTTGAATACTTATTCTGTATATAGTACATGCTATGTGTTTAAATACTATCGTATTCTATTCCCTGCACATCTGCTGCACGGCTATTCAAGTCCAAAATACATCAATAAAATACACAAATAAACAAAATAAATGTGGAATATATTTTTACAAAGCAACAACAAAGCGTGACTAAAAGATGTTTAATTAACTGACTAATGTGATTAATCAGAGGCACTAAGTACAACCTTTAACCCTAGGCGTTAATCAATGAATATTGATCTATGCTAATGTCTACTGAGTTAATGATAGCTGAATGATTACTACTCTGTGAAAGACAAGGCAACGTATTGTCAGGGTGGTTGTTAAGACAGGGGAATGGCTCTCGTCTCTAGCCTGCCTGTCTGTCTGTTTGCCTGCCTGTCTACCTGTCTGTCTGTCTGTCTGTCATCTGTCCTATGACAGTCTATTGAGGGTCATCTCCATTGGGGATTGGGGATTCATTTTTGTGCTTCCAAAAAAATAAAAGACATTCTGTTCAGACTCTTTCTCACATGATTACTTATTGTGTGACATGAGACTTTGTGTATTCACGTTATTGTCGATAAAGCTAGCAATGCTAAGGGAAGGTCATATCTATTGCCAGCCAGACCTACAGAGTCATGTAGAATAGCAGTGGTCTTAGGTTTAGAGTTGTGGACATGTGTTGTGATTTGGACTTAGAGACTATGTAGTGTCCTGCTCGATGGGCAGACAAAGCATGGCCACACAGCAGGCTAAAACTGGTCAACAGCAGAAAACAGCATACAGCAGGGAAACTGGTTAAAAGGCGACAAAGCAGCACACAGCAGGCTAAAAACCTGGTTCAAACAGGCAGACAAAGATGGCCAACAAGCAGGCTGAAACCTGTTCAAACAGGCGTCAAAGCATGGACACACAGAGGCTGAACTGTTCAAACAGGAGAAAAGCATGGACAAGCAGGCTGAAACCTGGTCAAAGGAGACAAAGCATGGCAACAGTCAGGCTGAAACTGTTCAAACAGGCAGACAAGCTGGCCACACAGCAGGCTGAACCTGGTTCAACAGGCAGACAAAGCATGGCCATACAGCAGTGCTGAAACCTGGTTCAAACTGCATGACAAAGCATGGCACACAGCAGGCTGAAACCTGGTTCAACAGGCGACAAGATGGCCACACAGAGGCTGAAAACCTTGGTTAAACAGGAGAAAAGCATGCCATACAGCAGGCTGAAACTGGTTTAAAAGGCAGACAAAGCATGGCCACAGCAGGTGAAACTGGTTCAAAGGCAGACAAAGCATGGCCACACAGCAGGCTGAAACCTGGTTCAAACAGGCCGACAAAGCATGGCCATACAGCAGGCTGAAACCTGGTTCAAACAGGCAGACAAAGCATGGCCACACAGCAGGCTGAAACCTGGTTCAAACAAGGCCGACAAAGCATGTCCACACAGTCAGGCGGAAACCCTGGTTCATACAGGCAGACAAAGTCATGGGACACACAGCAGAGCTTGAAACCTGGTTCAAACAGGCAGACAAAGCATGGACACACAGAGGCTGAAACCTGGTTCAAACAGGCAGACAAAGCATGGACCACACAGCAGGCTGAAACCTGGTTCAAACAGGCAGACAAAGCATGGCCACACAGCAGGCTGAAACCTGGTTCAAACAGGCAGACAAAGCATGGACACACAGCAGGCTGAAACCTGGTTCAAACAGGCAGACAAAGCATGGCCACACAGCAGGCTGAAACCTGGTTCAAACAGGCAGACAAAGCATGGCCACACAGCAGGCTGAAACCTGGTTCAAACAGGCAGACAAAGCATGGACACACAGCAGGCTGAAACCTGGTTCAAACAGGCAGACAAAGCATGGCCACACAGCAGGCTGAAACCTGGTTCAAACAGGCAGACAAAGCATGGCCACACAGCAGGCTGAAACCTTCTAACAGTTTAATTCCTCAGACTCATAGTTCAGCCTTAAACGGGTATCTGAAGCACACACAGAGACAGGTAGACCTTCAGAAAAGCTAATGTCCAGCAGTAAACAGACGGGAATGTGTTATCTGCACACAACAAGACCCGAGGAGACGGAGGGTCACTACGCTAGGCTAGGCTACGCTATGCTAGGCTATGCGAGACGACGGATCACACCGGGTTATGCTAATGCTAAACTACGCTAAGCTACGCTACGGGAGGAGAAGACGGATCGGTCACACTTATCACATGGGACGGGAAACATGTCACAGCGGGAGGCTGTTTGTAATCAACGGGTGGAACGTCAGACCGCTAACGGATATATAGAGAGACCAGCCAAACTCAACCGACTTCGGCTCACTCCAACCCGACACTAGGCTATTTTTTTAGATAACCTTACCCTCGGTAGAACAAAACACAACCGTGTCTTTTCGCATCTCTAATGTCTCCCATTTATTAAATGGATGGTTGTGTAAAAAATATTTTACTGCAAAAAACATTTTTGTTAAATTGATAGATATTGTGACACACCCCCCTGAACTCAAAAAAAAAGTGCAGAATAATGCCTCGCTCTGATATTGCTAAGATTTGAAATACGAGAAGTCAGTTGTCTGCCCTAAATACACAAATAAACAGCATTGGGATGTATTATTGCATCTTGGAATATATAGACCTGTAAACGCAGAGATGCAATAGGTTGAAATATCAACTATGATTATTCACGATGAACGTAATCTGCTCTAAGGAAAACAGACATTGCAATGAAATGTTTTGGGGTCCAAGGTTCCTTGAAGGATTTTTAAAAAAAATACTTAGTCCCTACCCTTGCAATTTTGTCGGGGTGCCACCACAGATTATCTTTGGGGCCACCATGGGATTTAGCCTCAAATCCAATATGGTGTCCAACATCCAACATGGCTGCCATAATACCATTTGATGGTGGTTAACACGCGTGTAAATATGGATTTTTCAGAATTGTGTCCAACGCTCATGACCAATAAGACTGTTTTGGTGTGAATACATTTGATTCTGAATCCAATATGGCCAAAATAATTACACTCAAACACCTTCGCCTGCATGTAAATTGCCCCTGGTTTTATTTTGTATTGTGTTATTCTGTCTTTAAAAGGGTTTCATACGGCTCTTGGTATAACCAGGACTATGAGTGGCACTGCCGTGTCTCTGCTGTGTTTGAAAAGTTGAAGCCAACTCGTTTTTTTCAATGTCTGTTCATGTTTTTCCACGACACACAAGCACACAGCCCAATTCTGATATTTCTTTTTTCACTAATTGGTGTTTTGACCAATCGGACCTGATAAAAATATCCAAATGGGAAAAGATCTGACGTGATTGGTCAAAGACCAACTAGTGGGAGAAAAAAAATATCAGAATTGGGGCAGGCTGTGAGAACCTTAGCCATGTGGTCCTCTGTAGCTCAGCTGGTAGAGCACGGCGCTTGTAACGCCAAGGTAGTGGGTTCGATCCCCGGGACCACCCATACACAAAAAAATGTATGCACGCATGACTGTAAGTCGCTTTGGATAAAAGCGTCTGCTAAATGGCATATTATTATTATAGTAGTGTAATCAAGTTAGAGGAAATCAACGTGTAATACAACAACCAGCCACTGTAGCGGCTCAACATCTCCCCTCTTTTCCCCACTGAAACTAAGTGTGCAAGGTTGATTCAAAAGTCTTTGAGGTGACCAGGACACGTCCTGACAGGGTGAGGAAACACAGTAAGCGCTAGGCCTACTGGCTGTGGTTCTGGGGCCTGGCCATTTAAAATATATATATTTGTCAAGCAGCACCACACAGCACTGAATGAGAGCAAATCTGACTTGGAAAGTTGACTATTAAACAGCTACCAACAAGTAAAGCTTACGTTCATCATGAATATTCATAGTTGATATTTCAGCCTATTGCATCACTGTGTTTACAGGACTATATTTCCTAGCTGCATTAAGATATCCCAACGCTGTTTATTTGTGTATTCAGTGCAGACAACTGACTACTTGTATTTCAAATATTAACAATATCAGAGCTTGCAATATCGGGTTACCTGAGCCTATGAGGCCCCACCCCCTCCAGCCAGGCATTATTCTGCATGTTTTGAGTTTAGAGGGTGTGTCACAATATCTATCAGTTTAACCACTTTTGCAGTAAAATATATTTTCACAACCATCCATTTCATAAACGGGAGACATTAGAGATGTGAAAAAAACGTGGTTGTGTGTTTTGTTCTACCGAGGGTAGGGGGATATTATATCAAAAACTAAAACCCTTTTTGAGGATTGGCTAGCAGCTTATAAGGTACGGCCGCTTGAAAACACCATTCCAGACAGTAATTAGGAACATGATGTTTTTGTAAGGTTTTATTTTGTCTTGTTGATCATTGGCCAGAAGGCATGGGTCACTAATTACATTATAATGTATGGAATGTTGTGTAATGTTGTTATCTATTGAGTTACTTTTTTTTATGTCATTAAGTAGAAGGTACACCAAGGATTGTCAAGATACCAGAAATACAATAGTTGATTGTCTTGTCACAGACCATTTGCTGGAACTGATTTCCTGAAGGATTGATTTGGAAGCTTAATAGCGATTACCCTCAGTCTTAAATATCGAAGGCTTGGTGTTGCATTGAGACAACACACTATACAATGTAACACCATGGGATCAGTTCAATAATAACAACACCATGGGATCAGGTCAATAATAACAACACCATGGGATCAGGTCAATAATAACAAGGTAACACCATGGGATCAGGTCAATAATCACAACACCTTGGGATCAGGTCAATAATAACAAGGTAACACCATGGGATCAGGTCAATAATAACAACACCATGGGATCAGGTCAATAATAACAAGGTAACACCATGGGATCAGGTCAATAATAACAACACCATGGGATCAGGTCAATAATAACAACACCATGGGATCAGGTCAATAATCACAACACCATGGGATCAGGTCAATAATAACAAGGTAACACCATGGGATCAGATCAATAATAACAACACCATGGGATCATGTCAATAATAACAACACCATGGGATCAGGTCAATAATAACAACACCATGGGATCAGGTCAATAATAACAACACCATGGGATCAGGTCAATAATAACAAGGTAACACACAATACGTTTGTTCAGCACGCAGTGCCACACCCCTGTGGTGACAGAATATGCATATAGATAGCCTGTATCCCAAATGGCACCTTATTCTCTATGCAGGGCACTATTTCTGACCAGGTTCCATAGGGCTCTTGTCAAAAGTAGTGCACTATGTAGGGGATTGTCACGATCGTCTAAGGAGGAGGACCAAGGCGCAGCGTTGAAGGTGAACATATTTATTTAGAGAATGATCAAAACAACAGACGATAACGTGATGTCTACGGTTTAACACAAACCAAATAAGAACAAGAAACCACAAATAAAGAATGCCTAACGGCTACCTAAGTATGACTCCCAATCAGAGACAACGAGCTACAGCCGTCTCTGATTGGGAGCCACCCTGGCCAACATAGAAAAGCAAAACTAGACCCACAACCTACAACACAAAACATAGAAACTAACACCCTGGCTCAACATACGAGAGTCCCCCGAGCCAGGGCGTGACAGTGATAGGGAGTTGTCTGCCATCTAGGATGCAGTCACAGTCTGTGCTCTGGGGGAACTAGTAATTCAGGACTGGGCTGTACTTTATGTACCCTGCGCTGGCTGCAGCAGCAGCTGTTTCAGTCATTCCTGAGCCACATAACAAATAGTTATGGTGACTCCGGCCCATGAGGAGTATCAGTTTTTGGTCCCAAATGGCACCCCTATTCCCTATTGACCAGAGCCTTACTGGCCCATGTCAAAAGAACTGCACTTTCAATGGATAGAGGGTGCCATTTGGGAAGTAGCGTTAGTGTTTCTCCGGTTTCCCTGGTGGTTTGAACCCCTTCTCTGTCCAACCATCCAGGGGTGGTGTGGAATAGATACAACCCTTGAAGCAGGTTGTTCCAGCGCAGGCGTCACGAGGTGAAACGTGAGTGTGGATCCTACAGATAGTAGGCTATACATGGCACAGGCTACATGCTGTGCTGGCTGGATGCCACATATGAACAGCGTATGTAGACACAGCAGGGATCTCTTTTAAAGAGAAATCATGTTTCACCTTTGAAAGGCTTTCACCACTCTCAACCACAGACTATCACTTCCCTTTATAGACAGTGGATTTGGCTATCGTCTTGAACTACTATAGAGGTCCGGCTATTGTTTCCATAGGAATTTGCTCTGGCCAGGTCTGAGAGATCCCCCCCCTACTTATTGGTCCTCAATTTCTTGGTACTCTATTTCCTGGTACTCTATTTCCTGGTACTCTATTTCCTGGTACTCTATTTCCTGGTACTCTATTTCCTGGTACTCTATTTCTTGGTACTCTATTTCCTGGTACTCTATTTCCTGGTACTCTATTTCCTGGTACTATATTTCCTGGTACTCTATTTCCTGGTACTCTATTTCTTGGTAGTCTATTTCCTGGTACTCTATTTCCTGGTACTCAATTTCTTGGTACTCTATTTCTTGGTATTCTATTTCCTGGTACTCTATTTCCTGGTACTCTATTTCCTGGTACTCTATTTCCTGGTACTCTATTTCCTGGTACTCTATTTCCTGGTACTCTTGGTGTGCGTAAGAGAGGCCTCGGCAGAAGAAGCGATGACTAAGTCCTAGAGTTTTTTCTGATCAGGTTATGTAGTCAGGAAAAACTCCTGGCTCTACCCAGGCAGGAGTCATGTTAATATGTAGCTATATGGCTCTACCCAGACAGGAGTCATGTTAATATGTAGCTCTATGGCTCTACCCAGGCAGGAGTCATGTTAATCTGTAGCTCTATGCACTACCCAGACAGGAGTCATGTTAATCTGTAGCTATATGGCTCTACCCAGACAGGAGTCATGTTAATCTGTAGCTATATGGCTCTACCCAGACAGGAGTCATGTTAATCTGTAGTTATATGGCTCTACCCAGACAGGAGTCATGTTAATCTGTAGCTCTATGGCTCTACCCAGACAGGAGTCATGTTAATCTGTAGCTATATGGCTCTACCCAGACAGGAGTCATGTTAATCTGTAGTTATATGGCTCTACCCAGACAGGAGTCATGTTAATCTGTAGCTCTAAACACTACCCAGACAGGAGTCATGTTAATCTGTAGCTCTATGGCTCTACCCAGACAGGAGTCATGTTAATCTGTAGCTCTATGGCTCTACCCAGGCAGGAGTCATGTTAATCTGTAGCTATATGGCTCTACCCAGACAGGAGTCATGTTAATCTGTAGCTCTATGGCTCTACCCAGGCAGGAGTCATGTTAATCTGTAGCTATATGGCTCTACCCAGGCAGGAGTCATGTTAATCTGTAGCTATATGGCTCTACCCAGACAGGAGTCATGTTAATCTGTAGCTATATGGCTCTACCCAGACAGGAGTCATGTTAATCTGTAGCTATATGGCTCTACCCAGACAGGAGTCATGTTAATCTGTAGCTCTAAACACTACCCAGACAGGAGTCATGTTAATCTGTAGCTATATGGCTCTACCCAGACAGGAGTCATGTTAATCTGTAGCTCTATGGCTCTACCCAGACAGGAGTCATGTTAATCTGTAGCTCTATGGCTCTACCCAGGCAGGAGTCATGTTAATCTGTAGCTATATGGCTCTACCCAGACAGGAGTCATGTTAATCTGTAGCTATATGGCTCTACCCAGACAGGAGTCATGTTAATCTGTAGCTATATGGCTCTACCCAGACAGGAGTCATGTTAATCTGTAGCTCTAAACACTACCCAGACAGGAGTCATGTTAATCTGTAGTTATATGGCTCTACCCAGACAGGAGTCATGTTAATCTGTAGCTCTATGGCTCTACCCAGACAGGAGTCATGTTAATCTGTAGCTATATGGCTCTACCCAGACAGGAGTCATGTTAATCTGTAGCTATATGGCTCTACCCAGGCAGGAGTCATGTTAATCTGTAGCTATATGGCTCTACCCAGACAGGAGTCATGTTAATCTGTAGCTATATGGCTCTACCCAGGCAGGAGTCATGTTAATCTGTAGCTATATGGCTCTACCCAGGCAGGAGTCATGTTAATCTGTAGCTCTATGGCTCTACCCAGACAGGAGTCATGTTAATCTGTAGCTCTATGGCTCTACCCAGGCAGGAGTCATGTTAATCTGTAGCTATATGGCTCTACCCAGACAGGAGTCATGTTAATCTGTAGCTATATGGCTCTACCCAGGCAGGAGTCATGTTAATCTGTAGCTCTATGGCTCTACCCAGGCAGGAGTCATGTTAATCTGTAGCTATATGGCTCTACCCAGGCAGGAGTCATGTTAATCTGTAGCTATATGGCTCTACCCAGGCAGGAGTCATGTTAATCTGTAGCTATATGGCTCTACCCAGACAGGAGTAATGTTAATCTGTAGCTATATGGCTCTACCCAGACAGGAGTCATGTTAATCTGTAGCTATATGGCTCTACCCAGGCAGGAGTCATGTTAATCTGTAGTTATATGGCTCTACCCAGACAGGAGTCATGTTAATCTGTAGCTCTATGGCTCTACCCAGGCAGGAGTCATGTTAATCTGTAGCTATATGGCTCTACCCAGACAGGAGTCATGTTAATCTGTAGTTATATGGCTCTACCCAGACAGGAGTCATGTTAATCTGTAGCTCTAAACACTACCCAGACAGGAGTCATGTTAATCTGTAGCTCTATGGCTCTACCCAGACAGGAGTCATGTTAATCTGTAGCTCTATGGCTCTACCCAGGCAGGAGTCATGTTAATCTGTAGCTATATGGCTCTACCCAGGCAGGAGTCATGTTAATCTGTAGCTCTATGGCTCTACCCAGGCAGGAGTCATGTTAATCTGTAGCTCTATGGCTCTACCCAGACAGGAGTCATGTTAATCTGTAGCTATATGGCTCTACCCAGGCAGGAGTCATGTTAATCTGTAGCTCTATGGCTCTACCCAGACAGGAGTAATGTTAATCTGTAGCTATATGGCTCTACCCAGGCAGGAGTCATGTTAATCTGTAGCTATATGGCTCTACCCAGACAGGAGTCATGTTAATCTGTAGCTCTATGGCTCTACCCAGACAGGAGTCATGTTAATCTGTAGCTCTATGGCTCTACCCAGACAGGAGTCATGTTAATCTGTAGCTATATGGCTCTACCCAGGCAGGAGTCATGTTAATCTGTAGCTCTATGGCTCTACCCAGACAGGAGTCATGTTAATCTGTAGCTATATGGCTCTAACCCAGACAGGAGTCATGTTAATCTGTAGTTATATGGCTCTACCCAGGCAGGAGTCATGTTAATCTGTAGCTATATGGCTCTACCCAGACAGGAGTCATGTTAATCTGTAGCTCTATGGCTCTACCCAGACAGGAGTCATGTTAATCTGTAGCTATATGGCTCTACCCAGACAGGAGTCATGTTAATCTGTAGCTATATGGCTCTACCCAGACAGGAGTCATGTTAATCTGTAAGCTATCTGGGCTCTACCAGACAGGAGTCATGTAATTCTGTAGTTAATGGCTCTACCCAGGCAGGAGTCATGTTAATCTGTAGCTATATGGCTCTACCCAGGCAGGAGTCATTTTAATCTATAGCTCTATGGCTCTACCCAGCAGGAGTCATGTTAATCTATAGCTCTATGGCTCTACCAGACAGGAGTCATGTTAATCTGTAGCTATATGGCTCTACCCAGGACAGGAGTCATGTTAATCGTAGTATATGGCTCTACCCAGGCAGGAGTCATGTTAATCTGTAAGTCCTCATACACTACCCAGACAGGAGTCATGTTAATCTGTAGCTATTGGCTCTACCCAGACAGGAGTCATGTTAATCTGTAGCTCTATGCACTATGCTCCAACCCAGTGAGACAGATAATAGGTTAGGCCAATATGTACACATCTTCTGCCCGTCTGACCACTAACCTTCTGTCACATGAGCCCAACTGACCTGCCAGCTGTCGACAATACCACAGAACACCGCTATCACCTGCTGCCGCTGGCCCAGCACCAGGGGCCAACACGGCCCAATGCAGTGTGGAGGGTCACAGAGGGAGAGGCTGGCAGGCCCCAGGGAGGGTGGAGGTAGGGTGAGGGTGGCTGCCCCCTGCCTGCCCTGCTCAGACAGACAGACAGACAGACAGACAGACAGACAGAGAGACAGACAGACAGACAGACAGACAGACAGACAGACAGACAGACAGACAGACAGACAGACAGACAGACAGACAGACAGACAGTCCCAGAAACCCTGCCTGCATGGTGCTCCAAAACAGCCCCATGAATGTTCGCTACGCTGGGCTGGAATGGACACACTTCTTGGCACCGGCTTCGACAGCAAAGCCCAGAACCAAACACCAAAACATTGATCACAACACTCCCTTTTGGGGAGTCCCAAAGCTAGTGTCATGACAGTAGGTCTAACTACCTACTAGGGCTGGGAATTGGCCGGGGCCTGAGGTGTCGATACCACAGGGGCCTCACCATGCAATATTATCACCATACTGAGGTGTCGATACCATAGTGTATTGCGATTCTCACAATTCTCACAATTCTATATGTATTGTGATTCGATACTGCGATTTTATTTCGATTTGATGTTCCAAACACATTGCTCGCCATATGTCTTCCGCAGACAGAGCATGAGAAAATTAGTTTTGATCAGTTCGGGAAATAAAAGTGCTGAAAGCATGTTGGCTCACTATTTAAAAAGAAGATGGAGAACAAACTATAGGATGAAACATACTGGAGTTCTGGCGATGGTACAGCCGACTAACGCTACCTACTTAACAAAAAATATATATATATATATTATTATTATTATTATCATTACAAACTTCACTACTACCTTCCTACCACTCAGACTAGGTTGTCTAAGTTCTCCTCTACTATCTTCACTCAGACTAGGTTGTCTAAGGTCTCTACTATCTTCACTCAGACTAGGTTGTCTAAGGTCTCTACTATCTTCACTCAGACTAGGTTGTCTAAGGTCTCTACTATCTTCACTCAGACTAGGTTGTCTAAGGTCTCTACTATCTTCACTCAGACTAGGTTGTCTAAGGTCTCCTCTACTATCTTCACTCAGACTAGGTTGTCTAAGGTCTCCTCTACTATCGTCACTCAGACTAGGTTGTCTAAGGTCTCCTCTACTATCTTCACTCAGACTAGGTTGTCTAAGGTCTCTACTATCTTCACTCAGACTAGGTTGTCTAAGGTCTCCTCTACTATCTTCACTCAGACTAGGTTGTCTAAGGTCTCTACTATCTTCACTCAGACTAGGTTGTCTATGTTCTCCTCTACTATCTTCACTCAGACTAGGTTGTCTAAGGTCTCCTCTACTATCTTCACTCAGACTAGGTTGTCTAAGGTCTCTACTATCTTCACTCAGACTAGGTTGTCTAAGTCTCCTCTACTATCTTCACTCAGACTAGGTTGTCTAAGGTCTCCTCTACTATCTTCACTCAGACTAGGTTGTCTAAGGTCTCCTCTACTATCGTCACTCAGACTAGGTTGTCTAAGGTCTCTACTATCTTCACTCAGACTAGGTTGTCTAAGGTCTCTCTACTATCTTCACTCAGACTAGGTTGTCTAAGGTCTCCTCTACTATCTTCACTCAGACTAGGTGTCTAAGGTCTCTACTATTCTTCACTCAGACTAGGTTGTCTAAGGTCTCTACTATCTTCACTCAGACTAGGTTGTCTAAGGTCTCCTCTACTATCTTCACTCAGACTAGGTTGTCTAAGGTCTCTACTATCTTCACTCAGACTAGGTTGTCTAAGGTCTCTACTATCTTCACTCAGACTAGGTTGTCTAAGGTTCCTCTACTATCTTCACTCAGACTAGGTTGTCTAAGGTTCTCCTCTACTATCTCACTCGACTAGGTTGTCTAAGTTCCCTCTACTATCTTCACTCAGACTAGGTTGTCTAAGGTCTCTACTATCTTCACTCAGACTAGGTTGTCTAAGGTCTCCCTCTTAATCTTCATCCAGAACTAGGTTTGGTCTAAGGTCTCTCTACTTCTACTATCTTCAACTCAGGGACTAGGTTGTCTATGTTCTCCTCTACTATCTTCACTCAGAACAGGTTGTTAAGGTCTCTAACTATCTTTCAACTCATGCATACTCAGACTAGGTTGGTCTATGTTTCTCCTCTACTATCGTTCACTCAGACTAAGGTTGGTCCTAAGGTCTCTACTATCTTCCTCGACTATGTTCTATGGTTTTTCTCCTCTACTACTTCACTCAGACTAGGTTTGGTCTCAAGGCCTCCTCTACTAATCTTCAACGAGACAGTTGTGTCTAAAGGTCTCCTCTACCTATCTTCAACTCATATAGGTTGTCTAAGGTCTCCTCTACTATCTTTCACTCAGACTAGGTTGTCTAAGGTCTCTACTATCTTCACTCAGACTAGGTTGTCTAAGGTCTCTACTATCTTCACTCAGACTAGGTTGTCTAAGGTCTCCTCTACTATCTTCACTCAGACTAGGTTGTCTAAGGTCTCCTCTACTATCTTCACTCAGACTAGGTTGTCTAAGGTCTCTACTATCTTCACTCAGACTAGGTTGTCTAAGGTCTCCTCTACTATCTTCACTCAGACTAGGTTGTCTAAGGTCTCCTCTACTATATTCACTCAGACTAGGTTGTCTAAGGTCTCCTCTACTATCTTCACTCAGACTAGGTTGTCTAAGGTCTCCTCTACTATCTTCACTCAGACTAGGTTGTCTAAGGTCTCCTCTACTATCTTCACTCAGACTAGGTTGTCTAAGGTCTCTACTATCTTCACTCAGATTAGGTTGTCTAAGGTCTCCTCTACTATCTTCACTCAGACTAGGTTGTCTAAGGTCTCCTCTACTATCTTCACTCAGACTAGGTTGTCTAAGGTCTCCTCTACTATCTTCACTCAGACTAGGTTGTCCAAGGTCTCTACTATCTTCACTGTAATTTGTACTGAGAGAAGAGCTGCAGTCAAGCGCAGCACAGTAACAGCGTGGTGGTCCTTTTCATTTCATTGACAACCCTCCTGACCTTGGGTCTTCAGATATGATGTGTTTGAATGCAGACAGACGTTCTCTAATGGGACTACCAGCCCCAGAGGGGTCGCTCATCTAAATGCCTTGAGCTGCATGATCACCAACCCCATAGGGGTCGCTCATCTAAATGCCTTGAGCTGCATGATCACCAGCCCCAGAGGGGTCGCTCATCTAAATGCCTTGAGCTGCATGATCACCAGCCCCAGAGGGGTCGCTCATCTAAATGCCTTGAGCTGCATGATCAACAGCCCCATAGGGGTCGCTCATCTAAATGCCTTGAGCTGCATGATCACCAACCCCAGAGGGGTCGCTCATCTAAATGCCTTGAGCTGCATGATCACCAGCCCCAGAGGGGTCGCTCATCTAAATGCCTTGAGCTGCATGATCACCACCCGCAGCGGCTAGGGAGTCGTCTCTCTAATGCCTTGAGCTGCATGATCACCAGCCCCTAGGGGGTCGCTCATGCTAAATGCCTTGAGCTGCAGATCACCAGCCCCAGGAGGGTCGCTCGTCAAATGCCTTGAGCTGCATGTATCACACCAGAGTTAATCTAAATGCTTGAGCAACCATACACTCATCTTTTATGGTTCACTACATCTAAACTGCACTTGCAGGCTGCTTTGATCACCAACACACCAAGAACCCACACACACCTAGGCTAGCACAATCACACAGCACCCATAGGTTCGCCATTAAATCATTTCGCAATATAACACAAACCACCAACGGGGTACGCTGCGATCAACGAATCATTGAGACAGATACTCAACACAACAACCAAATTAATGGAGTCACTGTAAATAAAATGCTTCTTGAGCCCAAAAACCCTCTAATCCGTTCCAGTCTGCAAATAATCTCGGAGTGAAAAATGATTTTTGATCTGCATGATCAATAGTCCGTACGTTGGTAACTCTCTAAAACTAATAATGACTTATATGAAATCTACGCGCATTATTGGGTCGGAGTACTAATGCTTGGAGCTGTGCATGAATATTAAACTCAAAGGTTGATTTCCAGACATGCTTAATGGCATGATAGCCTAGGAATAGGTGCTATCATTGCCTTGAGGCATTGATCAAGCTAGGGTCGGCCATAGTTAAGTGCCGAGTGCATGCACAGCACATGGAGTTTGCACGGCTAAATGCGATTCTTGATTGAAGATTGGAATTGACGTGAACTTGTCCCTATGCCCAAACTTTGGACACGGATCTTAATGATCTGCGTATGATACACACAACTAACACTGGTCATGCACGACACAATAATACTCACATACGTAAACAACGTTACGATCGGCCAACAAAGACGAACATGACACAAACGCAAAGAAACCACGTGAGGAGACAGGAATGTTGCCCGTACCAACACACACACACCTGTTAATTGAATGGAGTCGTGCCTTAGTGAATAAGTAGCTGATACGTTTGGTGAGAGCACGTGGTTAATGGAGTCGTGCCGTAGTGAATAAGTAGCTGATACGTTTGGTGAGAGCACGTGGTTAATGGAGTCGTGCCGTAGTGAATAAGTAGCTGATACGTTTGGTGAGAGCACGTGGTTAATGGAGTCGTGCCGTAGCGAATAATGGTTGCCTGCCTGCTTAATTCTAACATTAGATTATTCAAATATGTAATACAAATCTCCAAACGTATATTGTTTTGTTTTGTTTTATAGCACTATTAAATGCTCTAATTCCGTTAGCATTTTGGCATATTTTTCTAGATTTACAACGTAAAACAACATTTATAAAGCAAACATCATCCCTTAGGTCTAGCACAAAAGATACTTACATTGTTTAAACATATGTTGCAGAACAGTGATTACAATATTGTTTTCAGAATATTGACAAAAATATCAATCTTAACGGGGTTAGCCATCAGTGATGGAGTTGACAAGCCGCTGACGGAGTTGACAACAGATACTCAAAACAGACATATAAAAATCTAAATTTAAGTTCAATACAAACATTAGTACAATATGGAAAATTATTCATTTAAAAATCCCCCCTAAAAACATAACCCTTCTATCCGTTCCTTCAGCACTCTGACAAAGTTAATGCTTTACGGAGTTGATAAAAAATTGCATTTTTCTTCTTCATTCAAGTGGTAGCAATTTAGTTTCTCCTCAGTTGACTTATGACTCTAAAACCTAATTAAATGTAATATATATTTAAATTAATATTCTGCAGTATTTTAATCTATCAGGCAGGTGGAGTTGACAGTTTATGGTTGTGACCATGGTGATTTCAATATGTTTAAATCTATCAAAAGTTTAGAACTTTCCAGAACATGTAATGAGGACATGAATAAGGGGTCCTTATGGTATAGCTGACCCTGCTCGTTCCCGATTCATTTAGGATTTTAGACTCAAAGTTTTGAGGGATATCGTCTTTAAAGTCACAGAGGGCTATTGCAAGAAACTTCATACGATAATTTTTCAACCGGCTTAGACTGCCAGATTCTGAATTTTAAAGAGGTTTTTGGAGAGTTTAACGTTGGAATCCTTTGCTCCCTATGGGGATCCCCAAAGCTCTTGGCTGCTGGATCCCTTATTTTATTTGATCTGTTATGTTATGGATGCCATCAATCCAAATAACTGGTCGCCAGCGCGATGACAAAATAATTAACTCACCATAGTAACAGTGAGGTCTGACTTGGGATTGGACCAGACCAGGCTGCGTGTGCATGTGCACCATATTAGGAGTGGAGGAGAGAAGGAGAGAGTGTGTGTGAGAGAGAGAGAGAGAGAGAGAGAGAGCGAGAGAGAGAGAGAGAGAGAGAGAGAGAGCGAGAGCGAGAGCGAGAGCGAGAGCGAGAGAGAGAGAGAGAGAGCGAGAGAGAGAGAGAGAGAGAGAGAGAGAGATTAGGGGATGGGTGTGATTCTCAGCAACTGCTAAATCAGTGGAGTGGAACCAGGGCTATATATAGCCTCTTGCCCCCAGCCTCCAGCTCCCAGCCTCTTGACCCCAGCCCCCAGCTCTCAGCCTTTTGCCCCCAGCTCCCAGCCTCTTTCCCCCAGCCCCCAGCTCCCAGCCTCTTGCCCCCAGTCCCCAGCTCCCAGCCTCTTGCCCCCAGCTCCCAGCCTCCAGCTCCCAGCCTCTTGCCCCCAGCCCCCAGCTCCCAGTTCCCAGCCTCTTGCCCCCAGCTCCCAGCCTCTTGCCCACAGCCCCTAGGCTCCAGCTCCGAGCTTCTTGCCCCCAGCTCCCAGCCTCCAGCTCCCAGCCTCTTGTCCCCATCCCCAGCTTCCAGCTCCCAGTCTCTTGCCCCCGGCCTCCAGCTCCCAGCCTCTTGCCCTTAGCCCCCAGCCTCCAGCTCCCAGGCTCTTGCCCCCAGCCCCCAGCCCCCAGCCTCCAGCTCCCAGGCTCTTGCCCCCAGCCTCCAGCTCCCAGCCTCTTGCCCCCAGCCTCCAGCTCCCAGCCTCTTGCCCCCAGCCTGCAGCTCCCAGCCTCTTGCCCCCAGCCCCCAGCCTCCAGCGCCAAGCCTCTATTCCCCAGCCCACAGCCTCTAGCTCCTAGCCTCTAGCCCCCAGCCTCTAGCCCCCAGTCTCTAGCCCCCAGCCTCTAGCCCCCAGCCTCTAGCCCCCAGCCTCTAGCCCCCCAGACTCTAGCCCCCAGCCTCTAGCCCCCAGCCTCTAGTCCCCAGTCTCTAGTCCCCATCCTCTAGCCCCCAGACTCAAGCCTCTAGCCCCCAGTCTCTAGTCCCCAGCCTCTAGTCCCCAGGCTCTAGCCCCCAGTATCTAGTACCCATCCTCTAGTCCCCAGCCTCTAGCCCCCAGTCTCTAGTCCCCAGCCTCTAGTCCCCAGGCTCTAGCCCCCAGTATCTAGTACCCATCCTCTAGTCCCCAGCCTCTAGTCCCCAGGCTCTAGCCCCCATCCTCTAGTCCCCAGCCTCTAGTCCCCAGCCTCTAGCCCCCATCCTCTAGCCTCTAGTCCCCAGCCTCTAGCCCCCATCCTCTAGCCACCATCCTCTAGCCCCCATTCTCTAGCCTCTAGTCCCCAGCCTCTAGTCCCCAGCCTCTAGCCCCCATCCTCTAGCCTCTAGTCCCCAGCCTCTAGCCCCCATCCTCTAGCCACCATCCTCTAGCCCCCATTCTCTAGCCTCTAGTCCCCAGCCTCTAGCCCCAGCCTCTAGTCCCCAGCCTCTAGCCCCCAGCCTCTAGCCTCCAGCCTCTAGTCCCAAGCCTCTAGCCCCCAGCCAGCCTCTAGTCCCCAGCCTCTTGTCCCCATCCCCAGCTTCCAGCTCCCAGTCTCTTGCCCCCGGCCTCCAGCTCCCAGCCTCTTGCCCTTAGCCCCCAGCCTCCAGCTCCCAGGCTCTTGCCCCCAGCCCCCAGCCCCCAGCCTCCAGCTCCCAGGCTCTTGCCCCCAGCCTCCAGCTCCCAGCCTCTTGCCCCCAGCCTCCAGCTCCCAGACTCTTGCCCCCAGCCTGCAGCTCCCAGCCTCTTGCCCCCAGCCCCCAGCCTCCAGCGCCAAGCCTCTATTCCCCAGCCCACAGCCTCTAGCTCCTAGCCTCTAGCTCCTAGCCTCTAGCCCCCAGCCTCTAGCCCCCAGACTCTAGCCCCCAGCCTCTAGCCCCCAGCCTCTAGCCCCCAGCCTCTAGCCCCCAGCCTCTAGCCCCCAGACTCTAGCCCCCAGCCTCTAGTCCCCAGGCTCTAGTCCCCATCCTCTAGCCCCCAGACTCTAGCCCCCAGTCTCTAGTCCCCAGCCTCTAGTCCCCAGGCTCTAGCCCCCAGTATCTAGTACCCATCCTCTAGTCCCCAGCCTCTAGCCCCCAGCCTCTAGTCCCCAGCCTCTAGTCCCCAGGCTCTAGCCCCCAGTATCTAGTACCCATCCTCTAGTCCCCAGCCTCTAGTCCCCAGGCTCTAGCCCCCATCCTCTAGTCCCCAGCCTCTAGTCCCCAGCCTCTAGCCCCCATCCTCTAGCCTCTAGTCCCCAGCCTCTAGCCCCCATCCTCTAGCCACCATCCTCTAGCCCCCATTCTCTAGCCTCTAGTCCCCAGCCTCTAGCCCCAGCCTCTAGTCCCCAGCCTCTAGCCCCCAGCCTCTAGCCCCCAGTATCTAGTACCCATCCTCTAGTCCCCAGCCTCTAGTCCCCAGGCTCTAGCCCCCATCCTCTAGTCCCCAGCCTCTAGTCCCCAGCCTCTAGCCCCCATCCTCTAGCCTCTAGTCCCCAGCCTCTAGCCCCCATCCTCTAGCCCCCATCCTCTAGCCCCCATTCTCTAGCCTCTAGTCCCCAGCCTCTAGCCCCAGCCTCTAGCCCCCATTCTCTAGCCCCCAGCCTCTAGTCCCCAGCCTCTAGCCCCCAGCCTCTAGCCCCCAGCCTCTAGCCCCCAGCCTCTAGTCCCCAGCCTCTAGCCCCCAGCCTCTAGCCTCTAGTCCCCAGCCTCTAGCCCCCAGCCAGCCTCTAGTCCTCAGCCTCTAGCCCCAAGCCTCCTCCCACAGGGAAGAGTGGAGGGGATCAGAGACATAAGGCCAACCACTGCTCGGTAGTAGTGTCAGCTTTGCTACCACACATGGAGAAGAGCAGGTCTGATACAAGCTGGAGGGGTTCAGATCAGATCAGAGATAAGAGCAGGTCTGATAGAGGATGGAGGGATCAGATCAGATCAGAGATAAGAGCAGGTCTGATAGAGGGACTGCTGCTGAGTCATGGTCTTGTGCATGGACTGACGCTGTGACATGGACTGATGCTGTGACATGGACTGATGCTGAGACATGGTCTTGTGAACGGACTGATGCTGTGACATGGACTGATGCTGTGACATGGTCTTGTGAATGGACTGATGCTGTGACATGGACTGATGCTGTGACATGGACTGGTGCTGAGACATGGTCTTGTGAACGGACTGATGCTGTGACATGGACTGATGCTGTGACATGGTCTTGTGAATGGACTGATGCTGTGACATGGACTGATGCTGTGACATGGACTGATGCTGTGACATGGACTGATGCTGTGGCATGGACTAATGCTGTGACATGGACTGATGCTGTGGCATGGACTGATGCTGTGACCTGGACTGATGCTGTGACCTGGACTGATGCTGTGACCTGGACTGATGCTGTGACATGGACTGATGCTGTGACCTGGACTGATGCTGTGACCTGGACTGATGCTGTGACCTGGACTGATGCTGTGACATGGACTGCATGTGGCATAGACCTCACCCCCAACCTCTACTCCTCCATCTCCATGGGAAATCTTTCCCATGGCCCTTGGAGCCGGAGAGGAACCAGGGACGGCTGCCGGAGGGGGTCTGGGGAGAGACACTGTAAGGGCTTTAGACAACACCTTTATTTCTCAACAGTTAATGGATGTTAATAGTTTTGCATGGATTCAAGGTGGTTGAGCTGAGCGTCTAGTTGACTAGCTGTTGTAACTCTGTAATACGTGTCACTAAGGCCCTGTCATTACCTTCCTCTGGTGTTGCTGTCCCTGTTGAACAGTATGCTACAGCTGTGCTTCCCTACCACATAGGACTACAACACTAAGGCCCTGTCATTACCTTCCTCTGGTGTTGCTGTCCCTGTTGAACAGTATGCTACAGCTGTGCTTCCCTACCACATAGGACTACAACACTAAGGCCCTGTCATTACCTTCCTCTGGTGTTGCTGTCCCTGTTGAACAGTATGCTACAGCTGTGCTTCCCTACCACATAGGACTACAACACTAAGGCCCTGTCATTACCTTCCTCTGGTGTTGCTGTCCCTGTTGAACAGTATGCTACAGCTGTGCTTCCCTACCACATAGGACTACAACACTAAGGCCCTGTCATTACCTTCCTCTGGTGTTGCTGTCCCTGTTGAACAGTATGCTACAGCTGTGCTTCCCTACCACATAGGACGTACAACACTAAGGCCCCGTCATTACCTTCCTCTGGTGTTGCTGTCCCTGTTGAACAGTATGCTACAGCTGTGCTTCCCTACCACATAGGACTACAACACTAAGGCCCTGTCATTACCTTCCTCTGGTGTTGCTGTCCCTGTTGAACAGTATGCTACAGCTGTGCTTCCCTACCACATAGGACTACAACACTAAGGCCCTGTCATTACCTTCCTCTGGTGTTGCTGTCCCTGTTGAACAGTATGCTACAGCTGTGCTTCCCTACCACATAGGACGTACAACACTAAGGCCCTGTCATTACCTTCCTCTGGTGTTGCTGTCCCTGTTGAACAGTATGCTACAGCTGTGCTTCCCTACCACATAGGACTACAACACTAAGGCCCCGTCATTACCTTCCTCTGGTGTTGCTGTCCCTGTTGAACAGTATGCTACAGCTGTGCTTCCCTACCACATAGGACTACAACACTAAGGCCCTGTCATTACCTTCCTCTGGTGTTGCTGTCCCTGTTGAACAGTATGCTACAGCTGTGCTTCCCTACCACATAGGACTACAACACTAAGGCCCAGTCATTACCTTCCTCTGGTGTTGCTGTCCCTGTTGAACAGTATGCTACAGCTGTTCTTCCCTACCACATAGGACTACAACACTAAGGCCCTGTCATTACCTTCCTCTGGTGTTGCTGTCCCTGTTGAACAGTATGCTACAGCTGTGCTTCCCTACCACATAGGACTACAACACTAAGGCCCGGTCATTACCTTCCTCTGGTGTTGCTGTCCCTGTTGAACAGTATGCTACAGCTGTGCTTCCCTACCACATAGGACTACAACACTAAGGCCCTGTCATTACCTTCCTCTGGTGTTGCTGTCCCTGTTGAACAGTATGCTACAGCTGTGCTTCCCTACCACATAGGACTACAACACTAAGGCCCTGTCATTACCTTCCTCTGGTGTTGCTGTCCCTGTTGAACAGTATGCTACAGCTGTGCTTCCCTACCACATAGGACTACAACACTAAGGCCCTGTCATTACCTTCCTCTGGTGTTGCTGTCCCTGTTGAACAGTATGCTACAGCTGTGCTTCCCTACCACATAGGACTACAACACTAAGGCCCCGTCATTACCTTCCTCTGGTGTTGCTGTCCCTGTTGAACAGTATGCTACAGCTGTGCTTCCCTACCACATAGGACTACAACACTAAGGCCCTGTCATTACCTTCCTCTGGTGTTGCTGTCCCTGTTGAACAGTATGCTACAGCTGTGCTTCCCTACCACATAGGACTACAACACTAAGGCCCTGTAACAGCAGCTGAGGAGGACTAAAGAGGGCTTGTAGCACTCAGGCAGTGATGAGGCACCAACCGGCTGAGGAGGAGGCTGGTGGATAGTCACAGTCTGTCTGGTCAGGTTAGTGTTAACTAGTACTAACAGTCTGTCTGTTAACACAGTCTGTGTGGTCAGGTTAGTGTTAACTAGTGCTAACAGTCTGTGTGGTCAGGTTAGTGTTAACTAGTGCTAACAGTCTGTGTGGTCAGGTTAGTGTTAACTAGTGCTAACAGTCTGTCTGGTCAGGTTAGTGTTAACTAGTGCTAACAGTCTGTGTGGTCAGGTTAGTGTTAACTAGTGCTAACAGTCTGTCTGTTAACACAGTCTGTGTGGTCAGGTTAGTGTTAACTAGTGCTAACAGTCTGTCTGGTCAGGTTAGTGTTAACTAGTGCTAGTCTAGCTATGGCTCTATCACTAGTGTGTGGGGAGGTCTAAATGCGTTGATGGCCTGGCGATCTGTGTCGCTGTGCTTTCAGTGGGAGCTATTCGCCTCTCGTTAACCCACTTCCCCCTGTTTGGAGCGCTCTCTATTTGTGACCACGTCACATTTCCCCCCCAGAAATACCCACCAGGACCTGCCAGAGCAGAGCAGGGCAGGGGAAAGAATCTGGAGAGAGGCTCTCACAGCATTCAGCCGGTAGACAGTGTACTGCAGGCTGGTTTGGACCAGGGTCACTGGGTTGTTCTGGCTCTTTCTTTGCAGAATATGTGAATGGTTCAATGTGAGACCCAGTGGGTTGATTGATTGTACAACAGGTAAAGGGAATGTTGTTCTATCAAACACAAAAGTAAGAAATGTTCCCAGACGGAGGGACACCAACCACAGCCAATCCATACAGTGATGCAGGATCTGGCCAACAGCACACAGCACATTAAGCATTAAGAGTCTAGGACTCCAGTACTGCTTGTAAACATTCCTGAGCTGTCAACAGATGTCAGTGTCGTTGGTCCTCACTCTATCGTAATGAAGAAGTGATAGCTATCTAGCCTCGGGATAAAACTACCTCACAGTGGCATTAAGTTGTTCACTTGGAAGGAGTTTCACCTCTCCCTCTCCCTCTCTCTCTCTCCCCTTCCATCCCTCTCTCTCTCCCCCTCTCTCTCTCTCTCTCTCTCTCTCTCTCTCTCTCTCTCTCTCTCTCTCTCTCTCTCCTCCCTCCCCTGCCATTCTCTCTGTGCCCCTGTGTCCTGTTTTATAGTGGAAGAGTGGTCATACAGGGCAGTTCATTGGGGTGACCTTCTCCTAGTGACCCCATACTGACTGTCTGTCTGTCTGTCGGTGTGTCAACGCAGGCCAGCGTTCACTGTTGTGTAACTGTGTCAAACAGAGGATCTGCGTCCCAAATGGCCCCCTATTGCCTACCTAGGGCACTACTTTTGATGAGGGCCAATAGGGCTCTGGCCAAAAGTAGTGCACTATATAGGGAATAGGGTGTCATTTGGGACACACTCAAACACAGAGGTTGTGGTTAACGACCTGCTCTTAGCAAGGTTGGGCTGAATCACCTGCAAAAGAAGCCACTGAGTCCACATTCTCCACATGGCCTGACCAGGAAAACATTCTCTCTCTCCCTCCCGCCCTCCCTCCCTCCCTCCCGCCCTCCCTCCCTCCCTGCCTCCCTCCCTGCCTCACTCCCTCCCTCCCTCCCTCCCTCCCTCCCTCCCTGCCTCCCTCCCTCCCTCCCTCCCTGCCTGCCTGCCTGCCTCCCTCCCTCTCCCTCCCCCTCCCTCCCTGCCTCCCTCCCTCCCTCCCTCCCTCCCTCCTGTGACTGAGGCAGTTGGCCAGGCGTTGGTCACTATAGCGATTGTGTTTTGAAATCAAACTAGTGTTTACCTGGAACACAGTGATAAATGATTCCTTTATTGGCCGTGAGTAAGGAGAACACAATATTTCACAGTCATTCTGTTTCCACCATAAAAGACAACATATTAATCCTAGATCTTGTTCTCATGCTGTATTTTACTTTGGTGGCATGAAGCACAGACATAAAATCCTTGAAAACATTTTTAAATATTTGTATCCCAATATTTGTAAATATTTGTGAAATAAGATTAAATGACTAATCTCATAATTGCCCCTGCAGTATGTAATTCCCTTTCTAACAGATTATTTAATCAGCCAAATTCCTGTTTCAGCCTCTTACCTACTAGTGATTTGGATTGGTTGTGCATCCCAAATGGCACCCTATTCCCTATATAGTGCACTACTTTGGATCAGAGCCCTGGTCAAAAGTAGTGCACTCTATAGGGAATACGTTGCCTTTTGAGATGCAACCGTGCTCTCATTTTACATTTACATTTTAGTCATTTAGCAGACGCTCTTATCCAGAGCGACTTACATATATATATTTTTTATACTGGCCCCCTGTGGGAATCGAACCCACAACCCTGGCGTTGCAAACGCCATGCTCTATCAACTGAGCTACATCCCTGCCGGCCATTCCCTCCCCTACCCTGGACGACGCTGGGCCAATTGTGCGCCGCCCATGAGTCTCCCGGTCGCGGCCGGCTGCGACAGAGACTGGATTCGAACCAGGATCTCTAGTGACACAGTTAGCACTGCGATGCAGTGCCTTAGACCACTGCGCCACTCAGGAGACTACTCCTGTTCAGCCACAGGGTTAATGTCTCTTGGCTCATAGACAGAGACTAATGGTCTGGAGGAGAGACTGACTGGAGAGCCATTTACAGGATGCTAAAACAGGCTACAGAAAACTCCCAATGCTTCTAATGCAATCACCCATCAGAGTGTCTCTCACCCATCAGAGTGTCTCTCACCCATCAGAGTGTCTCTCACCCATCAGAGTGTCTCTCACCCATCAGAGTGTCTCTCACCCATCAGAGTGTCTCTCACCCATCAGAGTGTCTCACCCATCAGAGTGTCTCTCACCCATCAGAGTGTCTCTCACCCATCAGAGTGTCTCTCACCCATCAGATTCTATCCAGGCGGAGCAGTCTGCGTGCTCATGCCCCGTGGAAGCCGCTCAGCCGAGGGGGAGAAAATAGGATTCTGCTCTATTTTTCAAGCGGTGCGATCACTGTTGACCAATGACGTAGCCTGCTGACCAGTAGAAGACGTAGCCTGCGTGGTGATACCTCATCAAATACATCCAACAGCAGGAACAGCTAACGCGCTCTAGCTGGCTAGCTGGCTAACACTCTTAAATAAAAGGTTCTAGGAAAGAACCAAAAAGGGGTTCTATTGCTTGCTTCATATATGGAACCCCTTTTGTATAGAACCCTTTTGTAGGGTTCTTTGATCAGAACCCCAGGGGTTCTTCTTCACTGAACAAAAATTGGTTCCATATAGAACCCTTGGGTTCTATATAGAACCTTAAGGGGTGCCATATAGACAGGTTGGTTGTTTAGCAACAAAACCTACGCGTGCGCAACTATGAGGCAAAATATTGTTGTACACTATATTTCCTCTGGAATGTTTATTGAAAACATGAATACATTTGCACAATGAGCACGTGTTGTCTCTCAAATACATCGTTACAGTTGTTGGTTAGCTAGCTAGCGAATTTTAGCCATATTAGCATTGACATGAAATCAGTCAAAACACCTCAAAACCAGACATGGTACCCCCCTGTATATAGCCTCCCTACTGCTATTTTATTTTACTGCTGCTCTTTAGCTATTTGCTTTTATTTTTTATTTTCCTTAATTAACACTTTTTTGTTTTACATTTTTCTTTAAAAAACTGCATTGTTGGTTAAGGGCTTGTAAGTAAGCATTTCACTGTAATGTCTACACCTGTTGTATTCGGCGCATGTGGCAAATAACATTCATTTGATTTGATTTGGTTTGGTATCAATAACCTGATACTTATTACCGTTTCTTGTCATCGTTGGTAGCTATCTGGCCTTTTCATCCAGCTCCATTCAACCCCAGGGACAGACAATGGGCCCTGAAAACACACACCGGCCCCACCAACCCCACCGGCCCCCTGGCGCACAAGGCCGCCCAGCCCCACCAACCCCCTTTGTTGGGGCAAAAAGCAGCACACAGGATTTTTTTCTGCTTTTCATTTTGGCTCTCTTGTTTCAACCATAAAGGAGAATGTTAAAACAACCAGGCAGAGAGCAGGTCTGACAATGGGGCATTGCAGACTGGGGAATATGGGCTTGACCTGGGGCAGGGTGGAGGGTTTTCAGCTCTGTGTGGGGTCATGAGGGAGGTTGGTGGGGTTGGGGGTAGACCTGAGGGTGGACGGCCGTCATCTGTGGCTCAGCTGTGGCTCTCACATCCCTCTCTCGCTATGTCTCTGTCCTCTGTCTCTGTCTCTCTGTCTCTCTCTCCCTCCCTCCCTCTCCCTCTCCTTCTAATTGCCCATTATATTCAGCCCCCCCCCCCCCTCTAAGTGCTTGTATACCAGCTCAGGCCAGCTCCAGAGGAACTGTGAGTTTGTTGGCCGACCTCTGTGCTGTTCTGAGCTGCGATTCTGCTAATAGTCACTGCTCCCTGGAACAGTGTTCTCTCTCTCTCTCTCTCTCTCTCTCTCTCCAAGCCCTCTCCTCAGGGCCTCCCCGTCAATGGCTGACAGACAGACGAGCGTGCAGGTGTCATGGTTCATTACCAGGGTTGGGAAAATAGCTCCTGCTCTGGGTACTGCGATGGAAGTCTATATAGGGGAGTGAACTTTATGATATATTTTGAACACGGCACCACGGGATCCAGGCCTCAGGGTCCTGCTGCTCGACTCTCAGGTCAGATCTTGACAACACCTCACCACCCACCCAGCAGATGAGCTATCTGTCCACTGTTTGTCCAACAACATATTAACCTGGGGTTAAAGAAGAGACCTCACCTTAGTTACATCCTGTTACTCTGCTTTAAGAGTCCTCAGCTATCATGTTCCCCTCTGGCCTGAGGTGGCAGATACATTTAAATGATAGACATGCAGAGACAGAGACACACACACAAACATGCACGCACGCAGGCACGCACACACGCAAGCACACGCACACGCGCACACACACGCACTCACGCAGGCACGCACACGCTAGAGGTCGTCACGGATGCACCTGCTTTTCAAGAGAGTGGCACGTGTAGCTTGTTGTTATTGTTGTTGGCCAATCAGAAGTCATCAAAGCAGCAATAGGGTAGAATCATAGAGCCTCCGTGTGTGGCAAAGGTTAGGAGACACACTACCGGTCAAAAGTTTTAGAACACCTACTCATTTTTCTTTATTTTTACTATTTTCTATACTGTAGAATAATAGTGAAGACATCAAAACTATGAAATAACACATATGGAATTATGTAGTAACCAAAAAAAAAGTGTTAAACAAATCAAAATATATTTTATATTTGAGATTCTTCAAATAGCCACCATTTGCCTTGATGACAGCTTTGCACATTCTTGGCATTCTCTCAACCAGCTTCACCTGGAATGCTTTTCCAACAGTCTTGAAGGAGTTCACACATATGCTGAGCACTTGTTGGCTGCTTTTCCTTCACTCTGCGGTCCGACTCATCCCAAACCATCTCAATTTGGTTGCGTTTGGGGGACTGTGGAGGCCAGGTCATCTGATGCAGCACTCCATCACTCTCCTTCTTGGTAAAGTAGCCCTTACACAGCCTGAAGGTGTGTTGGGTCATTGTCCTGTTGAAAAACAAATGATAGTCTCACTAAGCCCAAACCAGATGGGATGGCGTATCGCTGCAGAATGCTGTGGTAGCCATGCTGGTTAAGTGTGCCTTGAATTCTAAATAAATCACAGACAGTGTCACCAGCAAAGCACCCCCACACCATAACACCTCCTCCTCCATGCTTTACGGTGGGAAATATACATGCGGAGATCATCCATTCACCCACACCACGTCTCACAGACACGGCGGTTGGAACCAAAAATCTCACATTTGGACTCCAGACCAAAGGACAGATTTCCACCGGTCTAACGTCCATTGCTCGTGTTTCTTGGCCCAAGCAAGTATTTTCTTCTTATTGGTGTCCTTTAGTAGTGGTTTCTTTGCAGCAATTCAAACATGATGGCCTGATTCACACAGTCTCCACTGAACAATTGATGTTGAGATGTGTCTGTTACTTGAACTCTGAAGCATTTATTTGGGCTGCAATTTCTGAGGCTGGTAACTCTAATGAATGTATCCTCTGCAGCAGAGGTAACTCTGGGTCTTCTATTCCTGTGGTGGTCCTCATGAGAGCAAGTTTCATCATAGCGCTTGATGGTTTTTACAACTGCAAAACCCTTGAATGAGTAGGTGTTCTAAAACTTTTGATCGGTAGTGTATCTAATCAATGAAAGATGGAATTAAAATGACTGAATAAAAGGGATAAGGATTGGCTACAACAACCAAGCGCAACAGGTAGCTGCTACTATTTATTATGAATGGAGTGTGTTTGTTATAAACTGCGTTAGGATGAGAACGATCATGCAGCATCAATTAGCCTAGCTAGCTAGCAACGATCTCCTGGTTTGATGCAGTCCAAGACACGGTATATCAGAATCAAGTTAGCCTAGTCTAGCTACGTTCTCCACAGGTTTGATGCAGTCAAGACAGGTACTCTACTACAGAATCAATGTAGCCTAGCTAGCTAAACGTTCATCCCGGTTTGAATGCAGTCAAGACAGGGTTAACTACAGAATCAATTACCGAGCTAGCTAACGTTCTCCCTGGTTTTGATGCAGTCAAGACAAGGTATCTACAGAAATCAATTATCCCTAGTTAGCTACAACGTCTCCCATGTTTGATGCAGTCAAAGACAGGCTACCTACAGAATCAATTAGCTTAATGCGAGTCTGCTTGGTTGGTTGCTGTCTCTCATCTCTCTCTCCCTCCTACCTGTTCCCGTGTCACTCGCTCCCACTCACAGTAGCCTACACACAGCACGGCCCCTGCTAGAGTCACCTCTCTCTACCTCCTCTCCCACTCACAGTAGCCTACACACAGCATGGCCCCTGCTAGAGTCACCTTCTCTACCTCCTCTCCCACTCACAGTAGCCTACACACAGCACGGCCCCTGCTAGAGTCACCTCTCTCTACCTCCTCTCCCACTCACAGTAGCCTACACACAGCATGGCCCCTGCTAGAGTCACCTCTCTCTACCTCCTCTCCCACTCACAGTAGCCTACACACACAGCACGGCCCCTGCTAGAGTCACCTCTCTCTACCTCCTCTCCCACTCACAGTAGCCTACACACACAGCACGGCCCCTGCTAGAGTCACCTCTCTCTACCTCCTCTCCCACTCACAGTAGCCTACACACACAGCATGGCCCCTGCTAGAGTCACCTCTCCCTACCTCCTCTCCCTCGTGCTTTATCAGCTCCGGTTAATAAAGTAGCTTAAAAAATGACTTTTCTGCTGCTTCCCTCACTCGGATCCGACCAGGTCTATACGGAACGGGCCTAGTTGTCCTCGGGTCCGTTCGGAACGGGTCTCTATATTTTCAACAATTCATTTATACATATCGGGTCCGGATGGGAACGCCCCAGGTCCATTTTGGAACGGGTCCAACTTTTTGGACCTGTGAAGGCCTCTAGAACACGCACACATACACACGCACACACACACACACACAACACCACACACACACACACACACACACACACACACACACACACACACACACACACACACACACACACACATACACACAGCTGAGCTAGGACCGAGAGACTGAAAAACATATTCTATCTCAAGGCCATCAGACTGTTAAATAGCCATCACTAGCCGGCCTCCACCCAGTACCCTGCCCTGAACCTTAGTCACTGTTACTAGCCGGCAAACACCCGGTTACTCATCACTGCACCTTAGAGGCTGCTGCCCTGTGTACATAGACATGGAATCACTGGTCACTTTAATAATGGAACACTAGTCACTTTAATAATGTTTACATACTGCATTACTCATTTCATATGTACATACTGTATTCTATTCTACTGTATTTTAGTCAATGCCAACTCCAACATTGTTCGTCCTAATATTTACAGTACCAGTCAAAAGTTTGGACACACCAATTCATTCAAGGGTTTTTCTTATTATTTTTTAACTATTTTCTACATTGTAGAATAATAGTGAAGACATCAAAATTATGAAATAACACATATGGAATCATGTAGTAACCAAAAAAGTGTGAAACAAATCAAAATATATTTTATATTTGAGGTTCTTCAAATAGCCACCCTTTGCCTTGATGACAGCTTTGCACACTCTTTCTTAATTCCACTCTTTTACATTTAGATTTGTGTGTGTTGTTGTGAATTGTTAGATACTACTGCCCTGTCTGAGCTAGGAACACAAGCATTTCACCCGCAAAACATCTGCTAAATATGTGTATGTGACCAAATTCAATTTGATTTGAGAGGTGTTTGACTGGGGTTAATCTGACCGTGAATAGCCACGACATCGGTAACAAGACCTGCCTGACGACCAGTATCTTCTCCGACCGGTGTCTCCAACCTCTGGATGGCAGATTCCCCCCCCCCCCCCCCCCCTGACGTCATTGGTCCCCCTCCTTCAGGACGTTTTTTAGCTGCGTCATTACAAGGAGGAGAAGGATTTAACCCTGTTGCTAATCCGATTAGCAGAGAGGCTAATCGGGTACGGAACGAGTGACTCACTTCACGCAGGCATGGAGCTATCGCCTGGCCGGCCCGATCTGCTGAGGCAGCGGAGAGGCTGAAAATGATGTCTCATTAAAATGTGTCACCTGGAGAGAGTGCAGGTACATTGCATCACATGGGTAGAAACGTAGGGATTACCCAAGGATGCGTCCCAAATGCCACATTATTCCTAAGGGCACTATATAGGGAATAGGGTGCAATTTGGGAACAAGAGGTTGTGCTGCTACAGTAGTGAACTGATCATGAGGTTGTGCTGCTACATAACAGCTACAGTAGTAAACTGATCATGAGGTTGTGGCTGCTACAGCTATGGTTTCATCGCTAGTATTGAACCACTCCGCACACGGGTAAATCGATCATCAATACGCGCTGGATCTTGTTGCTCCGCTGTTGACATTCTGTCATCGATCAATCATCGAACAAACACAGAAACTATTGAGGGGGTAGTCTTTAGCAGACTCTCTTATCCAGAGCGACTTACTGTTAGTGAGCGCATACAGTATTATTTTTTATTTTTTCATACTGGCCCCCCGTAGGACGAACCCCAACCCGGGCGTTTGCAACCGCATGCCCTACTCAACTACCGGCCATTCCCTCCCCTACCCTGGGCCAATTGTGCCCGCCCCACAGGTCACATCATATAAAGACAGCCTCACATGTATCAGTTCATATGTTGATAACGGACCAGAGGTTCCCGTACACTGGTCCCTGCCATATAAAAGATGATGGGGCTATATTTAGGGGTTACAGCCACAGGCCTGTCTCTCTCTCTCTCTCTCTCTCTCTCTCTCTCTCTCTCTCTCTCTCTCTCTCTCTCTTCTCTCTCGTGTCTCTCTCTCTCTCCCTCCTCTCTCTCTCTTCTCTCCTCTCGTCTCTGCTCTCTTCTTTTTTTGTTCTAGTTGTGACCTGCTCTTTGTCAGCGCTGGTCCAGATGGTCCTGTTATGTGTAAGTGACACGTGCAGGGACATGGAAGTATGTCAGACACACAGCTGTATGTAACAGATAGCTTAAAGAGGTATAACTCCCACTTCCAGGACTACCAGGTGCATGGGGAGACTGTAGACTTATATACTACATCATAGATAGCCTGCTGTACAACCATGGTGAGAACACACTCAGTCCCCTGTCAAAGGGATTTTTGAGTGTAAAGCAACAGGGTCTCAGAGTACTACAAGGTCTCTACTCTACAGAACCCAGGCATAACCCCTGATCCTTTAGCTTAGCTGGACGGCACAATGCTGAAAGGTCTGTAGAGTCTGAAAAGTCCCTCTGTGGACTTCACATGGACATAGCATGGACTTACAATGGCACCCTATTCCCTATATAGCGTACTACTTTTGACTAGGACTCAAAGTAGTGCACTATATAGGGAATAGAGTTCCATTTGGGAGACTCACATAGTATACTGTGCTGACCTTTAGAACAACTCCCATACACCTAGAGTTCAGGTTGTTTAAGCCTTAGAACAACTCCCATAGCAACCTAGAGCTTCAGTGTTTACGACCTTAGAACAACTCCATAGCAACCTAGAGCTTCAGGTGTTTAGCCCTTAGACAAACCCCATAGCAAACCTAGAGCTTCAGGTGTTTAGACCTTATAAAAACTCCCCATAGCAACCTCAGCGCTCAGGTTTTAGACCTTGAACAACTACATAGCAACCTAGAGCTTCAGGTGTTTAGACCTTAGAAAACTCCCATAGCAACTAGCTGCATCAGGTGTTTAGACCTTAGAACACTCCCATAGCCCAAAAGCAACCTAGAGCTTCAGGTGTTTAACCTAGTACACTCCCTAGCAACCTAGAGCTTCAGTGTTTTAGACCTTAGAACCTCCCATAGCAACCTAGAGCTTCAGTGTTTTTAGACCTTCGAACAACTCCATAGCGACCTAGAGCTTCATGTGTTTTTAAAACCTAAGACCAACTCCCATAGCAACCTAGAGCTTCAGGTTTTATGAACCTTAGACCCACTCCCAAGCAACCTAGATCTTCAGGTTTTTAGACTTAGAACAACTCCCATAGCGACCTAAGCTTCAGGTTTGACCTTAAACAACCCCCTAGAAACCCCTAAGCTTCAGGTTTTAAAAGACCTTAGAACAACCCCTAAAACCTTTCGGGTGTTTAAACCTTAGAACACCCCAACAACCTAGAGCTTCAGGTGTTTGCCTAAAAAACTCCCATAGAAACCTAGGCTTCAGTGTTAACCCTTTAGAAAACCCCCTAGCACCTAGAGTTTCAGGTGTTTAGCCCTTAGAAAAACCCCCTAGCAACCTAGATTTCAGGGTTTAGACCTTAGAAACTCCCCATACGACCTAGAGCTTCGGGTTTTTTAGACCTTAAAACCACTCCCATAGAAACCAGGTTTCAGGTTTTTTACCCTTAAACACCCCCATAAAACCTTCAGGTTTTTAACCTTGAACACTCCCATAGCACCTAGAGTTTCAGGTGTTTAGCCTTAGAACACCCCATGCAACCTAGAGCTGGTTTTTAGAACCTTTAGTAAAACCCCCAAGCGACCTGGGCTTCGGGTTTTTAAACCCTTGAACAACCCCCATAGCAACCTGGGTTCAGGTGTTTAGCCCTTGAAAACTCCCTAGCACCTGAGCTTCAGGGTTTAGACCTTAGAACAACTCCCATAGCAACCTAGAGCTTCAGGTTTTTTAAACCTAAGAAACAATCCCTAAAACCAAGCTTCAGGTTTTTTAGACCTTAAAAAACCCCCCATACAACCTAAGTTTTCGGGTTTTTTTTGACCTTGAACAACTTCCAAGCCCCTGACTTCAGGTGTTTCCCTTTAGCCCCAACTCCCATCACCTAGAGCTTCAGTGGTTAGACCTTAGAAAAACTCCCTAGAAACCCCTCAGGTTTTTAAGACCTTGAACTACTTCCCATACACCTAGAGCTTAGGTTTTAGCCCTTAGAACAACTCCCATAGCACCTGAGCTTCAGGTTTAGACCTTAGTAACAACTCCCATAGAACCCTGAGCTCGTGTTTAACCTTAGAACAACTCCCATAGCACCTAGAGCTTCAGGTGTTTAACTTAAAAGAAAAACTCCCATGCGACCTAGAGCTTCAGGTTTAGACCTTAGAAAACTCCCATCAACCTATAGCTTCGTGTTTAGACCTTAGAACAATCCCATAGCACCTGACTTCAGGTTTTAGATTTAGAAAACTCCCTACACCTAGGCTTCAAATGGTTTAGACCTTAGACAACCCCATAGAAACCAAAGGCTCAGTGTTTAATTAGAACAATTTCCATAGCAACCCTAGAAGCTTCAGTGTTTACCTTAGAAAACTCCCATCAACCTAGAGCTTCAGGTTTTAGACCTTGAACAACTCCCTAGCCCTAGGCTTCAGGTGTTTAAACCTAGAAAAAACTTCCATAGCAACCTAGAGTTTTCGGGGTTTTAGACCTTAGAACAACCCCCCATAGCAACCTAGAGCTTCAGGTGTTTAGACCTTAGAACAACTCCCATAGCACCAAGCTTCAGGTGTTTAGACCTTAGAACAACTCCCATAGCAACCTAGAGCTTCAGGTGTTTAGACCTTAGAACAACTCCCATAGCACCTAGAGCTTCAGGTGTTTAGACCTTAGAACAACTCCCCATAGCAACCTAGAGCTTCAGGTGTTTAGACCTTAAAAACAACTCCCTTAGAAAACCTAGAGCTTCAGGTGTTTAGACCTTAGTACAACTCCCATAGCGACCTAGGCTTCAGGTGTTGACCTTAGAACAACTCCCTAGCAACCTAGAGCTTCGGGGTTTTTTAAACCTAAGACAACTCCCATAGCAACCTAGAGCTTCAGGTGTTTAGACCTTAGAACAACTCCCATAGCAACCTAGAGCTTCAGGTGTTTAGACCTTAGAACAACTCCCATAGCGACCTAGAGCTTCAGGTGTTTAGACCTTAGAACAACTCCCATAGCAACCTAGAGCTTCAGGTGTTTAGACCTTAGAACAACTCCCATAGCAACCTTCAGGTGTTTAGACCTTAGAACAATTTCCCATAGCCCCCTAGAGCTTCAGGTTTTTAGACCTTAGAACAACTCCCATACAAACCTAGAGCTTCAGGTTTTTAGACCTTAGTACAACTTCCATAGCAACCTTCAGGTGTTTAGACCTTAGAACAACTCCCATAGCAACCTAGAGCTTCAGGTGTTTAGACCTTAGAACAACTCCCATAGCGACCTAGAGCTTCAGGTTTTAAACCTAAGAACAACTCCCATACAACCTAGAGCTTCAGGTGTTTAGCCCTTAAAAACAACTCCCATAGCAACCAGAGCTTCGGTGTTTAGACCTTAGAACAACTCCCATAAAAAACCTAGAGCTTCAGGTGTTTAGCCCTTTAGAACAACTCCCATAGCACCTAGAGTTCAGGTTTTTAGACCTTAGACAACTCCCATAAGCATCCTAGAGCTTCAGGTGTTAACCTAAGAACAATTTCCATAGCACCTAGAGCTTCGGGTGTTTAACCTTAGAACAAACTTCCATAGCACCTAGAGCTTCAGGTGTTTAGCCCTTAGAACAATCCCATAGCAACCTAGAGCTTCGGGTGTTTAGACCTTAGACAATTTCCCATAGCAACCTCAGGTGTTTAGACCTTAAAAACAACTCCCATAGCAACCTAGAGCTTCAGGTGTTTAGACCTTAGAACAACTCCCATAGCGACCTAGAGCTTCAGGTGTTTAAACCTAATAACAACTCCCATAGCAACCTAGAGCTTCAGGTGTTTAGACCTTAGAACAACTCCCATAGCAACCTAGAGCTTCAGGTGTTTAGACCTTAGAACAACTTCCATAGCGACCTAGAGCTTCAGGTGTTTAGACCTTAGAACAACTCCCATAGCAACCTAGAGCTTCAGGTGTTTAGACCTTAGAACAACTCCCATAGCAACCTTCAGGTGTTTAGACCTTAGAACTACTCCCATAGCAACCTAGAGCTTCAGGTGTTTAGACCTTAGAACAACTCCCATAGCAACCTAGAGCTTCAGGTGTTTAGACCTTAGTACAACTCCCATAGCGACCTAGAGCTTCAGGTGTTTAGACCTTAGAACAACTCCATAGCAACCTAAGTTTCAGGTGTTTAGCCCCCTTTAGAACAACCCCATAGCAACCTTTCAGGTGTTTGACCTTAAACAACTCCCATACAACCTGAGCTTTCAGGTGTTTAGACCTTAGAACAATTTCCCATAGCAACCTAGAGCTTCAGGTGTTTAGACCTTAGTACAACTCCCATAGCGACCTAGAGCTTCAGGTGTTTAGACCTTAGAACAACTCCCATAGCAACCTAGAGCTTCAGGTGTTTAGACCTTAGTACAACTCCCATAGCGACCTGGGCTCAGGTTTTAGACCTTAGAACAACTCCCATAGCAACCTAGAGCTTCAGGTGTTAACCTTAAAAAACTCCCATAACCAGAGCTTCGGGTGTTTAGACCTTAAAACAACCCCCTAGCAACCTAGAGCTTCAGTGTTTAGACCTTAGAACACTCCCATAGCACCTAGAGTTTTCAGGGGGTTAGACCTTAGAACAACTCCCATAGCACCTAGAGCTTCAGGTTTTTAAACCCTTTAAAACAATTTCCCATAGCAACCTGGGAGCTTCAGGTGTTTAGACCTTAGAACAACTTCCATAGCAACCTAGCTTCAGGTGTTTAGACCTTAGAACAACTCCCATAGCACCAGAGCTTCAGGTGTTAGACCTTAGAACAACTCCCATAGCAAACCTTCAGGTTTAGCCCTTAGAACAACTCCCTAGCAACCTAGCTTCGGGTGTTTAGCCCTTTAGAACAACTCCCATGCAACCAGAGCTTCAGGTGTTTAAACCTTAATAAACTCCCATAGCAACCTAGAGCTTCAGGTGTTTAGCCCTTAGAACAACCCATAGCAACCTAGAGCTTCAGGTGTTTAGACCTTAAACAACTCCCATAGCACCTAGAGCTTCAGGTTTAAAACCCTTTAAAACCCAATTTCCCAAGCACCTAGAGCTTCAGGTGTTTAGACCTTAGAACAATTTCCATAGCAACCTGAGCTTCAGGTGTTTAGACCTTATAACAACCCCCCAATAGCAACCTAGAGCTTCAGGTGTTTAGACCTTAGACAACTCCATAGCAACCTTTCAGGTTTTTAAACCCTTTAGAACAACTCCCATAGCAACCTAGAGCTTCAGGTGTTTAGAACCTTAGAACAACTCCATAGCCCCTAGACTTCAGGTTTTTAAAAACCTAAAACAACTCCCATAGAAACCTAGAGCTTCAGGTGTTTAGACCTTAGAACAACTCCCATAGCAACCTAGAGCTTCAGGTGTTTAGACCTTAGAACAACTTCCATACGCCTAGACTTCAGGTGTTTAGACCTTAGAACAACTCCCAAGCAACCTAGAGCTTCAGGTGTTTAGACCTTAGAACAACTCCCATAGGCCAACCTTCAGGTGTTTAGACCTTAAACTACTCCCATAGCAACCTAGAGCTTCAGGTTTTTTAGACCTTAGAACAACCCCCATAGCAACCTAAAAGCTCAGGTGTTTAGCCCTTTAGTACAACTCCATAGCGACCTAGAGCTTCAGGTGTTTAGACCTTAAACAACTCCCTAGCAACCTAGCTTCAGTTTTTAACCCAGAACAACTCCCAAGCACCTTCAGTGTTTTAGACCTTAGACTACTCCCATAGCAACCTAGAGCTTCAGGTTTTTAGACCTTAGAACAATTTCCATAGCAACCTAGAGCTTCGGGTGTTAGACCTTAGTAAAACTCCCATAGCGACCTAGAGCTTCAGGTGTTTAGACCTTAGAACAACTTCCCATAGCAACCTAGAGCTTCGGGGTTTTTAGCCCTTAAACAACTCCCATAGCACCTAGAGCTTCAGGTGTTTAGACCTTAGAAACCAAACTCCCATAGCACCTAGAGCTTCAGTGTTTTAGACCTTAGAACACTCCCATGCAACCTAAGCTTCAGTGTTTAGACCTTAGAACAACTCCCATAGCAACCTAGAGCTTCGGGTGTTTAAACCCTTTAAGAACAAATTTCCCATAGCAACCTAGAGCTTCAGGTGTTTGACCTTAGAACAACTCCCATAGCAACCTAGAGCTTCAGGTTTTTAAAACCCTTTAAGAACAATTTCCCATAGCAACCTAGAGCTTCAGGTGTTTAGACCTTAGAACAATTTCCATAGCAACCTAGCGTTCAGGTTTTAGACCTTAGAACAACCCCATAGCAACCTAGAGCTTCAGTGTTAGACCTTATACAATTTCCATACACCCTTCAGGTGTTTAGACCTTAGACAACTCCCATAGCAACCTAGAGCTTCGGGTGTTTAGACCTTAGAACACTCCCATAGCGACCTAGAGCTTCAGGTGTTTAAACCTAATAACAACTCCCATAGCACCTAGAGCTTCAGGTGTTTAGACCTTAGAACAACTCCCATAGCAACCTAGAGCTTCAGGTGTTTAGACCTTAGAACAACTTCCATAGCGACCTAGAGCTTCAGGTGTTTAGACCTTAGAACAACTCCCATAGCAACCTAGAGCTTCAGGTGTTTAGACCTTAGAACAACTCCCATAGCAACCTTCAGGTGTTTAGACCTTAGAACAACTCCCATAGCAACCTAGGCTTCAGGTGTTTTAGACCTTAGAACAACTCCATAGCAACCTAGAGCTTCGGTTTTAGACCTTAGAACAACTCCCATAGCGACCAGAGCTTCAGGTGTTTAGACCTTAGAACAACTCCATAGAAACCCTAAGCTTCAGGTGTTTAGACCTTAGAACAACTCCCATACAACCTCTCAGGTGTTTAGACCTTAGAACACTCCCATAGCACCTAGAGCTTCAGGTGTTTAGCCCTTTAAACAACTTCCATAGCAACCTAGAGCTTCAGGTGTTTAGACCTTAAAACAACTCCCATAGCCCCTAGAGCTTCAGGTGTTTAGACCTTGAACAACTCCCCATAGCAACCTAGAGCTTCAGGTGTTTGGGCCCTTTAACACTCCCAAGCCCTGAGCTTCAGTGTTTAGACCTAAAAACTCCCATAGAAACCCTAGAGCTTCGGGGTGTTTAGACCTTTAGAACAACTCCCATAGCAACCTAGAGCTTCAGGTGTTTAGACCTTAGAACAACTCCCATAGCAACCTAGAGCTTCAGGTGTTTAGACCTTAGAACAACTCCCATAGCAACCTAGAGCTTCAGGTGTTTAGACCTTAGAACAACTCCCATAGCAACCTACTTCAGGTGTTTAAACCTAAGAACAACTCCATAGCAACCTAGAGCTTCAGGTGTTTAGCCCTTAGAACAATTTCCCATAGCAACCTAAGCTTCAGGTGTTTAGACCTTAGAACACCCCATAGCAACCTAGAGCTTCAGGTGTTTAGACCTTAGAAACAATTTCCATAGCAACCTCTCAGGTGTTTGACCTTAGAACAACTCCCATAGCAACCAAAGGCTTCAGGTGTTTAGACCTTAGAACAACTCCCATAGCGACCTAGAGCTTCAGGGTGTTAACCTTAACAACTCCCTAGAAACCTAAGCTTCAGGTGTTTAGACCTTAGAACAACTCCCATAGCAACCTAGAGCTTCAGGTGTTTAGACCTTAAAACAATTTCCCATAGCACCTAGAGCTTCAGGTGTTTAGACCTTAGAACAACTCCCATAGCAACCTAGAGTTTTCAGGTGTTTAGCCCTTAGAACAACTCCCATAGCACCTAGAGCTTCAGGTGTTTAACCTAAACACTCCCATAGCACCTAAGCTTCAGGTGTTAGACCTTAGAACACTCCCATAGAAACCTAGAGCTTCAGGTGTTTAAGACCTTAGAACAACTTCCATAGCAACCTAGAGTTCAGGTGTTTAGCCCTTTAGAAACCCCCCATAGCACCTAGAGCTTCAGTTTTTTAGACCTTAGAACAACTCCCATGCAACCTTTCGGGTTGTTTAGACCTTAGAACAACCCCCATAGCAACCTAGAGCTTCAGGTGTTTAGACCTTAGAACAACTCCCTAAGCAACCTAGAGTTTCAGGTGTTTAGACCTTAGAAAAACCTCCCATAGCACCTAGAGCTTCGGGTGTTTAGACCTTAAAACAACTCCTAGAAACCTAGAGCTTCAGGTGTTTAGACCTTAGAACAACTCCCATAGCAACCCTTCAGGTTTTTTAGACCTTAAACAACTCCCATACAACCTAAGCTTCAGGTGTTTAACCTAGACAACTCCCATAGCAACCTAGAGCTTCAGGTGTTTAGACCTTAGAACAACTCCCATAGCGACCTAGAGCTTCAGGTGTTTAGACCTTAGAACAACTCCCATAGCAACCTAGAGCTTCAGGTGTTTTTAGACCTTAGTACAACTCCCATAGCGACCTAGAGCTTCAGGTGTTTAGACCTTAGAACAACTCCCATAGCAACCTAGAGCTTCAGGTGTTTAGACCTTAGAACAACTCCCATAGCAACCTAGAGCTTCAGGTGTTTAGACCTTAGAACAACTCCCATAGCAACCTAGAGCTTCAGGTGTTTAGACCTTAGAACAACTCCCATAGCAACCTAGAGCTTCAGGTGTTTAGACCTTAGAACAACTCCCATAGCATCCTAGAGCTTCAGGTGTTTAAACCTAAGAACAACTTCCATAGCAACCTAGAGCTTCAGGTGTTTAGACCTTAGAACAACTTCCATAGCAACCTAGAGCTTCAGGTGTTTAGACCTTAGAACAACTCCCATAGAAACCTAGACCCTTCAGGTGTTTAGACCTTAGTAAAACTCCCATAGCAACCTTCAGGTTTTTTAGACCTTAGAAAAACTCCCATAGCAACCTAGAGCTTCGGGTGTTTAGACCTTAGAACAACTCCCATAGCGACCTAGAGCTTCAGTGTTTTAAACCTATAACCAACTCCCATAGCAACCTAGAGCTTCAGTTTTTTAGACCTTAGAACAACTTCCATAGCAACCTAGAGCTTCGGGTGTTTGACCTTAGAACAAATTTCCATAGCACCTAGAGCTTCAGGTGTTTAGACCTTAAACAACTCCCATGCAACCCTTCAGGTGTTTAGACCTTAGAACAACTCCCATAGAAACCTAGAGCTTCAGTGTTTAGACTTGAAAACTCCCTAGCACCTTCAGGTGTTAAACCCTAACACTCCATAGCAACCTAGAGCTTCAGGTGTTTAGACCTTAGACAACCCCCATAGCAACCTAGAGCTTCAGGTGTTTAACTTAGTCAACTCCTAGCGACCTAAGTTTCGGGGTTTTAGACCTTAAACCTCCCATAGCAACCTAGAGCTTCAGGTGTTTAGACCTTAGAACAACTCCCATAGCAACCTTCAGGTGTTTAGACCTTAGAACTACTCCCATAGCAACCTAGAGCTTCAGGTGTTAGACCTTAGACAACTCCCATAGCAACCTAGACTTCAGGTTTAAAACCTTAGTACAATTTCCATAGTGACCTAGAGCTTCAGTGTTTAGACCTTAGAACAACTCCCATAGCAACCTAGAGCTTCAGGTGTTTAGACCTTAGAACAACTCCCATAGCAACCTAGAGCTTCAGGTGTTTAGACCTTAGAACAACTCCCATAGCAACCTAGAGCTTCAGGTGTTTAGACCTTAGAACAACTCCCATAGCAACCTAGAGCTTCAGGTGTTTAGACCTTAGAACAACTCCCATAGCAACCTAGAGCTTCAGGTTTTTAAAACCTAAGAACAACTTCCATAGAAACCTAGAGCTTCATGTTAGACCTTAGAAACAACTTCCATAGCACCCTAGAGTTCAGGTGTTTAGACCTTAGAACAACTCCCATAGCAACCTAGAGCTTCAGGTGTTTAGACCTTAATACAACTTCCATAGCAACCTTCAGGTGTTTAGACCTTAGAACAACTCCCATAGCAACCTAGAGCT
Source organism: Coregonus sp. 'balchen' (assembly GCA_902810595.1). Taxonomy (NCBI): domain Eukaryota; kingdom Metazoa; phylum Chordata; class Actinopteri; order Salmoniformes; family Salmonidae; genus Coregonus; species Coregonus sp. 'balchen'. The sequence continues at coordinate 29,621,000 of LR778256.1, forward strand.
TCAGATGTTTAGACCTTAGTACAACTCCCATAGCAACCTTCAGGTGTTTAGGTACAATTACCTTGTGTTGGACTGACACTGACACAGACAGGGACATAGAGATCCTATCATTCACAGGGTTCTTCTATAGGGATTATGTCATTCTATGGACAGGGACCCGTCTTGGAGTTATGTTACACTATAAATGCAGTCGGCCTATTATAAGACTGGAGTCTAAATCCTCATCTGGTCTATTTGTTAATTGCTACTTTCACTTCCAAGCTCTTAAAGAGTTGTGTTCACTCAGCATATATCACGTATAGTCTTACATAAGACCTCTGTCATCATCAGGTGGTTTGAATACAGCTCTTGACATGTCTTTTCAGCATTGTCCTCTTCTTGGAGGAACATGAAATCTGATCCTACTAGGCCACGGTGTTGATTCCCATTCCTTGTTGCGTTTATTCATCTAAACTCTTTCTCATTTTGTTATCTTGTATTACAATGCCTATTTAAAGAGGCACAGGTTGTGTCCTAAATTGCACCCTAGTCCCTACACAGTGCACTACTTTTGACCAGAGCCTTGTCAAAACTAGTTCACTAAATAGGGAATAGGGTGTAATTTGGGACGTAGACACAGCGATGTTGGACAGCTCAGCAGCCAGCAGCAGGGAGGGTCATAACATTACCATGGAAGGTAGTGTCTCATACCTCCTCACCCTGACTGGCTGGCTGACTGGCTGGCTGGCTGACTGGCTGGCTGGCTGGCTGGCTGCTGCTGTGCTGGCTCTGACTGGCTGCTGGGGCTGCTGCTGCTGCTGCTGGCTGCTGGCTGCTGGCTGCTGTGCTGACTGGCTTGCTGGGCTGACTGGCTGACTGCTGGCTGGCTGGCTGGCTGCTGGCTGGCTGACTGGCTGACTGGCTGACTGTGCTGCGGACTGACTGCTGGCTGGTGATGCTGGCTGTGCTGGCTGGCTGACTGGCTGGCTGGCTGACTGACTGGCTGGCTGGCTGGCTGACTGGCTGGCTTGGGCTGCGGCTGGCTGGCTGGCTGACTGCTGGGCTGGCTGTGGCTGGCTGCTGACTGGCTGGCTGGCTGCGGCTGCTGGCTGGCTGGCTGGCGACTGGCTGGCTGGCTGGCTGCTGGCTGGCTGACTGCGGCTGGCGGCTGGCTGTGGCTGGCTGGCTGGCTGTGGCTGGCTGGCTGGCTGCTGCTGACTGGACTGGTGGCTGGCTGGCTGGCTGGCTGACTGGCTGGCTGGCTGGCTGACTGGCTGTGACTGGCTGGCTGGCTGGCTGATGGCTGGCTGCTGGCTTGGCTGGCTGGCTGCTGACTGGCTGGCCTGGGCTGGCTGCTGACTGCTGACTGGCTGGCTGGCTGCTGATGGCTGGCTGAGCTGGCTGTACGTGGCTGCTGGCTGACTGGCTGGTGCTGCTGGCTGGCTGGCTGACTGGCTGGCTGACGGCTGCTGGCTGGCTGGCTGGCTGCGGCTGGCTGGCACTGACTGCTGGCTGGCTGGCTGGCTGGCTGGTGACTGGCTGACTGGCTGGCTGCGGCTGGCTGACTGGCTGGTGCTGGCTGGCTGGCTGGCTGCTGGACTGGCTGCTGGCTGCTGGCTGCTGGCTGCTGGCTGACTGGCTGGCTGGACGTGTGCTGACTGACTGGCTGGCTGGCTGGCTGGCTGGCTGATCTGTGCTGACTGTGACTGCTGCTGACTGACTGGCTGGCTGCTGACTGACTGGCTGGCTGCTGGCTGGCTGTGCGACTGGGCTCTGCTGGCATGTCTGCTGCTGCTGGCTGCCTGGCTGCTGACTGCTGGCTGACTGGCTGGCTGGCTGACTGGCTGACTGCTGACGGCTGGCTGGCGACTGGCTGACTGGCTGGCTGGCTGGCTGATGACTGGCTGCTGATGGCTGGGGACTGGTGACTGCTGGCTGGCTGACTGGCGCTGGCTGGCTGCTGGCTGGCTGACTGGCTGCTGGCTGGCTGGCTGACTGGCTGTGACTGGCTGACTGGCTGGCTGCGGGACTGACTGACTGGCTGGCTGGCTGGCTGGCTGGCGGCTGACTGGCTGGCTGGGCTGCTGCTGACCTGGCTGGCTGACTGGCTGTGATGGACTGCTGACTGGCTGGCTGACTGGCGGCTGCTGGCTGGACTGACGCTGCTGCTGCTGACTGTGCTGCTGACTGGCTGCTGACTGCTGACTGGCTGCTGCTGTGACGCTGACTGCTGGCTGCTGGCTGATGCTGGCTGCTGTGCTGGACTGCTGGCTGCGATGCTGCTGACTGGTGGCGTCGGGCTGGTGACTGTCTGACTGGCTGCTGCTGGCTGCTGTAGCTCGGCTGACTGGACGCTGCGACTGCTGAACTGGCTGCTTGGCTGACTGCTGTGCTGCGGCTGTGACTGGCTGGCTGACTGCGCTACGCTGGCTCTGCTGCGTCTGGCTGACTGGCTGAGCTGCTGGCTCTGGCTGGCTGGCTGCGCTACTGGCTGCATGAGACTGGCTGTCCTGCGATCTTGCTCTCTCCACCCTGCTCTGCTCTGCTCACTAAGACCTTTGCTGTCAATCCTTGACGAGGCATCGTGTTACAACACAGGGATTACTCTCTAAAGATCTCCTGTCCCAGGATAGCAGGCCCAGGGTATATTTAACCTGGCTTCATACATAACCAGAATAACACCTGGGCTGGCAGAGATCCACCGCCCAATGGCCCCCACTGGCCTCCGTAGGGGTCCCAGACCTGGGTTCAAATACTATTCTAAATAATTTCAAGTCTGTTCTTGATTGAGCTTGCCTGGCTTAATGAACTATTACAAGAGTTCCAAAACTGCAAACCCTTCCCATCTAGCACTCCAGGCAGACTCAATCAAACGCTCATAGTATTTGAAATATTTTGAACCCAGGTCTCACCGGCCGTACGGTTCCCAGACCGAGGCTAGTTTGTGGTGTGGTGGCGGCTCACGGCAGGTTGGAGCCTAACATGGAGCCTTGCCTTGTCAGATGCAATGACCGGGGGATTAAGCTGACGTATCCTCTAGGGACATGACGTGACATGGACGTACGCACAACCACAGATCTAGAGACTCACTGACAAGCTTACTGGTGTGACAGAGCGCTTTTGATGAAACAATGCCAAGACAAGACAAGACAAAACCCTGGTACACACCCTGTGGCCCCGTGTAGCTCAGTTGGTAGAGCATGGCGTTCGCAACGCCAGGGTTGTGGGTTCGATTCCCACAGGGGGGGCCAGCATGAAAATGTATGCGCTCACTAACTGTAAGTCGCTCTGGATAAGAGCATCTGCTAAATGACGTAAATGTAAAATGTACAACCTTGCAACAATTCTGGCACCCTTGTACAAGCCAAGCTAATTAAATGGGTGGTTTTGGCAAGGCATCGTCGTGATCCCCCTGACCTAGGTTACAGCCCAGCTGGCAGATTAAAGTTACTCTCTCTCTCCTCCAATGTTCCTCATGCCAAGGTACACTCATCAGGATAAGAGAAAGACCCCGCAGCTGTTTTTCTGCGTGGACTACTGTCTCTAGCCCCTTTGCCCAATTCCTGTGCGTTGGGTATAGACTAACTACAGGTGCAGCAGTGCCTTGGCCAATGTCAGCTGATCCACTCTACCGGGTTTCCTAGTACTCTAAGGTGAGAGGTGCTCCAGAATCCAAATGTCACCCCCCTCACTTCTCACCCGCTTGCTACGGTCCAGTGCAGTATGGTTTTAGCACATAGTGCAGACCTCAGGCCATGTCATTCACATAGTAGCACATAAACAGATATATGTTTACTCACCCCTTAAATCTCCCAGCATGCTGCCATATGTTGCCCTCAGACACCTCCCCCTAAAGCTCCCAGCATGCTGCCATATGTTGCCTTCAGACACCTCCCCCTAAAGCTCCCAGCATGCTGCCATATGTTGCCCTCAGACACCCCCCCCCCCCCCTCCCCTATAAGATCATGGCCTCTGCGCACCAGCTTCCTGTGATGTCATCGGCCTCGGGTCACACACAGAAGGTTGGCAGCATCAGTGAATCTCATAGAATTGGTCCTCCGCATTATATGTCAGGCTGCAGCCCAACGGTGTACAGGTTCAGGAGCCGACTACGCCACCTAATGTGCACAATGGAATGAGATGCAAAGAATAATTTGGGGGGGGGGGCATTAGAGTAGCACACTCTCATGGTAATTTCCCTGGGCCCTGGTCAACAGTAGCCTATATAAGGAATAGGGTGTCATTCGGACACAGCCCTAGAAAAGGAAACATCATGATATATACTGAGCGGACAAAACATTAAGAACACCTGCTCTTTCCGTGACATAGACTGACCAGGTGAATCCGGGCGGAAGCTATGATCCCTTATTGATGTCACTTGTTAAATCCACTTCAATCAGTGTAGATGAAGGGGAGGAGACAGGTTAAAGAAGGAGCTTTAAGCCTTGAGACAATTGAAACATGGGTTGTGTATGTGTGCCATTCAATGGGTGAGTAGGCAAGACAAAATATTTAAGTGCCTTTGAACGGGGTATGGAAGTAGGTGCCAGGCGCACCGGTTTGTGTCAAGAACTGCAACGCTGCTGGGTTTTTCTAGCTCAACAGTTTCCCGTGTGTATCAGGAATGGTCCACCACCCAAAAGGACATCCAGATAACTTGACACAACTGTGGGAAGCATTGGAGTCAACATGGGGGCCAGCATCCCTGTGGAACGCTTTCAACATCTTGTAGAGTCCATGCCCCGGCGAATTGAGGCTGTTCTGAGGGCGAAATGGGGGTTGCAACTCAATATTAGGTTCCTAATGTTTGGGACACTTCATGTACATCTGCAGACTCAGACAATATCTATGACAGTGTTGCTCTTTCCATGTAATAGATAGTAGCATTCCATCCTCATCAGTACCAAGCTAGTCAGAGATGGCCTTATCTCATCAGACCCCGTTGTGTAAGGTAGGCTAGCTCAGTCAGACCCCGTTGTGTAAGGTAGGTTAGCTCAGTCAGACCCCGTTGTGTAAGGTAGGCCAGCTCAGTCAGACCCCGTTGTGTAAGGTAGGCCAGCTCAGTCAGACCCCGTTGTGTAAGGTAGGCTAGCTCAGTCAATGTAGAGGACGGAAGGGTCATTCAACTCACTGCATGGAGGCCAAATTTGGAGCGATGCTTGGCTGAGAATGTGCACTCTTAATTAGGGTTGAACATGGTCAGCCAACCTTCAGCCATGAGGGGGGATACAAGCCCCCCAGGCCCCTTATAGGCCCCCCCAGCCAGCCAGTCAGCAAACCAGCCAGCCAGTCAGCCAGTCAGCCAGTCAGCCAGTCAGCCAGCCAGCCAGTCAGCCAGCCAGTCAGCCATCCAGCTAACCAGCCAGTCAGCCAGTCAGCCAGCCAGCCAGTCAGCCAGTCAGCCAGCCAGCCAGTCAGCCAGCCAGTCAGCCAGCCAGCCAGCCAGCCAGCCAGTCAGCCAGCCAGCCAGTCAGCCAGCCAGCCAGCCAGCCAGCCAGCCAGCCAGCCAATCAGCCAGTCAGTCAGCCAGGACCCCTATAGGCCCCCCCAGACAGCCAGCCAGCAATCACCACTCTCCCCCTCCACCACCACTCTACCCCGACCCAGCAATCACCACTCCACACCCCCAACACTTCTCCCAAACCCTTGCCACCACCTCTCCCTCCTGAACCCAGCGCCACTGCCTCCCCCCTCACCTCCCTCCTTCCGTCACCACCACCCCTCCCTCCCCTCCCTCACCAGATGAACCGGCTGCCTCTTGACCAGAGGACCAGCTGAAGGTCCTTGTAGCAGTATGAGTACAGCCTGGATTTGAAGAGGTCACCAGGGCTCAATAGACACCTCTTAGTGGCTGGTTGTATTTCTGGCTCCGCTCTGGGGCCTGGTCGCATTCCTGCCTGCCCTGCCTGTACAGACCAGATGTGCATCCCAAATGGCACCCTATTTCCTAAATAGTGCACTACTTTTGACAAGGCCCATAGCCCTAAGTAGTGCACTAAATAGGGTGCAATTTGGGATAAAGCCCAGATGTGTTAGAGAGAACGTTCCGTATGGGGGTGTGAACAGATGGCCTTGGCCTCAGTACTGGACTGGTCTCTAGGAGAGGGAGGAGGAGGAGGAGGAGGAGGAGGAGAAGGGGGAGGGAGGAGGAGGAGGAAGAAGAGGAGGAGGAGGAGAGAGGAGGATGAGGAGGAGGATGAGGTGGAGAGGAGGAGGGAGGAGGGGAGGAGGAGAGTAGGAACTATTAGGAGGGGGGTTTTCCGATGCGGCCTCGGAGCACTGAGGATAGGCGTCGGATTCGGTAGTAGGACGAGGAGGGAGAGGAGATGAGGATTCCGGATGGGTGGCGTTGGGGTTGGAGAGGAGGAGGAGGATGAGGAGGCATTTGGTCGTGATGGATGAAAAGCTTAGATTTCTTGGCTCAGAGTAAGTATTCTCAGAATTTTACAATGGCCCATATGGCTTCACAGAATATTGTTACCTGTTCCAATAACACTAGTGTCCTCATCAGCTCTCGGGGTGCGTCCCAAATGGCCCCCTATCCACTATATAGTGCACCGCTTTCCACTAGGGTCACATGTGGCTCAGCTGGTAGAGCGCTTGCAACGTCAGGGTTGTGGGTTCAATTCCCACGGGGGACCAGTACGAAAAAAATAAGTATGCAATGTATGCACTTGCTACTGTAAGTCGTACTGGATAAGAGCGTCTGCTAAATGACAAACATTATATCTAACATTTAGCGCCCTGGTCAAAAGTAGTCCCCTGCCTATCAAATAGGTTGCCATTTGAGACCTGGCCTCCCCTCTTCCTGCACTCCTCTCAGCATGTGTTTCATCCATTGGTTTATTTATTTTTACCTCTTAGGTCTATTTCCAACATGCTGACAATACTGTTAATGAGTTGAAAGTAGGCCGGACAGCTATGAAGTCAGACTGATAGGTTGGTAGAGAGCATTAGTATTCAGACTGATAGGTTGGTAGAGAGCATCAGTATTCAGACTGATAGGTTGGTAGAGAGCATCAGTATTCAGACTGATAGGTTGGTAGAGAGCATCAGTATTCAGACTGATAGGTTGGTAGAGAGCATCAGTATTCAGACTGATAGGTTGGTAGAGAGCATCAGTATTCAGACTGATAGGTTGGTAGAGAGCATCAGTATTCAGACTGATAGGTTGGTAGAGAGCATCAGTATTCAGACTGATAGGTTGGTAGAGAGCATCAGTATTCAGACTGATAGGTTGGTAGAGAGCATCAGTATTCAGACTGATAGGTTGGTAGAGAGCATCAGTATTCAGACTGATAGGTTGGTAGAGAGCATCAGTATTCAGACTGATAGGTTGGTAGAGAGCATCAGTATTCAGACTGATAGGTTGGTAGAGAGCATCAGTATTTATACTGATAGGTTGGTAGAGAGCATCAGTATTCAGACTGATAGGTTGGTAGAGAGCATCAGTATTCAGACTGATAGGTTGGTAGAGAGCATCAGTATTCAGACTGATAGGTTGGTAGAGAGCATCAGTATTCAGACTGATAGGTTGGTAGAGAGCATCAGTATTCAGACTGATAGGTTGGTAGAGAGCATCAGTATTCAGACTGATAGGTTGGTAGAGAGCATCAGTATTCAGACTGATAGGTTGGTAGAGAGCATCAGTATTTATACTGATAGGTTGGTAGAGAGCATCAGTATTCAGACTGATAGGTTGGTAGAGAGCATCAGTATTCAGACTGATAGGTTGGTAGAGAGCATCAGTATTCAGACTGATAGGTTGGTAGAGAGCATCAGTATTCAGACTGATAGGTTGGTTAGAGAGCATCAGTATTCAGACTGATAGGTTGGTAGAGAGCATCAGTATTCAGACTGATAGGTTGGTAGAGAGCATCAGTATTCAGACTGATAGGTTGGTAGAGAGCATCAGTATTCAGACTGATAGGTTGGTAGAGAGCATCAGTATTCAGACTGATAGGTTGTGGTAGAGAGCATCAGTATTCAGACTGATAGGTTGGTAGAGAGCATCAGTATTCAGACTGATAGGTTGGTTAGAGAGCATTAGTATTCAGACTGATAGGTTGGTAGAGAGCATCAGTATTCAGACTGATAGGTTGGTAGAGAGCATCAGTATTCAGACTGATAGGTTGGTAGAGAGCATCAGTATTCAGACTGATAGGTTGGTAGAGAGCATCAGTATTCAGACTGATAGGTTGGTAGAGAGCATCAGTATTCAGACTGATAGGTTTGGTAGGGAGCATCAGTATTCAGACTGATAGGTTGGTAGGGAGCATCAGTATTCAGACTGATAGGTTGGTAGAGAGCATCAGTATTCAGACTGATAGGTTGGTAGAGAGCATCAGTATTCAGACTGATAGGTTGGTAGAGAGCATCAGTATTCAGACTGATAGGTTGGTAGAGAGCATCAGTATTCAGACTGATAGGTTGTGGTAGAGAGCATCAGTATTCAGACTGATAGGTTGGTAGAGAGCATCAGTATTCAGACTGATAGGTTGGTAGAGAGCATCAGTATTCAGACTGATAGGTTGGTAGAGAGCATCAGTATTCAGACTGATAGGTTGGTAGAGAGCATCAGTATTCAGACTGATAGGTTGTGGTAGGGAGCATCAGTATTCAGACTGATAGGTTGGTAGAGAGCATCAGTATTCAGACTGATAGGTTGGTAGAGAGCATCAGTATTCAGACTGATAGGTTGGTAGAGAGCATCAGTATTCAGACTGATAGGTTGGTAGAGAGCATCAGTAGTCAGACTGATAGGTTGGTAGAGAGCATCAGTATTCAGACTGATAGGTTGGTAGAGAGCATCAGTAGTCAGACTGATAGGTTGGTAGAGAGCATCAGTATTCAGACTGATAGGTTGTGGTAGAGAGCATCAGTATTCAGACTGATAGGTTTGGTAGAGAGCATCAGTATTCAGACTGATAGGTGGTAGAGAGCATCAGTATTCAGACTGATAGGTTGGTAGAGAGCATCAGTATTCAGACTGATAGGTTGGTAGAGAGCATCAGTATTCAGACTGATAGGTTGGTAGAGAGCATCAGTATTCAGACTGATAGGTTGGTAGAGAGCATCAGTATTCAGACTGATAGGTTGGTAGGGAGCATCAGTATTCAGACTGATAGGTTGGTAGGGAGCATCAGTATTCAGACTGATAGGTTGGTAGAGAGCATCAGTATTCAGACTGATAGGTTGGTAGAGAGCATCAGTATTCAGACTGATAGGTTGGTAGAGAGCATCAGTATTCAGACTGATAGGTTGGTAGGGAGCATCAGTATTCAGACTGATAGGTTGGTAGGGAGCATCAGTATTCAGACTGATAGGTTGGTAGAGAGCATTAGTATTCAGACTGATAGGTTGGTAGAGAGCATTAGTATTCAGACTGATAGGTTGGTAGAGAGCATCAGTATTCAGACTGATAGGTTGGTAGAGAGCATCAGTATTCAGACTGATAGGTTGGTAGAGAGCATTAGTATTCAGACTGATAGGTTGGTAGAGAGCATTAGTATTCAGACTGATAGGTTGGTAGAGAGCATCAGTATTCAGACTGATAGGTTGGTAGAGAGCATCAGTATTCAGACTGATAGGTTGGTAGAGAGCATCAGTATTCAGACTGATAGGTTGGTAGAGAGCATCAGTATTCAGACTGATAGGTTGGTAGAGAGCATCAGTATTCAGACTGATAGGTTGTGGTAGAGATAATTTATTTGAATTTAGTGACGATTGGAGAAATTGCTTGAGCCGCGCTGATCATTCGAAGAGCATGAAATCCAAAGGTCCAATATGCTTTACTAAACACAATCTACACAACGGACAGCAACTCCTTCTCATACGACAACCCTCCCTTGAATCAATCTATGGTAACCGGCCTTCAAACCCTCCCTTGAATCAATCTATGGTAACCGGCCTTCAAACCCTCCCTTGAATCAATCTATGGTAACCGGCCTTCAAACCCTCCCTTGAATCAATCTATGGTAACCGGCCTTCAAACCCTCCCTTGAATCAATCTATGGTAACCGGCCTTCAAACCCTCCCTTGAATCAATCTATGGTAACCGGCCTTCAAACCCTCCCTTGAATCAATCTACGGTAACCGGCCTTCAAACCCTCCCTTGAATCAATCTATGGTAACTGGCCTTCAAACCCTCCCTTGAATCAATCTATGGTAACCGGCCTTCAAACCCTCCCTTGAATCAATATATGGTAACCGGCCTTCAAACCCTCCCTTGAATCAATCTATGGTAACTGGCCTTCAAACCCTCCCTTGAATCAATCTATAGTAACCGGCCTTCAAACCCTCCCTTGAATCAATCTATAGTAACCGGCCTTCAAACCCTCCCTTGAATCAATCTATAGTAACCGGCCTTCAAACCCTCCCTTGAATCAATCTATAGTAACCGGCCTTCAAACCCTCCCTTGAATCAATCTATAGTAACCGGCCTTCAAACCCTCCCTTGAATCAATCTATGGTAACCGGCCTTCAAACCCTCCCTTGAATCAATCTATGGTAACTGGCCTTCAAACCCTCCCTTGAATCAATCTATGGTAACTGGCCTTCAAACCCTCCCTACCCATGTGAGAGACGCAGACTCAGTCTCAACCTTTAAGTCTTTACTGAAGACTTATCTCTTCAGTAGGTCATATGATTGAGTGTAGTCTGGCCCAGGAGTGTGAAGGTGAACGGAAAGGCTGGAGCAACGAACAGCCCTTGCTGTCTCTGCCAGGCCGGTTCCCCTCTCCACTGGGGTTCTCTGCCTCTAACCCTGTTGCAGGGGCTGAGTCACTGGCTTGCTGGTGCTCTTTCATGCCGTCCCTGGGAGGGGTGCGTCACTTGAGTGGGTTGAGTTACTGACGTGATCTTCCTGTCTGGGTTGGCGCCCCCCCCTTGGTTTGTGCTGTGGTGGAGACCTCTGTGGGCTATACTCGGCCTTGTCTCAGGATTGTAAGTTGGTGGTTGGGGATATCCCTCTAGTGGTGCGGGGGCTGTGCTTTGGCGGAGTGGGTGGGGTTATATCCTTCCTGTTTGGCCCTGTCCGGGGGTTTCTTCGGATGGGGCCACAGTGTCTCCGGACCGCTCCTGTCTCAGCCTCCAGTATTTATGCTGCAGTAGTTTATGTGTCGGGGGGCTGGGGTTAGTTGGTTATACCTGGAGTACTTCTCCTGTCTTATCCAGTGTCCTGTGTGAATTTAAGTATGCTCTCTCTAATTCTCTCGTTCTCTCTTTCTCTCTGAGAACCTGAGGCATGATGACACCTTGCTGTCCCCAGTCCGCCTGGCCTTGCTGCTATTCCAGTTTCAACTGTTCTGCCTGCGGCTACGAAACCCCTACCTGTCCCAGACCTGCTGTTTTCAACTCTTAATGATCGGCTATGAAAAGCCAACTGAGAGACCTGAGCCCTAGGACCATACGTCGGGACTACCGGCCGTGGTGACTCCTTGCTGTCCCCAGTCCGCCTGGCCTTGCTGCTATTCCAGTTTAAACTGTTCTGCCTGCGGTTATGGAACCCCTACCTGTCCCAGACCTGCTGTTTTCAAACTCTTAATGATCGGCTATGAAAAGCCAACTGAGATTTATTCCTGATTATTATTTGACCATGCTTGTCACTTATGAACATTTTTGAACATCTTGGCATGGTTCTGTTATAATCTCCACCCGGCACAGCCAGAAGAGGACTGGCCACCCCTCATAGCCTGGTTCCTCTCTAGGTTTCTTCCTAGGTTTTCGCCTTTCTAGGGAGTTTTTCCTAGCCACCGTGCTTCTACACCTGCATTACTAGCTGTTTGGGGTTTTAGGCTGGGTTTCTGTACAGCACTTCGAGATATTAGCTGATGTAAGAAGGGCTATATAAAATAAAATTGATTAAAATTGATTGAATAAATCTATGGTAACCGGCCTTCAAACCCTCCCTTGAATCAATCTATAGTAACCGGCCTTCAAACCCTCCCTTGAATCAATCTATGGTAACTGGCCTTCAAACCCTCCCTTGAATCAATCTATGGTAACCGGCCTTCAAACCCTCCCTTGAATCAATCTATGGTAACTGGCCTTCAAACCCTCCCTTGAATCAATCTATGGTAACCGGCCTTCAAACCCTCCCTTGAATCAATCTATGGTAACCGGCCTTCAAACCCTCCCTTGAATCAATCTATGGTAACTGGCCTTCAAACCCTCCCATGAATCAATCTATGGTAACAAGCCTTCAAACCCTCCCTTGAATCAATCTATGGTAACCGGCCTTCAAACCCTCCCTTGAATCAATCTATGGTAACCGGCCTTCAAACCCTCCCTTGAATCAATCTATAGTAACTGGCCTTCAAACCCTCCCTTGAATCAATCTATAGTAACTGGCCTTCAAACCCTCCCTTGAATCAATCTATGGTAACCGGCCTTCAAACCCTCCCTTGAATCAATCTATAGTAACCGGCCTTCAAACCCTCCCTTGAATCAATCTATAGTAACCGGCCTTCAAACCCTCCCTTGAATCAATCTATAGTAACCGGCCTTCAAACCCTCCCTTGAATCAATCTATAGTAACTGGCCTTCAAACCCTCCCTTGAATCAATCTATAGTAACCGGCCTTCAAACCCTCCCTTGAATCAATCTATAGTAACCGGCCTTCAAACCCTCCCTTGAATCAATCTATGGTAACTGGCCTTCAAACCCTCCCTTGAATCAATCTATGGTAACTGGCCTTCAAACCCTCCCTTGAATCAATCTATGGTAACCGGCCTTCAAACCCTCCCTTGAATCAATCTATGGTAACTGGCCTTCAAACCCTCCCTTGAATCAATCTATGGTAACCGGCCTTCAAACCCCTCCCTTGAATCAATCTATGGTAACCGGCCCTTCAAACCCTCCCTTGAATCAATCTATGGTAAATGGCCTTCAAACCCTCCCATGAATCAATCTATGGTAACCGGCCTTCAAACCCTCCTTGAATCAATCTATGGTAAACCGGCCTTTCAAACCCTCCCTTGAATCAATCTATGGTAACCGGCCTTCAAACCCTCCCTTGAATCAATCTATAGTAACTGGCCTTCAAACCCTCCCTTGAATCAAATCTATAGTAACCGGCCTTCCAAACCCTCCCTTGAATCAATCTATAGTAACCGGCCTTCAAACCCTCCCTTGAATCAATCTATAGTAACCGGCCTTCAAACCCTCCCTTGAATCAATCTATGTGTAACCGGCCTTCAAACCCTCCCTTGAATCAATCTATGGTAACTGGCCTTCAAACCCTCCCTTGAATAAAATCTATGGTAACCGGCCTTCAAACCCTCCTTGAATCAATCTATAGTAACCGGCCTTCAAACCCTCCCTTGAATCAATCTATGGTAACTGGCCTTCAAACCCTCCCTGAATCAATCTATGGTAACCGGCCTTCAAACCCTCCCTTGAATCAATCTATGGTAACTGGCCTTCAAACCCTCCCTTGAATCAATCTATGGTAACCGCCTTCAAACCCTCCCTTGAATCAATCTATGGTAACCGGCCTTCAAACCCTCCCTTGAATCAATCTATGGTAAACTGGCCTTCAAACCCTCCCATGAATCAATCTATGGTAACCGGCCTTCAAACCCTCCCTTGAATCAATCTATGGTAACCTGGCCTTCAAAACCCTCCCTGAATCAATCTATGGTAACCGGCCTTCAAACCCTCCCTGAATCAATCTATGGTAACCGGCCTTCAAACCCTCCCTTGAATCAATCTATAGTAAACTGGCCTTCAAACCCTCCCTTGAATCATCTATGGTAACCGGCCTTCAAACCCTCCCTTGAATCAATCTATAGTAACCGGCCTTCAAACCCTCCCTTGAATCAATCTATAGTAAACGGCCCTTCAAACCCTCCCTTGAATCAATCTTATAGTAACCGGCCTTCAAAACCCTCCCTTGAATCAATCTATAGTAACCGGCCTTCAAACCCTCCCTTGAATCAATCTATAGTAACCGGCCTTCAAACCCTCCCTTGAATCAATCTATGGTAACTGGCCTTCAAACCCTCCCTTGAATCAATCTATGGTAACTGGCCTTCAAACCCTCCCATGAATCAATCTATGGTAACTGGCCTTCAAACCCTCCCTTGAATCAATCTATAGTAACCGGCCTTCAAACCCTCCCTTGAATCAATCTATAGTAACCGGCCTTCAAACCCTCCCATGAATCAATCTATGGTAACTGGCCTTCAAACCCTCCCTTGAATCAATCTATAGTAACCGGCCTTCAAACCCTACCTTGAATCAATCTATGGTAACTGGCCTTCAAACCCTCCCATGAATCAATCTATGGTAACTGGCCTTCAAACCCTCCCTTGAATCAATCTATGGTAATTCTTACTCTACCTGCACAGTTTTGTTACAGTTTGGTTTGATTACAGTGAAGTCAATACTCTTCCAACCACAGGGGGTTAGTGCCACCTTAATTAGGGAGGACGGACTCGCGGTAATGTCCGGAGCGGAGTAGGTGGAATGGTATCAAATACATCAAACAACGTTTTCCATGTGCTTGATGTCATTCCATTCATAGTTACACTATGGGGCCCGACTCAATCAGATCCACATAGCTGATGTTCTGACAGTGTCAGTGGTGGAACTGCATTAGAATCTGTCAAACCCACAAGCAGTTCACTGCATTATACCTTGAGGTGGACGTCGCCATTGGCTGCACGGAGTCGCATTAAGAGAAATCCCATGCAGCCTTGATTACAAGGTGGAAGAACTGGAACGTGAGATTGAATCTTCACCATAAATATTAGGCTGTTAGAAACGCTCATTGTTCTGTTTAAGGGTTTTCACATTTTGAGGGTTATTATTTTTATATAGCCCTATACTTTCTTGTTTTGAACTTCTAACCGAGTGGGACGGCGAGCAGCTTCTTGACAATAATAACAAGAGCAGCCGCTCACCGACTTGACAGCTTTAACGCAGCTCCACCTCCGACGCTGCCAAAACATCAGCTATGCGAGTGTCGGCTATCGCCGGTTAACGCTTGATCTGATTGAATCTAGGTCTATGACTACGAAAAAAATACCAAAATCACTGTTTGCTTCCAATGCAAGATGGTCTCCCATGTCAACAGAAACAAAATGTCCGCCTCATCTCATCTAGGTGGGTTATTTCTATTAATAGCAGCCTTGTGAAACTTTTAACCCCCCTTTTAACATTTTTTCACACGTATGTCAGTAGAAAGGTTCCATGACTGTGGTCCCTCTAAATATAAAGTTGGTTCCCGTTCCTTTCGGTTTCGGGAATAGACATGTTTCCACTGCCAGCTGGGTCGGGGTCCGAAGGTCTGGAGGACTGGGGTCGGTCCTAGTGCACGAATGCTTGAGCAGATGGGGCCCAACACTTCTGGACTCAGCTTTCTATACTCTTTCTAAGTACACGTTCTTCTGGGGAATATCCTCTTTCCCTTGGGAAGAAAATAGGCCTTTCAGACAGTCTGAGAAATGTGAGTGGTGGAAGATATGTGCTGTTGGGGAGAGGTGAATTCTTGAGCAGGTATTTTTGGAACAACAATGTACAGTTGGTTCTAGAGTCACGGAACCATATTATGTTGACAAACAGTGCCATTCACAAACAAACATACATTTGTTTAGTGTTGATAAAGGCAAATGTAGTTAAGAAGGGGCAGCAAATCATCTGGTGGAGTGGAGTGGAACTTCTCACGTGGTTTCATGGCAACTCAAAGTATCTAACCCTGGGTGTAAATTTTAAAGCGCTGTGTTTTTTTATATGACAGTTTGAGTTCTAGAACAGTCAAGCTCACAGGTTGCCTCTAAAAAGGGCACAGAGTTCTTAGTGACTGAGTCCCCAATTACCACCCTATTCCCTATTTAGTGCACCACTCGGTGCCTAGCGCTTAGCCGCTACATAGAGCTTGACCGGCCACATCGGAGGAAAGAGGAATCCCAGTTTATTGACCTGATGATAGTGGACGAGACCGCGGGTATGAAACTCTTAATCACTTTTAATAGGTTGTTTATATTGTTTTCAAACTCTGTTAGGCAGACAGGTGATCTCGGATGGATGGAGTTGTGCTGCTATCTCCAATGGCTGTGGGTAACAATTCAACTCTAATAAACCTCATTGGGTCTCCATGGACTGCATCCCAATTACCACCCCATTCCCTTTATGGTGCACTACTTTAGACCAGGGCTCATATGTCTCTGGTCTAAAGTAGTGCACTGTGTAAGGAATAAGGTGTCATTTGGGATGCAGGCCCACGCATGACCAGCAATTGAACTGGAGACCACCACCCACCCTGTGGTTTGAACTGGAGACCACGACCCACCCTGTGGTTTGAACTGGAGACCACCACCCACCCTGTGGTTTGAACTGGAGACCACCACCCACCCTGTGGTTTGAACTGGAGGCCACCACCCACCCTGTGGTTTGAACTGGAGACCACCACCCACCCTGTGGTTTGAACTGGAGGCCACCACCCACCCTGTGGTTTGAACTGGAGACCACCACCCACCCTGTGGTTTGAACTGGAGACCACGACCCACCCTGTGGTTTGAACTGGAGACCACCACCCACCCTGTGGTTTGAACTGGAGGCCACCACCCACCCTGTGGTTTGAACTGGAGACCACCACCCACCCTGTGGTTTGAACTGGAGGCCACCACCCACCCTGTGGTTTGAACTGGAGACCACCACCCACCCTGTGGTTTGAACTGGAGGCCACCACCCACCCTGTGGTTTGAACTGGAGGCCACCACCCCACCCTGTGGTTTGAACTGGAGACCACCACCCACCCTGTGGTTTGAACTGGAGGCCACCACCCACCCTGTGGTTTGAAACTGGAGACCACCACCCACCCTGTGGTTTGAACTGGAGGCCACCACCCACCCTGTGGTTTGAACTGGAGGCCACCACCCACCCTGTGGTTTGAACTGGAGACCACCACCCACCCTGTGGTTTGAACTGGAGACCACCACCCACCCTGTGGTTTGAACTGGAGGCCACGACCCACCCTGTGGTTTGAACTGGAGGCCACCACCCACCTGGAGGCCACCACCCACCCTGTGGTTTGAACTGGAGGCCACCACCCACCCTGTGGTTTGAACTGGAGGCCACCACCCACCCTGTGGTTTGACCTGGAGACCACCACCCACCCTGTGGTTTGAACTGGAAGCCACCACCCACCCTGTGGTTTGAACTAGAGGCCACCACCCACCCTGTGGTTTGAACTGGAGGCCACCACCCACCCTGTGGTTTGAACTGGAGGCCACCACCCACCCTGTGGTTTGAACTGGAGACCACCACCCACCCTGTGGTTTGAACTGGAGACCACCACCCACCCTGTGGTTTGAACTGGAGGCCACCACCCACCCTGTGGTTTGAACTGGAGGCCACCACCCACCCTGTGGTTTGAACTGTAGACCACCACCCACCCTGTGGTTTGAACTGGAGGCCACCACCCACCCTGTGGTTTGAACTGGAGGCCACCACCCACCCTGTGGTTTGAACTGGAGGCCACCACCCACCCTGTGGTTTGAACTGTAGACCACCACCACCCACCCTGTGGTTTGAACTGGAGACCACCACCCACCCTGTGGTTTGAACTGGAGGCCACCACCCACCCTGTGGTTTGAACTGGAGGCCACCACCCACCCTGTGGTTTGAACTGGAGGCCACCACCCACCCTGTGGTTTGAAATGGAGGACACCACCCACCCTGTGGTTTGAACTGGAGGCCACCACCCACCCTGTGGTTTGAACTGGAGGCCACCACCCACCCTGTGGTTTGAACTGGAGGCCACCACCCACCCTGTGGTTTGAACTGGAGGCCACCACCCACCCTGTGGTTTGAACTGGAGACCACCACCCACCCTGTGGTTTGAACTGGAGACCACCACCCACCCTGTGGTTTGAACTGGAGACCACCACCCACCCTGTGGTTTGAACTGGAGGCCACCACCCACCCTGTGGTTTGAACTGGAGGCCACCACCCACCCTGTGGTTTGAACTGGAGGCCACCACCCACCCTGTGGTTTGAACTGGAGGCCACCACCCACCCTGTGGTTTGAACTGGAGGCCACCACCCACCCTGTGGTTTGAACTGGAGGCCACCACCCACCCTGTGGTTTGAACTGGAGGCCACCACCCACCCTGTGGTTTGAGAAGCACAGTGCACAAAAGACTCCTAAGCTCTTAGAAAAAAAGGAGGTGCTATCTAGAACCTAAAACGGTTCTTCGGCTGTCCCAATAGGAGAACCCTTTGAATAACCCTTTTTGGTTTCAGGTAGAACCCTTTTGGTTCCAGGTAGAACCCTTTTGGGATCCATGAAAAACCTTTTCCACAAAGGGTTCTACATGGAACCCAAAATAGTTCTACCTGGAACCAAAAAAGGGTTCTACCTGGAACCAAAAAGGGTTTCCTAAGGGGACAGCCGAAGGACCCTTTTGGAACCCTTTTTTCTAAGAGTGTAGCTAATCTCCTCTGTCACCTAAATCACTTGTCAAAGGACTCTGACACTTTCCCTTGGCTCATCGCCACCAAAACAATGCCATCAAAACGCCATAGCCCATCCCTGGAAGCCCAGCCCACTCTCCGCATTCAAGATCTCCTCTCTAATCCTGGCGTCCCTTCAAGCCTTCTCCTCTCAGACTGCAGAGATGGAGGGACAATCTAATAATCCTTCACTGTGTTTCACCCTCTCACCCTCTCAGCCTCTCACCCTCTCAGTCTCTCAGCCTCTCAGCCTCTCAGCCTCTCAGCCTCTCAGTCTCTCACCCTCTCACCCTCTCAGTCTCTCAGCCTCTCAGCCTCTCAGCCTCTCAGTCACCCTCACCCTTCACTCTCAGCTCTCCCTCTCAGTCTCTCAGCCTCTCAGTCTCTCAGTCTCAGTCTCTCAGCCTCTCACCCTCTCAGCCTCTCACCCTCTCAGTCTCTCAGCCTCTCAGCCTCTCACCCTCTCAGCCTCTCACCCTCTCAGTCTCTCAGCCTCTCAGCCTCTCACCCTCTCACCCTCTCAGCCTCTCACCCTCTCAGTCTCTCAGCCTCTCAGCCTCTCACCCTCTCAGCCTCTCACCCTCTCAGCCTCTCAGCCTCTCAGCCTCTCAGCCTCTCACCCTCTCAGCCTCTCAGCCTCGCTGCCTCTCAGCCTCTCACCCTCACAGTCCTCGCCCCTCAGCCCTCATCTCGCGCCTCTCAGCTTCAGTCTTCACCCCTCAGTCTCTCAGCCTCTCAGCCTCTCAGTCTCGCAGCTCTCACCCTTCAGCCTCTCATTCAGCCTCTCAGCTCTCAGCCTCTCAGCCTCTGCCTCACCCTCTCACCTCTCATCCTCACCTCTCACCTCTCATCCTCTCTCAGCCTCTCACCCTCCAGCCTCTCAGTCTCTCAGTCTCTCACCCTCTCCTCTCTCAGCCCTCCAGCCTCTCAGTCCTCCAGCCTCTCACCCTCTCATCTCTCAGCCTCTCACCCTCCTCACCTCTCAGCCTCAGTCCTCAGCCCTCAGTCCTCAGTCGCTCAGCCTCTCCCCTCCCACCCTCTCACCTCTCAGCCTCTCAGCTCTCAGCCTCTCACCTCCAGCCTCTCACTCTCACCTCTCACCCTCACCTCACCTCTCAGTCTCTCACCCTCTCAGCCTCTCAGTCTCTCAGCCTCTCAGTCTCTCAGTCTCTCAGGCTCTCAGCCTCTCAGCCTCTCAGCCTCTCAGTCTCTCACCCTCTCAGCCTCTCAGCCTCTCAGCCTCTCAGCCTCTCAGCCTCTCAGCCTCTCACCCTCTCAGCCTCTCACCCTCTCAGCCTCTCAGTCTCTCAGTCCTCTCAGCCTCTCAGCCTCTCAGTCTCTCAGCCTCTCAGCCTCTCAGTCTCTCAGCCTCTCAGACTCTCAGCCTCTCAGTCTCTCAGCCTCTCGCCCTCTCAGTCTCTCAGTCTCTCAGTCTCTCAGCCTCTCAGCCTCTCAGTCTCTCAGCCTCTCAGTCTCTCAGCCTCTCAGTCTCTCAGCCTCTCAGCCTCTCGCCCTCTCAGTCTCTCAGTCTCTCAGTCTCTCACCCACTCAGCCTCTCAGCCTCTCAGTCTCTCAACCTCTCAGCCTCTCAGTCTCTCACCCTCTCAGCCTCTCAGTCTCTCAGCCTCTCAGCCTCTCAGACTCTCAGCCTCTCAGTCTCTCACCCTCTCAGTCTCTCAGCCTCTCACCCTCTCAGTCTCTCAGCCTCTCAGACTCTCAGCCTCTCAGTCTCTCACCCTCTCAGCCTCTCAGTCTCTCAGCCTCTCAGCCTCTCAGCCTCTCAGTCTCTCAGCCTCTCACCCTCTCAGCCTCTCAGTCTCTCAGCCTCTCACCCTCTCAGCCTCTCAGTCTCTCAGTCTCTCAGCCTCTCAGCCTCTCAGTCTCTCAGTCTCTCAGCCTCTCAGCCTCTCAGACTCTCAGCCTCTCAGTCTCTCAGCCTCTCGCCCTCTCAGTCTCTCAGTCTCTCAGCCTCTCAGCCTCTCAGTCTCTCAGCCTCTTAGTCTCTCAGCCTCTCAGCCTCTCAGTCTCTCAGCCTCTCACCCTCTCAGCCTCTCAGTCTCTCAGCCTCTCACCCTCTCAGCCTCTCAGTCTCTCAGTCTCTCAGCCTCTCAGCCTCTCAGTCTCTCAGCCTCTCAGCCTCTCAGTCTCTCAGCCTCTCAGACTCTCAGCCTCTCAGTCTCTCAGCCTCTCGCCCTCTCAGTCTCTCAGTCTCTCAGCCTCCCTCTCAGCCTTCACTTCAGTCTCTCAGCCTCTCAGTCCTCTCAGCTCTCAGTCTCTCTCAGCCTCTCAGCCTCTCCAGTCTCTCCTCAGCCTCTCAGTCCTCTCAGTCTCTCAGTCTCTCACCTCTCTCACCTCAGCCTCTCAGCCTCTCAGTCCCTCTCAGCCTCTCACCCTCTCAGCCTCTCAGTCTCTCACCCTCTCTCAGCCTCTCAGTCTCTCAGCCTCTCAGTCCTCTCAGTCCTCTTCAGCTCTCAGCCTCTCAGCTCTCAGCCTCTCAGTCTCTCACCCCTCTCAGCCTCTCAGTCTCCTCCAGCCTCTCAGCCTCTCAGCCTCCTCAGTCCTCTCAGCCTCTCTCGTCTCCTCAGTCTCTCAGTCTCTCAGCCTCTCACCCTCTCAGCCTCTCAGTCTCTCAGTCTCTCAGCCCTCTCAGCCTCTCAGTCCTCCTCTCAGTCTCTCACCCTCTCCAGCCTCTCAGTCCTCTCAGCCTCTCAGCCTCTCAGTCTCTCAGCCTCTCAAGACTCCTCAGTCCTCCTCAGCCTCTCAGTCTCTCAGCCTCTCAGCCCCAGCTCTCGCTCTCAGTCTCTCAGTCTCTCAGCCTCTCAGATCTCCTGCAGTCTCTCAGTCTCCAGCCTCTCAACTCTCAGCCTCTCAGTCTCTCACCCTCTCAGCCTCTCAGTCTCTCAGCCTCTCAGTCTCTCAGCCTCTCAGCCTCTCAGCCTCTCAGCCTCTCAGTCTCTCAGCCTCTCAGACTCTCAGCCTCTCAGTCTCTCAGCCTCTCACCCTCTCAGCCTCTCAGTCTCTCACCCTCTCAGCCTATCAGTCTCTCAGCCTCTCAGCCTCTCACCTCTCAATCTCTCAGTCTCTCACCCTCTCACCTCTCAGTCTCTCAGCCTCTCACCTCTCAGCCTCTCAGTCTCTCAGTCTCTCAGCCTCTCAGTCTCTCAGCCTCTCAGCCTCTGTCTCTCACCCTCTCAGCCTCTCAGTCTCTCAGCCTCTCACCCTCTCAGTCTCTCAGCCTCTCACCCTCTCAGCCTCTCAGTCTCTCAGTCTCTCACCCTCTCAGCCTCTCCGTCTCTCAGCCTCTCAGCCTCTCAGTCTCTCAGCCTCTCACCCTCTCAGCCTCTCAGTCTCTCAGCCTCTCACCCTCTCAGCCTCTCAGCCTCTCAGTCTCTCAGTCTCTCAGCCTCTCAGCCTCTCAGACTCTCAGCTTCTCAGTCTCTCACCCTCTCAGCCTCTCAGTCTCTCAGCCTCTCAGCCTCTCAGTCTCTCAGCCTCTCACCCTCTCAGCCTCTCAGTCTCTCAGCCTCTCACCCTCTCAGCCTCTCAGCCTCTCAGCCTCTCAGTCTCTCAGTCTCTCAGTCTCTCACCCTCTCAGCCTCTCAGCCTCTCAGACTCTCAGCCTCTCAGTCTCTCAGCCTCTCGCCCTCTCAGTCTCTCAGTCTCTCAGCCTCTCAGCCTCTCAGTCTCTCAGCCTCTCAGTCTCTCAGTCTCTCAGCCTCTCAGACTCTCAGCCTCTCTTCCTCTCACCCTCTCAGCCTCTCAGCCTCTCAGTCTCTCACCCTCTCAGCCTCTCAGTCTCTCAGCCTCTCAGTCTCTCAGCCTCTCAGTCTCTCAGCCTCTCAGTCTCTCAGTCTCTCACCCTCTCAGCCTCTCAGTCTCTCAGTCTCTGCTGGGCTTTAGCACATCAATCAACATCATTGAGCCTAATGTATCCTCTATGAACTGCTTAGCCTTGCCTGAGATGCCTCCCTCCTCACAGAGACTCAACAGAGGGCTTCTTGGAATAGCTAGGACAGAGGGGAGGAGCAGAAAACCCAAGCAAATCTCTCTTAGGGTATCATGAATCACTCAATGTTGTAGTGGACGGTTTGTCCAACTGAACTTCTCCATCAATCAAAGCCCAATAACACCCAAACCCTCCCTTGAATCAATCTATGGTAACCGGCCTTCAAACCCTCCCTTGAATCAATCTATGGTAACCGGCCTTCAAACCCTCCCTTGAATCAATCTATGGTAACCGGCCTTCAAACCCTCCCTTGAATCAATCTATGGTAACCGGCCTTCAAACCCTCCCTTGAATCAATCTATGGTAATTTACCATTTATTAATCTGTTAAAACACTCCCATATCTCAATACGTGCAGCACACACAGACCTACGGTACAGGCGGGTAACCGTAGCAACAGGGAGAGGGTTACGTAGAGGTCAGAGGGTCAGGGAAGAACATGGTGATTGTATTTATCAAGACAGTTCTACATTACAGCTCAGTCTCACACACACACACACACCAAAACACACACACACACACACACACACACACACACACACACACACCAAAACACACACACACACACACACACATACCAAAACACACACACACACACACACACACACACACCAAAACACACACACACACACACACACACACACACACACACACACCAAAACACACACACACACACACACACACACCAAAACACACACACACACACACACACACACACACACACACACACACACACACCAAAACACACACACACACACACCAAAACACACACACACACACAGAGCTTTACATTACACGAGTCTAAGAGCACACAGATGCTGCTCACACACTGTGGCCTATATCTGCAGGACATGTAGTGAGGACAATGAATAACCATGAGGAATATTGCTTGTTTGACCATATGGGGGGGAAACATCACTACACCCACATACTGACAGCTCTGCATGGATAAGAAGAGGATTAACAACAGCCTCACTCAGGGGGAAACGTTTCGGAAAACCCTGGAAGCTTTTACCTGAATGCTTCTTCAACTATCCGTTGCCTCCTTACACGTGATCCTATCTGGTCAAAGAGAGACAGGCAGACACGTACGTATTGGGAAAGAGCTGTAAGTAACCATTTCACCAGACTGTTTTACACCTGTTGTATCCTGTGCACCTGACAAATACACTTTGATTTGATTGGATGTTGAGTTTATGTTTGAATTGACTGGCTGTTTGTCTCTTTGTCTCTTTGGCTCTTTGGCTGTTTGGCTCTTTGGCTGTTTGGCTGTTTGGCTGTTTGGCTGACATGGCCTCTTGTTTGACAGAGAGACCCCAGAGGAATCCAAGACGTTCCTTTATCCATCACATCATGGAAAACCGTTAGAGATGGACAAAGACTACCTGCCTGTCAGGTCTATGAGTCAGATGCAACAAGCCCGTTCTAGCAGGGCCTCTCTTATTGTTGAGGACATGAACAAGTCTTTGTTCCCCACCTGCAGATGACTCTGACAGTTCGGTTGAGTCCCAAACGACACCCTGTGGGCCCAGGTCAAAGGTAGTGTGTTAGATAGGGAACAGGGTGCCATTAGGGATGCAGTTACTGTTGTATTCTGGGAATAATAATAATAATAACGGTGTTGGTGTCCAGTAAAGGTATTCCCATGATGTCTCTGGTTATAGGACTGACCGTTAGATCTTATCAGGACAGATGTAACCCACACCTCTCCAATGACAGGCTATGAGCATATTCTGAAAAGCTATTTTCTCCTCTCCAACTGACATGTGTCAGTCAACTGCAGTACTGTGTGTTGACTCCATCTGTCAGTCTACTGCAGTACTGTGTATTGACTCCATCTGTCAGTTTACTGCAGTACTGTGTGTTGACTCCATCTGTCAGTTTACTGCAGTACTGTGTGTTGACTCCATCTGTCAGTCAACTGCAGTACTGTGTGTTGACTCCATCTGTCAGTCAACTGCAGTACTGTGTATTGACTCCATCTGTCAGTCAACTGCAGTACTGTGTGTTGACTCCATCTGTCAGTCAACTGCAGTACTGTGTGTTGACTCCATCTGTCAGTCAACTGCAGTACTGTGTATTGAGTCCATCTGTCAGTCAACTGCAGTACTGTGTATTGACTCCATCTGTCAGGCTACTGCAGTACTGTGTGTTGACTCCATCTGTCAGTTTACTGCAGGACTGTGTATTGACTCCATCTGTCAGTTTACTGCAGGACTGTGTATTGACTCCATCTGTCAGTTTACTGCAGGACTGTGTATTGACTCCATCTGTCAGTTTACTGCAGGACTGTGTATTGAGTCCAAAATGTCTCTTTAACCAGTGATCCTATATTCTCCCATGAATCTGTTGGTTGATATCATTACCTTTATTCTCCCATTAATCTGTTGGTTGATATCATTACCTTTATTCTCCCATTACTCTGTTGGTTGATATCATTACCTTTATTCTCTTGTCTCTGTTGGTTGATATCATTACCTTTATTCTCCTGTATCTGTTGGTTGATATCATTACCTGCATTCTCCCATTACTCTGTTGGTTGACATCATCAGTCAACATCTCAGTTTAAGTTAAGATGTGTCAAATGGGGGTGTTGGCATGGTTACGGTAAGCCGACTACCTAAGAGTCACAATCAGCAGACCTGTA
>LR778256.1:29646189-29698247 GCA_902810595.1 Coregonus sp. 'balchen'
TTTTTCCCCTTTTCTTCCCCCCCCCCTTTTTTTTTTTAATTTTTTTTTTTTTTTAAAATAAATTATTTTTCCTTTTTTTTTTCCAAACAAGAAAAATAAAAAAACCCAGGGCAAATGGGGGGAAACAAAACTATTTTGATTTTTCAAAAGGGAACCCATATTTCAGGTTTATCTGGTGTCTAAAAAACCCCCAACCCCCGGGCACCATTAAAAAACAACAGCTCACCAAAAGACAGAACTTGTTTCTTTCACATGCTGGTGGCAGGTTTAGGTTCCTGGTAGATTTACAGCTCTCCCTCTACA
The DNA here is from genome assembly GCA_902810595.1 of Coregonus sp. 'balchen'. Classification (NCBI taxonomy): domain Eukaryota; kingdom Metazoa; phylum Chordata; class Actinopteri; order Salmoniformes; family Salmonidae; genus Coregonus; species Coregonus sp. 'balchen'. Next base: position 29,646,493 of record LR778256.1, read on the forward strand.
TCTACAACTGCAGCTGAACAACCAACATTAGAATTTGGATGAGGAAACTTGAGAAAAGGCTTTTTTCTTCTGGCACTTATTACTGATCTGGTGCCACATAGACTAGAAGGGCCACCTGTAGCATGTTCCCTCTCCCTTTCAATTCAATTTCAATTTCAATGTAAGGGTTTTATTGGCATGGGAAACATATGTTAACGTTGCCAAAGCCAGTGAAGTACAGTCCTGGTCAAAAGTTTTGAGAATGACACAAATACTAACTTTCACAAAGTCTGCTGCCTCGGTTTTGATGATGGCAATTTGCATATTTTAGTGATCCAATTGACATTTTAGTCATTTAGCAGACGCTCTTATCCAGAGCGACTTACAATTAGTGAGTACATACATTTTTCATACTGGCCCCCCCCCCCGTGGGAATCGAACCCACAACCCTTGTGTTGCAAGCGCCATGCTCTACCAACTGACCTACAGGAGGGCCATATATACTCCAGGATGTCATGAAGAGTGATCAGATGAATTGCAATGAATTGCAAAGTCCCTCTTTGCCATGAAAATGAACTTAATCCCAAAAAAACATTTCCACTGCATTTCAGCCCTGCCACAAAAGGACCAGCTGCCATCATGTCAGTCATTCTCTCGTTAACACAGGTGAGAATCTTGCTGCTGTGATGGCACACTGTGGTATTCCACCCAATAGATATGGGAGTTTATCAAAATTGGGTTTGTTTTCTAATTCTTTGTGGATCTGTGTAATCTGAGGGAAATATGTGTCTCTAATATGGTCATACATTTGGCAGGAGGTTAGGAAGTACAGCTCAGTTTCCACCTCATTTTGTGGGCAGTGTGCACATAGCCTGTCTTCTCTTGAGAGCCAGGTCTGCCTACAACAGCCTTTCTCAATAGCAAGGCTATGCTCACTGAGTCTGTACATAGTCAAAGCGTTCCTTAAGTTTGGGTCAGTCACAGTGGACAGGTATTCTGCCACTGTGTACTCTCTGTTTAGGGCCAAATAGCATTCTAGTTTGCTCTGTTGTTTTGTAAATTCTTTCCAATGTGTCTGGTAATTATCTTTTTGTTTTCTCATGATTTTTTTGGGTCTAATTGTGTTGCTGTCCTGGGGCTCTGTGGGATCTGTGTGTTTGTGACCAGGACCAGCTTGCTTAGGTTACTCTTCTCCAAGTTCATCTCTCTGTAGGTGATGGCTTTGTTATGGAAGGTTTGGGAATCGCTTCCTTTTAGGTGGTTGTAGAATTTAACGGCTCTTTTCTGGATTTGATCAATTACATTGAGCTGATTTCTGACATGCTGTTCCTTATTTTTCCGTAGTGTATTTCTGTATTGTTTTAGTGATTCACCATAGTGAAGGCGTAGGCTCAGGTTCTGGGTCTCTATGTTTTTGGTTGGATAGGTTTCTCAATTTCTTTCTTTAGGTTTTTTGCATCTTCATCAAACCATTTGTCATTGTTGTTACTTTTCTTTGGTTTTCTGTTTTAAATTTTTTAATTTGATAGGGAAGCTGAGAGGTCAAATATACTGTTTAGGTTTTCTCCTGCCAAGTTTACACCTTCACTATTACAGTGAAACGTTTTGTCCAGGAAAAAGAGATTGAATTTGTTGTTGCCTAATTGTTTTTTTGGTAGGTTTCAACACTACTTTCCTCCCATCTTATAGCATATCTAATATTATTCAGTTCCTTTGGATTTGAATGCCTCATGATTGAGTATTGGCTCTGTTCAAGTAGACTGTGATTTTGCTGTGGTCTGATAGGGGTGTCAGTGGGCTGACTGTGAACGCTCTGAGAGACTCTGGGTTGAGGTCAGTGATAAAGTAGTCTACAGTACTACTGCCAAGAGATGAGCTATAGGTGTACCTACCATAGGAGTCCCCTCGAAGCCTACCATTGACTATGTACATACCCAGTGTGCGACAGAGCTGCAGGAGTCGTGACCCGTTTTTGTTGGTTATGTTGTCGTAGTTGTGCCTAGGGGGGCATATGGGGAAGGAATGCTGTCCAACCTTCCAGGTAATGTGTTTGTCCCCTGTGTGCTGAGGGTGTCAGGTTCTTGTCCAGTTTCTGGCATTTAGGTTTGCCACAACTAGTACATGTCCCTGGGCCTGAAAATTATTGATTTCCCCCTCCAGGATGGAGAAAGCGGTCTTCATTAAAGTATGGGAATTCTAGTGGGGGGATATAGGCAGCACACGAAGGAAACAGTTTTTCTCTATTGAAATCATTTTTCTTTTGAATTTCTAGCCAAATGTAAATGTTCCTGTTTTGATTAATTTAGTAATTAAATTAGGTCTGCTCTATACCAAATTAGCCCCCTGAGCCTTCCCTGTTTCACACCTAGTAGTTTGGTGGATGGGGACCAGCTTCTGTTTCTCTCTCTCTCCTCATCCTCTTGTCCTCCTCCTCTTCCTCCACCCCTCTCCTCTTTCTCCCTCAGGAAACACACAACAGCTCTTTTCTATAGCCGAGCAAACAGCAATAAACAGTTGTGTTATTGTTCATTAGCCTGCGAGTCAAAGACGAGTCTTCCAATATGGCCCTCTCTCCTCGCCGGACCATTTCATTTTCCATTAGAAGTTACCACTCTTTTAAAAAAAAAGGGTTCAAAAGGGTTCTTCCAGCTGTCCCATAGGAGAACCCTTTTTGATTCCAGGTAGAAGCTTTTTTGGGTTCCAATTAGAAACCCTCTGTGGAAATGGTTCTATCTTGAACCCAAAAGGGTTTCTACCTGGAACCAAAAGGGTTCTACCTGGAACCAAAAGGGTTCTTCAAAGGGGTCTCACTATGGGGGGCAACCGAAGAACCCTTTGTAGGTTGTAGATAGCACCTGTTTTTCTAACAGTGTACTGACATGTTTGTTAGTATGAGCAGCCTGAATGACTGGGTGAGTCTTGGAGGAGAGAGAGAGGCTCTATGGTGAGGCTAGAGCTAGTGTTTGGGCTACTCGTGAAGGGAGGAGGGACGGTGTCAATCGAAGCGTACGCCAATGGGCCTCAAAACCCGCCCCCCAGAAAGCAGTCAACAACTCAGTCCTGTCAGGGCACTCCAGAACCCCCTGCTACTACTAATCCATATTGTACAACACGGCTGGTGGTGGGGGGGGTTGGTCAAATGCAGGCTGGATCATACAGAAACAAGCACTAATCATTCACCATCCAGCCTCCACATTTCTCCTTAGTCAGATCACAAGGGAACACTTATTAAAACTGGGATAGTAGGTTTATTAACGGACACTACTACTGTATATTCTAATAGTCTGAGAGAGAGAGAGAGAGAGAGAGAGAGAGAGAGAGATAGAGATGCGAGAGAGAGAGAGAGAGAAAGAGAGAGAGAGAAGAGACGAACAGAGAGACAGAGAGAGAGAGAGAGAGAGAGTGAGAGAGAGATAGACAAGAGAGAGAGAGACAGAGAGCCAGAGAGCGATAGAGAGAGACAAGAGAGAGAGACAGAGAGAGAGAGAGAGAGAGAAGAGATGAGAGAGATAGAGAGAGAGAGAGAGAGATAGGAGAGAGAGAAAGAGGAATGGAGAAATGGGAAGCATATATTTTAGTCATCCCCTGCAGCTACTGATGCTCTGTTAGCTTCAAATGCCTCTGAGGAGGAGAAGACCAAAGAATTTAACTAATGCCTTACAGACGCTGTTCTGTTCTCACTAGGGTACAGTCAACCTTTCGCTTGCTGGGTGAGGGGGGGGGGGAGTGGGGAGTGGGGGGTGGTGTGGAGGGGTAGGATTTGGGTAATGGCTGTGATTATTTAGTCATTATACCTCTTAAAAATACACTTTCCACTAGGACTTCCTGCTGGATTGTCTTTGAGTACAACTACACTGGAATGACTAGAGAGTAGCTAGCTAGAGGAATGACTAGAGAGTAGCTAGCTAGAGGAATGACTAGAGAGTAGCTGTAGAGGAATGGACTAGAGAAGTAGCTAGGCTACAGAGGAATGACTAGAGAGTAGCTAGCTAGAGGAATGACTAGAGAGTAGCTAGCTAGAGGAATGACTAGAGAGTAGCTAGCTAGAGGAATGACTAGAGAGTAGCTAGCTAGAGGAATGACTAGAGAGTAGCTAGCTAGAGTACTGTAGCAGTGATCACATCATCGGATCAATGCAATGCATTCAACTAACTGCCATCATGTTGGACTGACCGTTCTTTAATAGCACCGTGAGAATCAAGAGAGGGTTGGGAAAAGGGCAACTGCAATTTATTACTGAATCTAGATGAGAAATTATTACTGAATTGGTGTTGACAACGGCATTCATTGGTTAGACCGGAGCCTCGTCTAGTCAACTCATCTGACTGGACACTACATCTCAGACTAATACAGCAGACGGAACAGGAGTCTAGTCTAGCCAACTGAAGACCATAGTACACATTCATTTAAAAGAGATAGACCTCATTCAATGACATTCCATATTTATAGACATGCGTTTCCTCGCTTGTCTATGGACAAGGAGTGACTGTAATCCACACGTAAATGGACCTCTTTCATATTCTCTCTTCCATGTTCCTTAAAGCCCTGTATGCAGGCAGGAGAAGACTGAAATAATTGGTCATAATTGTTCATTGTGGACTAGGTTACAGCTTGGCCCAGGGCTGATCATCTCCAGAGATACGCCTGAACAGCTAAGAGCATAGACAAAGTGCTCCAGTGACACACAGCTATAACATTATAGATGTTACCAGGCTAGTTTATTAGTACCATTAGTAATATGAGGTGTCAGAACTCAGAAGTAAAGTCACTGAGTACGGTTACATGAACACAATAACGCGATTACTGTGGATAGTCAGATTAGTATAATTAAAACGTTGACATGCTTTGCAAGAAGAACGATTTCCCTAATAATCCTGTTTCCATGGACACATCTGAAATCAGGCTTCCTGATGGCGCTCTGATACATGCAGAAAATCGCCACTCAAAAACAAGTGTTCTACCACAGCGACCATGTTATTTTGGGGAAGCATATTAGATTGTGAGATCGGACATATATAACGTTCGTACGTGAAAACTACTTCTAAAATCCATACATTCAGTTATTGCGAACTCACTTCAATCGCACTAAAGAGGGAGGCTCGCTGGAACGCCGATTAAGCTAATTTACATGTCCTAATAATTAGAAAGATTGTCAGAACACCAGGTGTTTTAATCGGTGTATACTTACTTCGATGTTGATCTCACGCCGATTAAGATAAATAGAGTAAGGTGTTGATAGATTAATTTGTATTTTAAGAATAATGACTAAAGGATTTCACCCCAAATACAGTATAAATGTGTGAACGGTGTTAAGAGTTATAATGTAGTGGCAACCCACTAACAGAGGGGGGCGGGACTAAACATTCCAGGGTGAAGGGGACTGCGGAAACTGGTTAAAAAAAGCCTCCTAAAGGTGGGCGGAGCAAAGTGCCTTTGTGTGTCAAGGGGTATAAAGCTGTATGTATGGGTTTTGGCGGCAGAGCTCTCCATGAATAAAAATACAGATCATTCTTGCTGGTTGTGGACCTTGAATCATTTATTATTAAAACCAGAGCCTTACAACCCCTGGTAATGATTCAAGCTTAGGTTGAATTAGAGATAGAAATTCTCATGACAAGTGGTCCTTCGAGCCGGATCTCAAAATACGTCTTTATTGTTCTGAGGACACCGAAAACCGTGCACGGGCGGATGATAGCATCCGTATAGAATAGACCTGGCCTTCGACGTTAAGGTTATAAACAGGCCGGTGATGAATCTTATGAACGATAAAGACGTTAACGAGATCTGAAAAGCATTTAAATCCCAACTGCTGCAAGGAGAAGGTCAGTAATTTTTATTCATGGATTTTGGTGAGATTATTTGAACTTGTATGAGAATAATAATTCTTGTGAAGGGCAGAGAATAGTTACCAAAATCTCATAAGAGAATTATAAAGGAAGGAAGGGGGGTCCGGAATTGACCCTAGGTGAATAGCTATTACCAAAATAAACTAGTTAATATTGAGATTGTACGAGATACAGTCTTTACAGTATAAACAGGAAGGGGGATAATTATCGTGGTGTGAGATAGATACATTAAACAAGTCGAGAGTCATAAACAGCTGGGGATTTGCTCTAACTCTGTCTATTTCATAAAACTGGAGCAGTTACGACCTCTAGGTTACGGATAGTGTTAGCAAAAAAATCGTATAAGGTTGTATAAATGTGAGATCTAATGATCCATCGAAATACGTCATAATTGTTTCAAGGAAGGGACTAAAATAAAGTCGCGTGAGAAAAAAAATGGTTGTCCCATCCGTTTAAAACTGGGGTCTTAAAAAAGCTACAGAATTTAAAAACAGAGAGTTGAAGAGATTAGAGAGCTATAATAAATTAGGGAGGCAGAATAGGGGAGGAGATAAGAGGAAGTGCTTTAACTGTAAACAAAGAGGGACATTTGGCCAGGGAGTGTAAGGCCCCGTGTAAATACTGTAACAGAACAGGTCATAACCATCGCGACTGCAGGGACAAAGGAAAGGGCAGTGTCCGGGATATGACAGTCTATTTTTTGGTTCAACGGGTAAAATGTTTGAAGAAATGATTTGTGTCGATTAAGAATTGGCTAAAAACACCACGAAGCGATTATTTGAGAGGTACTTATACATTTCTAACGATATATACGTATTAACTTTCTCACCCAAACGTACGTCATGGGTGAGAAAGTAGAGAATATTTACATTTACAGTCATTTGGCGGTCGCTCTGGTCCAGAGCGACTTATGGGAGCGATTGGGGTTGAGTGCCTTGCTCAGGGGCACATCGACAGATTTTTCGCCTGGTCGGCTCGGGGATTGGAACCGGCGACCTCTCGGTTGCTGGCGCGGCACTCTTAGTCACTAAGCTGCCTGCCGCCCCATATGAGTTTAAGGTTGTGTTGTTGTTTGATCATGTGATAAGGTTTAATGGGTAATGTGGTTATAGAAGTAATGTATAAACAGTGGAGAGCCAATAGAGGGTTCCATTGAACTATTATGTTTTGTTGGGCATTTCAATGGCATAAGGTGAAATCTGTGTGTATGAGTGAATTCAACGGCTGGTATGGGTGGTAACCCGATACTACTGAGTATTTGGTTAGGTGTGTTGCTGAATGAGGTGAGAGCTAGTGCGGTTTTCATTTGGTGACGTCACTTGCTCTATGAACTGGAAGTAGTTGCTTTAAGAGAATCGCAGATTGTGTGGAGTGACTGGCAATGTATGTGGACCTATGATGAAAATTACAGGCCTCTCTCATCTTTTTAAGTGGGAGAACTTGCACAATTGGTGGCTGACTAAATATATTTTTTCCCCCACTGTATTTGTTTTATTAATTAGGGCCTAATCAGAGAGAACAGTTAAAGAAATTGAATAGCGAACTGAAATGGCGATAGAGCTGTGAAAATTATTTAAGTTGAGGACAAAGGAAAATAATTTATGATTCTAGTTCCCGGGTAAAAGGGTTGTACTTGCTTGACTAGATCGAGCAGAAGTTTTAATAGTTGAATGAAAAGCGTTTCTTTGACGAAGTCTAATGGTTATTACTGTATTGTATAGGTTGGGTAACACCAGTGGTGTATGAAAATAATTGGTGAATTCTAAAACGATAATTTGGTTTCGTTACGTGAACAATGGGATATCGTTTTTACTATTAGGATGATGGATTGGATAAACATTGGTTATAAGTATGAAGTTATTAAACAATAGGTTTATATTTTAAAAATGTCAATGCAACAGGTTGCGATGATTAAATTAATAGAAAGGGGTTATAGGTTTATATTAGAAGGTGTCGTGAACTTAATGAAATGTGGTATTATATAGCGGCTTCCAGGATTGATGGAAGTCTCCTATAGCATTATGTTAAGGGGATGCCTGGGATAAAATATAATGTCTTATTTATACGGAGTATGTGATTGTATTGGCTAATGAGTGAAATATGACATTTACAGGGGCGACAGGAACAATAGGAGGGGAAACAGATTTTCCTAGGGGGTTGATCAAATAATTGATAATGGATGATTTGAGATGAGATCACATGTAGCAGATTTAGGGTAATCAATTAAATAATCATTGTATACTCTAGGAATTTTGAGTGGTTTTATGGATTAGTTATGAGGAATTAGATTGATGCAAACGATTATTGATGGGTTAAGACTGGGGATATCTGTATCATGTTTTGTGTGTACTACCATCTTTAGATTACTGATGGTAATTGAAGGTTAACAAAATGTATAACCAGGAGAAAGAGATTAGCTTATCTCATTGGAATGTTGCCCAGGGCTAGGGGGAGCAGTGGTGAAATTAGGCAGTATTTAGGTCGTAAAAGTGAGCTACCAAATTAAGTGAGGCCTGGCTATTTTTGGCTGTTGTTTTTCAATTGGGTTTTCCAAATAAAAAACAACACACCTAGTATGATGGTTATAAAGGGTTGTTATGTTAAATTGAGGGGGTTTTCAACAGTTCATAGGTGATGGGTCTTAAAAGAGCACACACAGTGAATTTTATGGAGTTTTTTTTTTTTTTTGACTGAGTTTGGGGTATACATGATTTCTTATGAGAATAAATGTCATGAGGACTTAATGAACACCTGGGATAAGTAACATTTAAACATGGTGATGAGGGAGTTTTTTTAGTGGACTATTAGAGATAACTGGGTTAATCACGAACATGGAGTTTTTTAATTCTTTGTTGCTAGGTGGAAGACTTAGTTGGGTTATTTCTGTGTGTGGGTGAGTAGAGAAGAAACTACCCTAGGGTCAAAGTGCTTGCTCTTACTTCAATCCATGGCTGTCTTTTGTCTCTCTTCAAACATTGTGAAGGGAGCGGCACCAGGGTTGAGCAGAGTTCAGGCTAAAACCTGTCTCTCCTTTTCTATCTTCTTTATTGAATACAGCAAGAAGGGGGGGGGTTGTGTTAGGTTTGGAAAATGTAAGTATGGACCTGTCATGTCCAACCATCAGTCTTCAGGTCAAGCCCGGGAGAGCCGGGGTAGAACAGAGTTTGAATTAAAAAATGAGTGTTTTTACAAGATAAGGGATTGATTGATTGGATTACTATTGATTCTGAACTGAATGAAAGTCGAATTTAGCCGCCATTAAAGACAAAGGAAGTGGGAGGAGCAATAAAGAAGCAAGGGACAGTCTCAAAAATAAATAAGGGATGGCAATTGGATGATAAATTACCAATATTACCTAAGTGATTGTTTAGGTAGGTGGTAATATTGACACATGGGCAGAACCATGTGTCAAGAGGAGGGATGGATGGTAGTGGTAGGAATAAATAATAAATATGCGAAGGAGAGGACAAAATACTTTTTAAAAAAACCTTTTTTTTTAGATACAGTCTAGAAAGAGAATACTGATGGAAACGGTATGATTAGAGAGGTGTTAAGGAAAACACACAGGAGAGCAGGAAGAAATGGGGTACAAGGTCTACCGATAGTATTAATGACGATCAGGAGAACTCCAGATGAAGAAGGGTTATTGCCATTGGAGAAGGGATTTGGTAGACCATACAGAATGCCCGAGTTAGGAGGACCGGAGAAGGCAGAAATAGACATTAAGAGCACCCTAGCAGAAAATGTGGGAAGATAGTTTATTAACCACACCGGTATGTCAGAGGTTTTGTGCCCCACAGGTGAACTAAAGGAGAAGGTGACCCACTCTATCTAACCAGGTGACTGGTAAGCATCCAGTCCCTAAAGAAGAAAAGACTGGAAGCAGGCCTGTTGGGAAGGGCCCCTATCAGGTTATATTGGTCACTGCCTTTGCCATTAGAATAGCAGAAAGAGCAACCTGGGTCCACGTTACCCACTGCAAAAAAGGTAAGAACACATACAAGCACCACTGAACACATGCAGAGTTAGAGAGAAGAACTGGACCAATAGGGTCTGGGGATCACCTCTGTTAACGAAGATCTCCTACCCCGACCTATCATCACTGTAGTGTGTTCTCAGGGTGTGAGTATGGGGTGATACCAAGCAGAAAGACTGAGGACAGGAGGGGGTTGAGCTGCATCATAGTCTCGGCAATGGTCTTGATATGTCAAGATCCACCACCAATTACGCTATGCCCTTACCATTGTTAAGAAGTAAAAGAGAAGAGAAGCGACCCGACATACTGACCGTCAAGGACGGGAGGCCTACAAAATGGGAGTCAGAGAAGGGCAGACTGTAGGATTCAAAATAAAGGTTAGGGACGTAGCCAACGGGTGGGGTACATGTGAAAGGGTAACAGTGTGAGAGGAGAGAAGAGCGCTTACTGCTTCACGATTTAGCACCCTATTCCCTATATAGTGTGCTACTTGTAACCAGAGCCCCATGGGCCCTGGTCAAAAGTAGTGCACTATAAAGGGGATAGGGTGTTATTTGGGACACTTCTTCGCGGTTTAGCTTCTGGAGAGGATTTGAATACGTGTCTCCGTCCCAAATGGTACCCTGTTCCCTTCATAGTGCACTACTTTACGGTACAGGGAGCCATTTGGGACGCAACCCCACGTCTAAATCAGCATTTCTGCCGCTTTTAATATAAATAGCCTGTCTAATTAGATGGCTTGAGGCAGCAGTGTTGTATGTCAACTTCCTGTTATCAACAATATCACTATTTTACACAATATCGGCTTATTTATACGCATTCATATTATTGTCTTTTCTCTAAAACCTGTCTGAGGTTTGGGCCCTCAAAAGGTAGGTCACACAGGGTCCGCGTCCCTGCCATTCTGTTGTGGTCAGTGGTAGTGCACTACCGTGGGGAATAGGGTGCCATTTCAGGTCACTCTGCCCTAGTGAAAGGAAGCGACACGTGACAGGGGCTTTGATTGACAGCTGCCACGGCCTGTCCTAGCGTGTGTGTCTCTCATCTGACCTAGTGTGTGTGACCCCCCCCTGTCTGGTCTGGCAGACACAGAATATGAATAATGGTCACTGGCCCAGCAGGCTAGTCACTGAATCACTAGACATTAGAATTCAAGGCTCCGCCAGTGACGAAGTTAATCATCAAGCATAATAACTAGCATGAGTTTGACTCAACACCAATCCTCATACTACCAACCAGGATCAGAGAAATAGACTGACTTGAGTCTTGCAGGTTCTGAAGATGTGACAGAGGAAAAGGACCAGAAGTCACCAAACTGAAAACTGAAAATCACCAAACCTTCAACTCATTTTTCAATAACGCAATAGTCCCCTTTGTAAAATCAATGAGCACCGTCAGGGTGTTGAACCAACACTGGTTAATATATGGAAGTCACAATCTATCTGCAACATTAAAGCTGTAGGTCAGTTGGTAGAGCATGGCGCTTGCAACGCCAGGGTTGTGGGTTCGTTTCCCACTGGGGGGACCAGTATGAAAATGTATGCACTCACTAACTGTAAGTCGCTCTGGATAAGAGCGTCTGCTAATTGACTCAAATGTTTAAAAAAATTAATCCCCATAACATTTTTTAAAAATAACACTGGTTAATATTGTGTATTGAAATCTAAAACCAGCCTGACACATTTCCAGGAGTCAGCCATACAGTGGATTCACAAGCATCATCACTCCCCCTCAAGGGAGAGGAAAACACAGACTTTGTTTGCACCCCCAAATGGCACCCTGTTCCCTATATAGTGCACTACTTTAGAGCAGAGCCATAGAGCTCTGGTCAAAAGTAGTGCACTATATAGGGAATAGGGTGCCATCTGGGAAGCAGACAGACTTTATTTACTAAGCACCAGTTTATTTCCACTTGGCCCTTTTACAAGTTCTCCGTTTTTTTCTGGTTTTGTGTTTCCCGACGTGGAGGCGAGACAAGAGCAGAGCAGCGTTTACTAACTAATAAATAATTAGAGAGAGAGAGAGAGACCATTGAGCAGTGAGCAGGGCCGTATTTACTGTGAGACACCGCACACACACACAGAACCACTCATCCCCTACCCCCACCCCCCCACCCCCCTGCCCATTTAACAAGCTAGTGTAAACAGACAAGCTGTACAGCAGGCAAATGTGTCCTAGAGAGATAATGCATTAAGCAGTGCAAATACATGCATAGGCGCAACACACACACACACACACACACACACACACACACACACGTGTGGACATGTACACACACTACGAACACACACACAGAGGAAGTCATATTTACAGACAGCACAAATGTGTGACTCGATAATCCTAGAGACCAAGATGAGCAGAGCACATCGGTATATCTCAGAGGAGAGGGGGGAGAGAGAGAGAGAGAGAGAGAGAGAGAGAGAGAGGAGAGAGAGAGAGAGAGAGAGAGAGAGAGAGAGAAGAGAGAGAGAGAGAGGAGAGACGAGAGAGACGAAGAGACAGAGACAGAGACAGAGACAGAGAGAGAGAGAGAGAGAGACAGAGAGATAGAGAGAGACAGAGACAGAGAGAGAGAGAGAGAGAGAGAGAGAGAGAGAGACAGAGAGAGAGAGAATGACCACTGTGACTGACCCAAACTTAAGGAAAGCTTTGACTATGTACAGACTCAGTGAGCATAGCCTTGCTATTGAGAAAGGCCGCCGTAGGCAGACCTGGCTCTCAAGAGAAGACAGGCTATGTGCACACTGCCCACAAAATGAGGTGGAAACTGAGCTGCACTTCCTAACCTCCTGCCAAATGTATGACCATATTAGAGACACATATTTCCCTCAGATTACAGAGATCCACAAAGAATTCGAAAACAAACCCAATTTTGATAAACTCCCTTATCTACTAGGTGAAAAACCACAGTGTGCCATCACAGCTGCAAGATTTGTGACCTGTTGCCACAAGAAAAGGGCAACCAGCGAAGAACAGACACCATTGTAAATACAACCCATATTTATGTTTATTTATTTTCCCATTTGTACTTTAACTATTTGCACATTGTTACAACACTGTATATATACATAATATGACATTTGAAATGTCTTTATTCTTTTGAAACTTCTGAGTGTAATGTTTACTGTTAATATTTATTGTTTATTTCACTTTTGTTTACTATCTACTTCACTTGCTTTGGCAATGTTAACACACGTTTCCCATGCCAATAAAGCCCTTAAATTGAATTGAATTGAGAGAGAGAGAGAGAGACAGAGAGAGAGAGAGAGAAGCACACTGCCAGAGGTCAGCTGACCATGCATCCAGATGCAGCTCCTTAGCTTTGGTCACACTGATTCAGAGATACAGTCTGCATCCCAAATGGCACCCTATTCCCTAATGGCACCCTATTCCCTAATGGCACCCTATTCCCTAATGGCACCCTATTCCCTAATGGCACCCTATTCCCTATATATGTACGGAATAGTGTGCCATTTGGGAAGCAACCACACCCTGTTTCCAGCCTGCCCCACATCACAGAAACAGCCTGTATCCAGCCAGCCCCACATCACAGAAACAGCCTGTATCCAGCCCTAGCCCCACATCACAGAAACACCCTGTATCCAGCCCCACATCACAGAAACAGCCTGTATCCAGCCCCACATCACAGAAACAGCCTGTATCCCCACATCACAGAAACAGCCTGTATCCAGCCTAGCCCCCATCACAGAAACAGCCTGTATCCAGCCGGCCCCACATCACAGAAACAGCCTGTATCCGCCAGCCCCACATCACAGAAACAGCCTGTATCCAGCCAGCCCACATCACAGAAACAGCCTGTATCCCGCGCCCCCACATCACAGACACACCTCCTGTAATCCCCCCCACATCACCAGAAACACAGCCTGTATCCAGCCCTAGCCCCACATCACAGAACAGCCTGTATCCGCCGCCCCCAACATCCACAGAACAGCCGTCTCCGCCCTATGCCCACATCACAGAACTCTGTAATCCAAGCCAGCCCCAATCACAGAAACAGCCTGTTCCAGCCAGCCCAATCACAGAAACACCTGTATCCAGCCAGCCCCACATCACAGAACCAGCCTGTATCCAGCCCCCCCAGATCAAGAAACAGCCTGTATCCACCAGCCCCAATCACAGAAACAGCACGCTAGCCCCAGTAGCCCGGCCCCAGCCCCACATCACAGAAACAGCCTGTATCCAGCCAGCCCCACGATCACCAGAAACAGCCTGTATCCAGCCAGCCCCACATCACAGAAACAGCCTGTATCCAGCCAGCCCCACATCACAGAAACAGCCTGTATCCAGCCCTAGCCCCACATCACAGAAACAGCCTGTATCCAGCCAGCCCCACATCACAGAAACAGCCTGTACCCAGCCACCCCGTCCAAACAGCCACCTTTCCCCGAGGGCCCACCCCAGAATAAACAAACGCTGTACCAGGGGCAGAATAAAAAACTATCAGGCCCGCCCCCATCACAGAAAATTACCAGGGAGACCCAACCCAAAAAACAGCCTGCTAGTTTAGGAAAGGGACTCTATTGAGGGCCCAGGTTGGTTGTTGTGGAGGGGGTGGGAAATGTGTTTGGTTTTTGGGTGGGGGGTTTCTGTGGGTGTGTTGTGTGGGGCTCTGATGTGTGGTGTGTGGTTGTGTGGGTGTGGTGTGGTGTGTGTGGTGTGTGCGTGCGTGCGTGGTGCGTGCGTTTTGTGTGTGTGTTTGTGTGTGTGTGTGTGGTAGCTGGCTAGTCTCAGAGGAGGCAGCGGCTCCACCTGACAGAGCTAGGATCCTCTCTCTCCCCCTGTCTGTCCTGCATCGCTGCTTTCTCTCCTCCCCTCATTGCTAGTTTCCCTTTCATTACTTTGAGGAGCACCTCTGAACACACACTCACAAACTCACGCAAGCAGACCAACACACACACACACAGACAGACACAGCCCCACAACACAACAAAAGACACAGACACAGACACAGACACACACACTTCTTCTTCCCCACCTAATAACACTGTCTGAAGACTGGAACCCTGATATCCCAAAGACAACCCTGAACATTTCCCATCAGGTCAAATCACTGAGGCAATGCCTTGATCTAGGGAACGGTAAGGTTGAGGTGTTGACTGATTAGCGTAGTAATGAACTGCTACAGTTGAGCTACTGTCCTGAAGTGGTCAGTAATTGTTCCGCTCTGTTAAAGGAAGGCGAGCAGGAGAACAGGGAGGTTTGCCAGGCAGCGGTCTCAGAAGGGACAACCTCTGCTCTCTCTTCCACGCAACGTCCAGATAGAAAATCAATACTCACTGAAGCTGACAGTACAACGCAAAGTTTTGACATGGAAACCTGAACCCAGAGGACAGAGAGATGGCTGTCTGTTAGAGAGAGACTCACGCCCCCACCCCCAGATCCTCCTCCTCCTCCTCCTCCTCCTCCCTCCTCCTCCCCATTCTCTCTCATCCTCCTCCTCCTCCCCCCTCCTCCCCATCCTCTTCCCTCCCTCCTCCTCCTCCTCCTCCTCCTCCCTCCTCCTCCTCCTCCCTCCTCCTCCACACAAGGCCAGCCAGGTGAAACAGAGGCAATACATCACTGGGAGTTAGAGAGAGGACGACACACACACCAACCCATACACAAAAAAAGGGACCCCAAAGACACCCCCTTTTCCTTACTACACAAAGGACCCTAATGTACCTGGGGTCGGCCTGGTGTTCCTCTACTGACTACAGGTTACATAATGTACCTGGGTTGGCCTGGTGTTTCCTCTACTGATACAAGAGTTACATAATGTACCTGGGCGGCCTGGTGTTCCTCTACTGACTACAGAGTTACATAATGTACCTGGGTCGGCCTGGTGTTCCTCTACTGAAATACAGAGTACATAATGTACCTGGGTCGGCCTGGTGTTCCTCTACTGACTACAGAGTTACATAATGTACCTGGGTGGCCTGGTGTTCCCCTACTGACTACAGAGTTACATAAGTACCTGGGTTGGCCTGGTGTTCCTTAAATGACTACAAGTTACATAATGTACCTGGGTTGGCCTGGTGTTCCTCTACGACT
The DNA here is from genome assembly GCA_902810595.1 of Coregonus sp. 'balchen'. Lineage (NCBI taxonomy): Eukaryota > Metazoa > Chordata > Actinopteri > Salmoniformes > Salmonidae > Coregonus > Coregonus sp. 'balchen'. Next base: position 29,662,345 of record LR778256.1, read on the forward strand.
ACAGTTACATAATGTACCTGGGTTGGCCTGGTGTTCCTCTACTGACTAAGAGTTACTAATGTACCTGGGGCGGCCTGGTGTTCCTCTACTGGACTACAAAAGTTACATAATGTACCTGGGTTGGCCTGGTGTTCCCTATGACTAAGAGTTACATAATGGACCCCTGGGTCGGCCTGGTGTTCCTCTACTGATACAGAGTTACATAATGTACCTGGGTCGGCCTGGTGTTCCTCTACTGACTACAGAGTTACATAATGTACCTGGGCGGCCTGGTGTTCTCTACTGACTACAGGGTTACATAATGTACCTGGGTCGGCCTGGTGTTCCTCTACTGACTACAGAGTTTCATAATGTCCTGGGTCGGCCTGGTGTTTCCCCTACTGACTACAGAGTTACATAAGTACCTGGGTCGGCCTGGTGGGTTTCCCCTACTGACTACAGGTTACATAATGTACCTGGGTTGGCCTGGTGTTCCTCTACTGACTACAGAGTTACATAATGTACCTGGGTCGGCCTGGTGTTCCTCTACTGACTACAGAGTTTCATAATGTACCTGGGTGGCCTGGTGTTCCTCTACTGACTACAGAGTTACTAAAGTACCTGGGTCGGCCTGGTGTTCCTCTACTGACTACGGAGTTACATAATGTACCGGGTCGGCCTGGTGTTCCTCTACTGAATACGGGGTTACATAATGTACCTGGGTCGGCCTGGTTTCCTCTACTGACTACAGAGGTAACATAATGTCCGGGTCGGCCTGGTGTTCCTACTTACTGGGCTACAGAGTTACATAATGTACCTGGGTTTTTCCTGGTGTTCCCCTACTGACTACAGAGTTACATAATGTACCTGGGTCGGCCTGGTGTTTCCTCAACTGACTACGGAGTTACATAATGTCCTGGTGGCCTGGTGTTCCTCTACTGACTACGGAGTTACATAAAGTACCTGGGTGGCCTGGTGTTCTCTACGACTACAGAGTTACATAATGTACCTGGGGGCCTGGTGTTCCTCTATGACTACAGAGGGACATAATGTACCTGGGTCGGCCTGGTGTTCCTCTACTGACTACGGGGTTACATAATGTACCCGGGTCGGCCTGGTTTCCCTACTGACTACAGGGTACATAATGTACCGGGTTGGCCTGGTGTTCCTCCCACTGACTACAGAGTTACATAATGTACCTGGGTTGGCCTGGTGTTCCTCTACTGACTACAGAGTTACAATAATGTACCTGGGTCGGCCTGGTGTTCCTCTACGACTACAGAGTTACATAATGTACCTGGGTGGCCTGGTGTTCCTCTACTGACTACGGGGTTACTAATGTACCTGGGGCGGCCTGGGGGTTTTCCCCTACTGACTACAGAGTTACATAAAGTCCTGGGTCGGCCTGGTGTTCCTCTACTGACTACAGAGTTACTAATGTACCTGGGTTGGCCTGGTGTTCCTCTACGACTACAGAGTTCCCTCTACTGACATAGTACATAATGTACCTGGGTCGGCCTGGTGTTCCTCTACTGACTACAGAGTTACATAATGTACCTGGGTCGGCCTGGTGTTCCTCTACTGGACTACAGAGTTACATAATGTACCTGGGTCGGCCTGGTGTTCCTCTACTGACTACAGAGTTACATAATGTACCTGGGTCGGCCTGGTGTTCCTCTACTGACTACAGAGTTACATAATGTACCTGGGTCGGCCTGGTGTTCCTCTACTGACTACAGAGTTACATAATGTACCTGGGTCGGCCTGGTGTTCCTCTACTGACTACAGAGTTACATAATGTACCTGGGTCGGCCTGGTGTTCCTCTACTGACTACAGAGTTACATAATGTACCTGGGTCGGCCTGGTGTTCCTCTACTGACTACAGAGTTACATAATGTACCTGGGTCGGCCTGGTGTTCCTCTACTGACTACAGAGTTACATAATGTACCTGGGTCGGCCTGGTGTTCCTCTACTGACTACAGAGTTACATAATGTACCTGGGTCGGCCTGGTGTTCCTCTACTGACTACAGAGTTACATAATGTACCTGGGTCGGCCCTGGTGTTCCTCTACTGACTACAGAGTTACATAATGTACCTGGGTCGGCCTGGTGTTCTCTACTGACTACAGAGTTACATAATGTACCTGGGGTCGGCCTGGTGTTCCTCTACTGACTACGATTTACATAATGTACCTGGTCGGCCTGGTGGTTCCTCTAACTGACTACAGAGTTACATAATGTACCTGGGTCGGCCTGGTGTTTCCTCTACTGACTACGGAGTTACATAATGTACCTGGGTCGGCCTGGTGTTCCTCTACTGACTACAGAGTTACATAATGTACCTGGGTCGGCCTGGTGTTCCTCTACTGACTACAGAGTTAAATAATGTACCTGGGTCGGCCTGGTGTTCCTCTACTGAATACGGGGTTACATAATGTACCTGGGTCGGCCTGGTGTTCCTCTACTGACTACAGAGTTACATAATGTACCTGGGTCGGCCTGGTGTTCCTCTACTGACTACAGAGTTACATAATGTACCTGGGTGGCCTGGTGTTCCTCTACTGACTACAGAGTTACATAATGTACCTGGGTCGCCTGTGTTCCTCTACTGACTACGAGTTACATAATTTTAAACCCGGGTCGGCCTGGTGTTCCTCTACTGACTACAGAGTTACATAATGTACCTGGGGGCGGCCTGGTGTTCCTCTACTGACTACAGAGTTTTCATAATGTACCTGGGTCGGCCTGGTGTTCCTCTACTGACTACAGAGTTACATAATGTACCTGGGTCGGCCTGGTGTTCCTCTACTGACTACAGAGTTACATAATGTACCTGGGTCGGCCTGGTGTTCCTCTACTGACTACAGAGTTACATAATGTACCTGGGTCGGCCTGGTGTTCCTCTACTGACTACAGAGTTACATAATGTACCTGGGTCGGCCTGGTGTTCCTCTACTGACTACAGAGTTACATAATGTACCTGGGTCGGCCTGGTGTTCCTCTACTGACTACGGAGTTACAGCCAAGGTCGTCCTGCATCGTCTTTCATACTCACATTCTACGTAACAAACACTCTCAACAACAACCATCACTGGCTTCATACTTCTGGCAAATTGTCCCAAATGGCACCCTATTCCCTATGTACAAAAGCTATTGGTCAAATAATGTGATTAACTATGATTCTAGTATGGTCACACAGGTGATCAGAATGGACATAGAATTATGTTTTATTTCTATAGTGATCAGTATGGACATATAATTATGTTTTATTTCTATAGTGTTCAGTATGGATACAGAATAATATTTTATTTCTATAGAGATCAGTATGTTTATCATGATGAGTTAATATTGACTGCCACCATCTCACTGTTTATATTCAGTTCAGATATCTGTTTAAATTCAGTTCAACAAAATCATAGATAACTGTTTATATTCAGTTCAACTAACTCATAAATCACTGTTTATATTCAGTTCAGATAACGCATAAATCACTGTTTATATTCAGTTCAGATAACTCATAAATCACATTGGTATTTATTTTCTGATTGCTAGATGTCCTCTCTGATGTTCCCTAACCCCAATTATAGCCCCTAATTAATGTTTTATAAAAAAAAACTAACGAATCAACGTGATAGCAAAGCCTTCATGTAGCTGACTGAGCAAGGGCCACACACTGTCTGTGTCCCAAATGGCACCCTATTCCCTACATAGTGCACTACTTTTGACCAGACCCTATGTGTCATTTTCAAAAGTAGTGCACTATGTAGGGAATAGGGTGCCATTTGGGACACAGACAGTGTGTGGCCCTGCTCAGTCAGCTACATGAAGGCTTTGCTATCACGTTGATTCATTTTTTTATTTTTTTATAAAACATTAATTAGGGGCTATAATTGGGGCTAGGGAACATCAGAGAGGACATCTATGTGATTTATGAGTTATCTGAACTGAAGATAAACAGTGATTTATGAGTTCCTCTGTTCCTCTTTACCCAGAGACGAGGTGGGGTGTCTCTCTATCTGTCCCTGTGTCGCAGGCAGCACATGGAGTCATTACTCTCTCACCCTCCTTGATCCGAAATCACTAGGGAGACGCTGGGCGCTGATTAGTGATGCTGAGGCCTTATAACTCATCACCACGGTGACAGTGATGCTGAGGCCTTTTAACTCATCACCACGGTGACAGTGATGCTGAGGCCTTTTAACTCATCACCACGGTGACAGTGATGCTGAGGCCTTTTAACTCATCACCACGGTGACAGTGATGCTGAGGCCTTTTAACTCATCACCACGGTGACAGTGATGCTGAGGCCATTTAACTCATCACCACGGTGACAGTGATGCTGAGGCCTTTTAACTCATCACCACGGTGACAGGCCTTTTAACTCATCACCACGGTGACAGTGATGCTGAAGGGCCGTTACCCGACACACACACACACACACTGCCCAAAGCATCCTATTTCTAATCACAGGGAGCACCTTCTCTTTGAACAGATTTCAGATTTGAGTAGCGGACATGTTTGTGCCTCTACGTCTTGGACCAGAGGGCCGTTGAGCAACACAGAAACACACCACCAGGTTGACCCCAGGTCGTACAGGAATCTAAAACCCCCAGAATCCCCCCCAGGGGAACAATATCAGCAGTGTTCCAATCAGGAAGCTTATTCCCTGCTCGGCGACCCAGACGACCCCAAATGTCACGAGGTCGAGTGGTTCCACCAGCGAGCTGTCCAGGAGCACGTTCAGCAAATCCCTGATACATTACTGAACAGTCTGGGGGAGTAGGGGGGGGAGGTTGGGGTCCCAAATGACACCCTAATCCCTATGTAGTGCACTACTTTTGACCAGGGCCCATAGGGAATGGAGTGCCATTTGTGACGCGCAGCCTTGAGGCATGCTGGCTTGCTGCTCTCAAGGTTATTGTCTGTGTTGTTGCCATGGCTTCGGCTGTGTTGTCTACGGCTCACTACGACCGGGACACTCGTTATATTCAGAGATCCCAGTCCGATATGGTCTAAGTAATGTTCGCTGTGACCTCCACAAGGGGAGAGAGTGTACTTCCTGAATTGACTGGAATTTAAATGGAATTGACCCCAACAATGCTATGTAGTGCACTAGCTTTGACCCCTATGGGAGCAGCCTCCATCTCCCTCAGTATTGGACGAGTCTGTCCTATTTGATGGAACATCATGGCATTCCAGCATTAAATTACATTTTTTTAAATGGTTCCCCTTTCCACTCCCATTTTCCCTCTCATGTGTTTCAAGCGGTACAGACGGGGAAAGGGGGAAAAAACAAGCAGACCTTTTTCACTGCCTCCAGCGAGACAAGCCCCGAATGCAACTTCCCGTATCGTCTTTGTGGATTGAGACATGTTGGCACTCGCTCCAGCCGTGAATGAGTCGAGCCGCAGCGCAGTTCTGACTGGAAGGAGCGAAACAAAACCCTTTTTTCTTTTCTTTTTCCAAAAAGCAAATCATTCAAACACCTGACTTGGACAACCAAGGTTTTCATCAGAGTAGTAGTGAATGTATATTGTTACTCTTGGTAGCTATGGCCTGAAGGGCCTTTTAGGCAGCTACTGACTGTCACAACTGGAGAGAATGTCCCTTTAGAAAATGAAACATCCCAATACCAACCAGCTCTTTTGCACCCCAGTATCTCTATTTGCACATAATCTCTTGCACATCTAGCATTCCAGTGTTAATACTAAATTGTAATTATTTTGCACTATAGCCTATTTATTGCCTTACCTCCATAACTTGCTACATTTGCACACACTGTATATATATATTTTCTGTTGTATTTTTTGACTTTATGTTTTTTTTACCCCATATGTAACTCTGTGTTGTTGTTTTTATCACACTGCTTTGCTTTATCTTGGCCAGGTCGCAGTTGTAAATGAGAACTTGTTCTCAACTGGCTTACCTGGTTAAATAAAGGTGAAATAAATAAAAAATTATTTAAAAAAATACCAACCAGCTCTTTTTCAACCCCTAAAGGGCTTCCTACAACTTTTCAGCAAAGGCGGTTTCTTGTTCTTGTTATATTTTGTTACTATAGTTACAAACTGCAACTTACAAAGCTACATTCTGTTACTTTGCTACTTTGTGGGTGGTCACGTTTCAAAGACATCAAGCAGGGAAAGTTTTGTATTAATTGTTGAGCCAGTGAGATAAAATCTTGACTATAAGACGTGGTAAAGAAGAACGTAATAATTGAGTATTTCTGATCAGACTTTTTTTAGAAGTTCGTCTCAAATAAATACTATTTGTAGACCCAGAGGATGAATCAGTTTGAAATGGAAAAGACGATAAAATAACATTTGTGTTTGACATAAAAATGTAATATCCTTCTTTCCTTTCTTCATACAACAATAATGAAACGTCCTTCAGAGGCAAAGAAATACGATTTCATGTTAGGATTCTCCGTTCTTGACAGTTCTATTGATGTTTAATAGTGTGCCGAAATCAGCTATGTACACAATACAACACATCTTTATGTGTAATAATTAAGTGTGTGCTTACATTTGTCCTACGTCACACATATACAAGCATGTCTTATTCACGTGTGAATTGGAAATCCCCCTCCCCCTGAGACGCCCTCGGAGAGTGGGGTCACAGCCAGGGATCAGCCATTATTGAAAGCAACCATGGAGCCATTAGGGTTAAGTGCTTTGCTCAAGGGCACATCAACAGATGTTTCACCTAGTCAGCTCGGGGATTTGAACCAGAGACCTTTCGGTTACTGGGCCAACGCTCTAAACCGCTAGGCTACCTACATTTACATTTTAGTCATTTTAGCAGACGCTCTTATCCAGAGCGACTTACAGTTAGTGAGTGCATACATAATTTTTTATATTTTTCATACTGGCCCCCCGTGGGAATCGAACCCACAACCCTGGCGTTGCAAACGCCATGTTCTACCAACTGAGCTACATCCCAGCCGACCATTCCCTCCCCTACCCTGGACGACGCTGAGCCAATTGTGCGCCACCGCCCCATGGGTCTCCCGGTCGCAGCCGGCTACGACAGAGCCTGGATTCGAACCAGGATCTCTAGTGGCACAGCCTTAGACCACTGCCACCTTCGTATATCCTTCATGTATCTAACTGCACTGAAACACTTTATTTTTTGCTGTCACAGACATTGCCCCACTTTCCACATCAAACAGAGCTCCCTGTGTGTTTGAACAGGACAACTAGAGAACTCTGCAGGTTCTAAACTAATTAATGCTACACTATAGGACCTGGTCACAGGTGTCCTCTTTAATCACATGGTTGAGAGGAGGAGAGGAGGAGAGGAGAGGAGAGGAGAGGAGAGGAGAGGAGAGGAGAGGAGAGGAGAGGAGAGGAGAGGAGAGGAGAGGAGAGGAGAGGAGAGGAGAGGTGTTAGGAGCTATACAGGGTGAAGGAGAGGAAGCCAGCTGAAAATGAGGACACTGCATAAAGTCAGTATATTCATCATATATTCCACAGAATATTGACATTTGACTCCCTCTACAGTACTACTACAGTAGTACGTATACTACAGTACTCTCCTACTACTACTACTACACGTACTACTACATACAGTACTACAGTACTTACAGTACTACTACAGTACTACTACTCTACTACAGTACTACTACAGTACTACTACTACATACTACTACTCTACTACAGTACTACTACAGTACTACTACAGTACTACTACAGTAACTACTCTACTACAGTACTACAGTACTACTACAGTACTACTACAGTACTACTATACTAGTACAACTACTACTCTACTACTACAGTACTACTACAGTACTACTACAGTACTACTACATACTACAGTACTACTCAGACACTACTACACAGTAGCTACTTACTACGGGACTACTAATAACACATCACACAGACACATCACTTAGACACTAACACAGTGGCATTCTGAGGGGGGAATAAAAACATCCACATGACACATCATTACTCTCTGTGTGTCAGGACGTCTGAACACTTTTTAAGAGCATTTTTCAATAAAAGGACAGTAAAGGAGAGCTTCAGGAACATGGGTCTAGGGCTGTCATGAAATTGTGTCAGCCGGTAATGAATGTGGGTCTAGGGCTGTCATGAAATTGTGTTCAGCCGGTGATGAATATGGGTCTAGGGCTGTCATGAAATTGTGTCAGCCGGTGATGAATGTGGGTCTAGGGCTGTCATGAAATTGTGTCAGCCGGTGATGAATATGGGTCTAGGGCTGTCATGAAATTGTGTCAGCCGGTGATGAATGTGGGGTCTAGGGCTGTCATGAAATTGTGTCAGCCGGTGATTGTCAAGCAAATAACTGCCGGTCTCACGGTACTTGACCGGAAATTAACATAAACACATTGAGCATCTCCTGGCTTCGTCGCATAGCCTACAAGCCACTGATGCAGACCTTTGGAACGTCTACATTTTAAAAAGTATAATAAATCCATGTAATATAGCCTTCACCTTCACAATAAATCCATTCTTTATTTTAGACAGGTCTACAGAAACATGATATGAAGAAAATGTAGTCTATTTCAGAAGAACAGAATAGCATACTCTGAGTTGTCCTTATGTTATGCCCTGATCTGGCTATGCCATACGGCTGTGGGCTACACTAGTTCATTTAGCAGACAAGATCTGCTTAGAATTCCGTGGCATTATTTTATATTATTTTATAGTATGAAGAATACAATTTAACAAAGCTGAATAAAATAGAACAGATATTTTCTCCAAATGATTTGAGGGAGTGCGCACATGCGGCTATTCTGTGTTGAGCGGTTAACAAAGAAAAGGTCCACCTATATGCTTAATTTAGTTATGTAACTTCAGTTGCGATACAAACGTTGGGCTGTATGTTTTGATTTCTAATACATTCTAAGGCTGCGTGATGCGACTCTAATGATGATTTGAATAAAGTCTCATGAAAGGCATGAGCTCTGCTCTGTTTCTTATGCAGGCTGCACACACTTCATCAGTCTCTCATTCACAATTTGACAAGCGCTTGATAATATTCTCACCCATAGGACTATTCTCAATTTAATCTGGTCTTTACATAAAGTCTAGTAATATACAGTACCAGTCAAAAGTTTGGACATACCTACTCATTCAAGGGTTTTCCTTTACTTGATAATGCCTTGAATTTCCCGGCTGCATCCCCTTTGTCCGGCCGCAATGCCCCCTAAAAAAAAATCCATGCCTTTTGCGGCCAGTGGCCATTGTGCCCTTGGGCTGAATATAATAATTATAATTCCCTTCTCCCGGCTGCGTGCTGAAGCACCTCTCACTCACATGGCTCTCTGTCACGCGATCGGGTCTTTCTCACAGGCTACAAGTGAAGACAGTCACATCAGGGACGCAACTGAGCACGTCCTTATCCATTTCCGAGGCGCATATTGAAGAAATGTCCACATTTACTTTTCGTCAGCCAACAAGATGATTAGGCCTAACGAACAGCAAAAGCACTAGCCTATGTCAATCTACTATCCCCCATAGTACAAAAGTTGACCCTATTCTATTCTGTGCGAGAAATAAATATTCCAAACATAGTCTGGGACAGTTGTGAGATGCGATAGATCCCAAATTAATACGACCACTAACCTGTTTTAAGCAATGAGGCTGACGCAACAGATGAGAACGTTTAGCTTAAAATGTTGATAAACTATTAGGCTATTTCTTCACATTATAAGCGCAGCAATGCGCACACGGCAGTAGGCTATAAGCACAAATGTTCCATTAGCGGGAAAACACCATTCTCAAAAGTGACCACAAATGTGATTATGCATGTAATGCTTTAATTATAAAGGTGCATTCTTTTGGTGAAAATTATCCCCAAACTTGATTCTACTCACTGTCACGTTCGTTGAGTACAGGATTGGACCAAGGTGCAGCGTGGTATGCGTACATGTTCTGTTTATTAAATAAACACCGAACAAAACAACAACAGCAACGTGACGTGACGTGACGTTCTAAAGGCTAACATCAGACAAGCCAAACACACAGAAACAAGATCCCACAACATAGATAGGCAACATGGCTGCCTAAGTATGATCCCCAATCAGAGACAACGATCGACAGCTGCCTCTGATTGGGAACCACACCCGGCCAAACATAGAACTACAATAACTAGATCTACACATAGAAATTCACACCCTGACCAACCCACACCCTGACCAAACCTTATCAAAACATATAGGTCTATGGGCTAGGCTACATGAGGTGTGCCACTATGATTTTAAAAAGTTTTTTTTTTTTTTAAGCATGCAAGTGATAGGCAAATATTGTCACCCATCACACTATTCTTGATTTAATCTTGTCTTTATATATACTAAATAATATGTGTGTGAAATTTGTTTTGATTTATAATGGACCATTATATAATGCACCTGTATTGAAACAGGGGCAGTGGAAAAACAGAATACGCTTTTCCCGTGGTTCATTTTCATGCCAGCCAGGTAGGCTACACTCCTGTTGTAAAGAGAAGCAGTGTGCTTAATATTAGGAAAGTAGATAAATAAATATAGTAGGCCCAGCCTATAGAAAGCTGATGGGATCCTCCTCTTTTTAATAGAGGCCATCACTCTGTTTTCTCAAGCAATTGCATAGCCTGTAGAAATGTTGCGCAACATGAGCTGATGGGCTCTCATGAAGTGTTTGATTAGATTTTCGATTTAGATTTGCATTAATGTCAGAGTGATTTAGAGGGACAATAGAGTGCTGAGTACCAGGCAGTTAGCAAGTTTGGTAGGCTACTAATGACCAGCAGCAGCATCAGAGCTTGGAGAAGCCTAGTTACCGTGACTAAACGGTCGTGTGGAATTTGACTGCCGTCATGATTATGGTCACCGTAACAGCCCTATGTGGGTCTGCAATTCTGTAAGTCCATTGTTAATTTTTCTAATGGCAAAAAAAAGTGTGTTTTAACCACAATTGCAACACACACCTTGTCTTGCCTAGTGTGTGGCATGTGATTAAGGAGGTAAAGGCTTGGGGATTGTACCAACTCTATATCTAAAATTATCTGAGCGGCTGTCTGATAAAGAGTCAGAAGTCCATTAGCTTATTGCAGTTCCAGAATAGGTGCAGTCACAAGTCCATTAGCTTATTGCAGTGCCAGAATAGGTGCAGTCACAAGTCCATTAGCTTATTGCAGTGCCAGAATAGGTGCAGTCAGAAGTCCATTAGCTTATTGCAGTGCCAGAATAGGTGCAGTCACAAGTCCATTAGCTTATTGCAGTGCCAGAATAGGTGCAGTCAGAAGTCCATTAGCTTATTGCAGTGCCAGAATAGGTGCAGTCAGAAGTCCATTAGCTTATTGCAGTGCCAGAATAGGTGCAGTCACAAGTCCATTAGCTTATTGCAGTGCCAGAATAGGTGCAGTCACAAGTCCATTAGCTTATTGCAGTGCCAGAATAGGTGCAGTCAGAAGTCCATTAGCTTATTGCAGTGCCAGAAAGTTCCTTTCTCTGTCTACATTTTGGGCGTGTCTGGGAACATACAACTTAATTTAACAGGAGTCTCCTTAATATTTGGACCAGTAAGTGGGTCGTGGATCTTATTATAGATCTCCAGCCACACCCCCTCATCACATTCCCTCCCTAAATTGTTTTCCCACATCCTTTGAAGAGAGATAAAGGTAGATTCACATTGTCTGGATAATGTACAGTACAGCTTAGCTTAGTGCTGAGGAGTATTTCTGTCTGTAATAAAGCCCTTTAGTGGGGAAAAACTCATTCTGATTGGCTGGGCCTGGCTGCCCAGTGGGTGGGACTATGCCCTCCCAGGCCCACCCATGGCTGAGCCCCTGCCCAGTCATGTGAAATCCATAGATTAGGGCCTAATTTATTTATTTGTGGTCCTCTGTAGCTCAGCTGGTAGAGCACGGCGCTTGTAACGCCAAGGTAGTGGGTTCGATCCCCTTGACCACCCATACACAAAAAAAAAATGTATGCACGCATGACTGTAAGTCGCTTTGGATAAAAGCGTCTGCTAAATGGCATATTATTATTATTATTATTATTTAAAATTGACTGATTTTCGTGTTTTACATGATAATATCTGATGGTGTTATACATGATCATATCTGATGGTGTTATACATGATAATATCTGATGGTGTTATACATGATCATATCTGATGGTGTTATACATGATCATATCTGATGGTGTTATACATTATAATATCTGATGGTGTTATACATGATAATATCTGATGGTGTTATACATGATCATATCTGATGGTGTTATACATGATCATATCCGATGGTGTTATACATGATAATATCTGATGGTGTTATACATGATCATATCTGATGGTGTTATACATGATAATATCTGATGGTGTTATACATGATAATATCTGATGGTGTTATACATGATAATATCTGATGGTGTTATACATGATCATATCTGATGGTGTTATATATGATCATATCTGATGGTGTTATACATGATCATATCTGATGGTGTTATACATGATAATATCTGATGGTGTTATACATGATAATATCTGATGGAGTTATACATGATCATATCTGATGGTGTTATTATACATGATAATATCTGATGGTGTTATACAGTACATGATAATATCTGATGGTGTAATACAGTACATGATAATATCTGATGGTGTTATACATGATCATATATGATGGTGTTATACATGATCATATATGATGGTGTTATACATGATAATATCTGATGGTGTTATACATGATAATATCTGATGGTGTTATACATGATCATATCTGATGGAGTTATACATGATCATATCTGATGGTGTTATACATGATCATAGATGATGGTGTTATACATGATCATATCTGATGGTGTTATACATGATAATATCTGATGGTGTTATACATGATCATAGCTGATGGTGTTATACATGATCATAGCTGATGGTGTTATACATGATCATATCTGATGGTGTTATACATTATCATATCTGATGGTGTTATACATGATCATATATGATGGTGTTATACATGATAATATCTGATGGTGTTATACATGATAATATCTGATGGTGTTATACATGATCATATCTGATGGAGTTATACATGATCATATCTGATGGTGTTATACATGATAATATCTGATGGGGTTATACATGATCATATCTGATGGGGTTATACATGATCATATCTGATGGTGTTATACATGATCATATCTGATGGTGTTATACATGATCATATCTGATGGTGTTATACATGATCATATCTGATGGTGTTATACATGATAATATCTGATGGTGTTATACATGATCATATCTGATGGTGTTATACATGATCATATCTGATGGAGTTATACATGATCATATCTGATGGTGTTATACATGATAATATCTGATGGGGTTATACATGATCATATCTGATGGTGTTATACATGATCATATCTGATGGTGTTATACATGATCATATCTGATGGGGTTATACATGATCATATCTGATGGTGTTATACATGATCATATCTGATGGTGTTATACATGATCATATCTGATGGTGTTATACATGATAATATCTGATGGTGTTATACATGGTCATATCTGATGGTGTTATACATGGTCATATCTGACCCCCTGGAGGCCAACTATTGTCATCCATCTGAAACATTGTGATTATGAGAGAAAGAAGTGGAGAGAGAAAAATAATTGTTGACTGAAGTTGAAAGTCAACGTTATAGTCGATAGGGCTGCTTTGCTCTGTCTGTGGCTGATCGAGAGTAGTGCTGAGCAATTTGTGCTTTTCTAGGTCGGGTTGGGTTTCGGTTCGATTATTTTAAAAAGCAATGTATTGTGTAGAGAATCATTGTACCATCTAAACCGCTGTGAAATATATTTTCAATAACCAAAAATAGTGTGTTTGAAGCAGGTGTACAAAAAAACGAAAGTAAAAGATGCAAAAATGAAACTGAAGAACGGGGAGCATAGAAATATCACACATAGAACAGATCTACCGCTTCTTAGACTTGCTTTCAATGGGAACGACAGATCTAGAACTCAGATTTCTATATGAATTTGGTCGGGTCGCCCAAAAGGTTACATATTGCAGCTTTAAGCGCATTATGAAACAACATTACAATTATTTTAGAGCTTCCTAATGGAAATTCCAAAGCCAAAAATAGCGAACATTCAATTCCCAAATCATTTAAAATATTCAATTTTTTCTGTCAGGTCCACATTGGGTTGACATCAATAGAACAACACTAAATTACTAAATAATAAAATATTCAGTTGTGAATATTACTTAGTTTTTATTTGATTACTTTATTCCTTAAAAGTCATAATCTCATCTCTGCTCAGGCAATAGCAGCCAGCCAGCCAACGGTCTCTCTGCTCCCAGCCAACGTTCTCTCTGCTCCCAGCCAACGTTCTCTCTGCTCCCCATACGGTACTGTCTTTAGTCATCCTATTTAGCTAAGCTACCCTGCCTAAACATGCTGCAGAGCTGTCTGACTAAATCATTTTACTAGTTCTTCAAAGTAGATAAGACATCCTTTCACCAACTGTCTCTGTCCCTCTCTCTCTCATCTTTGTGTTGTGTACATTCCTCTCTCATGCGGTCGATGTGCTCTGTGTGTATCTAACCTAACGTAAAAGTGTATCCCATCTCTGCCTGAGCCGGAAAAAACAGGCGCAATGGATTATGGTCATTGTAGTTAATGACCATGTTTCAGCGCTGAACTAGGTTGAATATTTGCTTAATGGAAACTACAAGTCCCTTTAGCCCAGCGCACCACATAGTCCTTGAATTGATTTCTCTCATGAATGATTTCAGTCAATTCGTTTTTCAATAACCGAGCAAGTTTAAAGAAAAGACTATAGGGTACCATTAGGTAGAGTCCCAAATGGCACCCTATTCCCTATATTAGTAGGGTTGTCACGATACCAGCACCACGATACTACCATACCAGATTTTCCATGGCACAAATTAGACTAAACTGTATGGTCCTATAAAAACCTGACTTTATGTCAAATGTGGGTGCTATAGCTTGCAAAATAAACAAAAGTGACTCTAGGCGACAACATAATGCTGTTTAGGACAGTTTTCTCCTCAAGAAATGAAATCCGCTTCATGTTTGGTTTCCTTGCCACGATACTTCACAGTGTCGCGATACTGGTACCATGGCAACCCTACCCTAGATAGTACGCTACTTTGGACCACAGCCCTATGAGCCTGGTGCTATTTGGAACGAACTCTCTAACTCCCTCTTATCTCAAGTGTTCGGCCTCATGGTGTATTCATTGCTGTAACAGGGTTATTTTAAACCAATTCAGACTGAAATCTGGTTTTAAAAAACGCGGCCAAGATTTGATCTGCTCAGAGAGAGAGAGAGAGAGAGAGAGAGAGAGAGAGAGAGAGAGAGAGAGATACATCCTAAACATCAACACCAAAGGTAACTTCCACTCCACAAGGCTATGAAATATCTAAGAGACAAGGTAAGATGGCCTTCTACGCCATCAAAAGGAACATGAAACTCGACATACCAATTAGGATCTGGCAAAAAATACTTGAATCAGTTATAGAACCCATTGCCCCCCCTTTATGGTTGCGAAGTCTGGGGTCCGCTCACCAACCAACAATTCACAAAAAGGGACAAACACCCAATTGAGACTCTGCATGCAGAATTCTGCAAAAAATATACTTAGTGTACAATGCAAAAGCCCAAACAATGCATGCAGAGCAGAATTAGGACTATACCCGCAAGTTATCAAAATCCAGAAAAGAGCTGTTAAATTCTACAACCACCTAAAAGGAAGTGATGCACACACATTCCATCACAAAGCCCTCACCTACAGAGAGATGAACCTGGAGAAGAGTCCCCTAAGTAAGCTGGTCCTGGGGCTCTGTTCACAAACACAAACAGACCCCACAGAGCCCCAGGACAGCAACACAATTAGACCCAACCAAATCACTAGAAAGCTAAAAGAGAACTATTTGACACACTGGAAATAATCAACAACAAAAAACAGAGCAAATAGGAACGCTATCTAGCCCTAAACAGATGCACCCTAGATTCTATACTCTGAATCTTCTTCCCACAATCCTGTGCTTTGTTACCGCAGAGCGAGCTGCGACCGCCCACACCCAGGGCTCCCTGCGACCGCCCACACCCAGGGCTAGTTCTTCAAAGTAGATAAGACATCCTTTCACCAACTGTCTCTGTCCCTCTCTCTCTCATCTTTGTGTTGTGTACATTCCTCTCTCATGCGGTCGATGTGCTCTGTGTGTATCTAACCTAACGTAAAAGTGTATCCCATCTCTGCCTGAGCCGGAAAAAACAGGCGCAATGGATTATGGTCATTGTAGTTAATGACCATGTTTCAGTGCTGAACTAGGTTGAATATTTGCTTAATGGAAACTACAAGTCCCTTTAGCCCAGCGCACCACATAGTCCTTGAATTGATTTCTCTCATGAATGATTTCAGTCAATTCGTTTTTCAATAACTGAGCAAGTTTAAAGAAAAGACTATAGGGTACCATTAGGTAGAGTCCCAAATAGCAACCTATTCCCTATATTAGTAGGGTTGTCACGATACCAGCACCACGATACTACCATACCAGATTTTCCATGGCACAAATTAGACTAAACTGTATGGTCCTATAAAAACCTTACTTTATGTCAATTGTGCAAAATAAACAAAAGTGACTCTAGGCGACAACATAATGCTGTTTAGGACAGTTTTCCTCAAGAAATGAAATCCGCTTCATGTTTGGTTTCCTTGCCACGATACTTCACAGTGTCGCGATACTGGTACCATGGCAACCCTACCCTAGATAGTACACTACTTTGGACCACAGCCCTATGAGCCTGGTGCTATTTGGAACTCACTCTCTAACTCCCTCTTATCTCAAGTGTTCGGCCTCATGGTGTATTAATTGCTGTAACGGGGTTATTTTAAACCAATTCAGACTGAAATCTGGTTTTAAAAAATGCGGCCAAGATTTGATCTGCTCAGAGAGCGAGAGAGAGAGAGAGAGAGAGAGAGAGAGAGAGAGAGAGAGAGAGAGAGATACATCCTAAACATCAACACCAAAGGTAACTTCCACTCCACAAGGCTATGAAATATCTAAGAGACAAGGTAAGATGGCCTTCTACGCCATCAAAAGGAACATGAAACTCGACATACCAATTAGGATCTGGCAAAAAATACTTGAATCAGTTATAGAACCCATTGCCCCCCCTTTATGGTTGCGAAGTCTGGGGTCCGCTCACCAACCAACAATTCACAAAAAGGGACAAACACCCAATTGAGACTCTGCATGCAGAATTCTGCAAAAAATATACTTAGTGTACAATGCAAAAGCCCAAACAATGCATGCAGAGCAGAATTAGGACTATACCCGCAAGTTATCAAAATCCAGAAAAGAGCTGTTAAATTCTACAACCACCTAAAAGGAAGTGATGCACACACATTCCATCACAAAGCCCTCACCTACAGAGAGATGAACCTGGAGAAGAGTCCCCTAAGTAAGCTGGTCCTGGGGCTCTGTTCACAAACACAAACAGACCCCACAGAGCCCCAGGACAGCAACACAATTAGACCCAACCAAATCACTAGAAAGCTAAAAGAGAACTATTTGACACACTGGAAATAATCAACAACAAAAAACAGAGCAAATAGGAACGCTATCTAGCCCTAAACAGATGCACCCTATATTCTATACTCTGAATCTTCTTCCCACAATCCTGTGCTTTGTTACCGCAGAGCGAGCTGCGACCGCCCACACCCAGGGCTCCCCTCAACCCGATTACATGCCACATCGCAGAGCTGCACACAACACACACACACACCACATCTCATTGCAGAGCTGCACTGCAGAGGATCAGGAAGACTGACTGGCAGGCTGGCTGGAGGGAGGCAGGGAAGCATCTGACAACGGCTTATAGACAGGGCCAATCGAAGTCTACCCAGAGTGAACTCACAGCCAGGGCCAACCAAAGTCTACCCAGAGTGAACTCACAGCCAGGGCCAACCAAAGTCTACTCAGAGTGAACTCACAGCCAGGACCAACCAAAGTCTACCCAGAGTGAACTCACAGCCAGGACCAACCAAAGTCTACCCAGAGTGAACTCACAGCCAGGACCAACCAAAGTCTACCCAGAGTGAACTCACAGCCAGGACCAACCAAAGTCTACCCAGAGTGAACTCACAGCCAGGGCCCACCAAAGTCTACCCAGAGTGAACTCACAGCCAGGGCCCACCAAAGTCTACCCAGAGTGAACTCACAGCCAGGGCCCACCAAAGTCTACCCAGAGTGAACTCACAGCCAGGACCAACCAAAGTCTACCCAGAGTGAACTCACAGCCAGGGCCAACCAAAGTCTACCCAGAGTGAACTCACAGCCAGGACCAACCAAAGTCTACCCAGAGTGAACTCACAGCCAGGGCCCACCAAAGTCTACTCAGAGTGAACTCACAGCCAGGGCCAACCAAAGTCTACTCAGAGTGAACTCACAGCCAACAAAATTCTCTACACTGAGTGAGTGACTCTAAGGCCAACCAATGTGTTCACAGAGCTTTAGCCAGAGCCAATACCCAAACTATGCCTGTCCTTGGCAAAACAAGAATCCTTGACTTCAACAATCTACCTCTAAATGGGTCAACACACTCTATTCAGTGGTTGGCTCAGCAGTAACCTTGTAAGTCAGTTTGTATCAATACATGTTCTTGAGAGTGACAGTAGTAGTGTTGTCCATGCCACATTCACAGGAGCCTGTGTGATGTTACTTTATTCAATCATAGAACCATCCTTGATGTTGGAGTGCTGAAGGTCGTCGGGTGAGGCTAAACCGTGTGTTATTGGAGCCTGGCATGCTAGTTGGCTATGGCGTCATAGGATTCGGTGCCCTGGACGGTTTTCACGGAAGAATACTGGACCAAGTTAGCTTCCTGAGTAAACTCAGTTAGTCTATTCCTAGAAAACATTGAACCACTGTAGTTTACAACAATTATAATTTCTAAAGTGGAAGTTGGGAGAGTTATATTTGAGTGTTTGAGGCTCCGCTCTCTCGCTTTCCCAGATGTTTAGTTCATTTCATTCCGATCTCCTTTGCATTATTGTAGCCATTTTCTGTAGCCTGTCAACTATGTGTCTGTCTATCCCTGTTCTCTCCTCTCCGCACAGGCTATACAAACGCCTCAAACCGCGTGGCTGCTGCCACTCTAACCTGGTGGTCCCTGCACGCACCACCCACGTGGAGTTCCAGGTCTCCGGCAGCCTCTGGAACTGCCGTTCTGCGGCCAACAAGGCAGAGTTCATCTCAGCCTATGCTACCCTCCAGTCCCTCGACCTCTTGGCGCTGACGGAAACATGGATTACCACTGAAAACTCTGCTACTCCTACTGCTCTCTCCTCGTCTGACCATGTGTTCTCGCATACCCCGAGAGCATCTGGTCAGCTGGGTGGTGGCACAGGAATCCTCATCTCTCCCAAGTGGACATTCTCTCTTTTTACGCTGACCCATCTGTCTATCTCCTCATTTGAATTCCATGCTGTCACAGTCACTAGCCCATTCAAGCTTAACATCCTTGTCATTTATCGCCCTCCAGGTTCCCTTGGAGAGTTCATCAATGAGCTTGACGCCTTGATAAGTTCCTTTCCTGAGGATGGCTCACCCCTCACAGTTCTGGGTGACTTTAACCTCCCTACGTCTACCTTTGACTAATTTCTCTCTGCCTCCTTCTTTCCACTCCTCTCCTCTTTTGACCTCACCCTCTCACCGTCCCCCCCTACTCACAAGGCAGGCAATACGCTTGACCTCATCTTTACTAGATGCTGTTCTTCTACTAATCTCACTGCAACTCCCCTCCAAGTCTCCGACCACTACTTTGTATCCTTTTCTCTCTCGCTTTCCTCCAACACTACTCACTCTGCCCCTACTCAGATGGTAATGCGCCGTCACAACCTTCGCTCTCTCTCTCCCGCTACTCTCTCCTCTTCCATCATATAATCTCTTCCCTCTGCTCAATCCTTCTCCCTCCAATCTCCTGATTCTGCCTCCTCAACCCTCCTCTCCTCCCTTTCTGCATCCTTTGACTCTCTATGTCCCCTATCCTCCCGGCCGGCTCGGTCCTCCCCTCCTGCTCCATGGCTTGACGACTCATTGCGAGCTCACAGAACAGGGCTCCGGGCAGCCGAGCGGAAATGGAGGAAAACTAGACTCCCTGCGGACCTGGCATCTTTTCACTTTCTACCACTCTAAATTCCAAGCATCTGCCTCTAACCCTAGGAAGCTCTTTGCCACCTTCTCCTCCCTACTGAATCCTCCTCCCCCTCCCCCCTCCTCCCTCTCTGTGGATGACTTCGTCAACCATTTTGAAAAGAAGGTTGACGACATCCGATCCTCGTTTGTTAAGTCAAATGACACCGCTGGTCCTGCTCACACTGCCCTACCCTATACTTTGACTTCTTTCTCTCCTCTCTCTCCAGATGAAATCTTGTGACTTGTGACGGCCGGCCGCCCAACAACCTGCCCGCTTGACCCTATCCCCTCCTCTCTTCTCCAGACCATTTCCGGAGACCTTCTCCCTTACCTCACCTCGCTGATCAACTCATCCTTGACCTCTGGCTATGTCCTTTCCGTCTTCAAGAGAGCGAGAGTTGCACCCCTTCTCAAAAAACCTACACTCGATCCCTCCGATGTCAACAACTACAGACCAGTATCCCTTCTTTCTTTTCTCTCCAAAACTCTTGAGCGTGCCGTCTTTAGCCAACTCTCTTGCTATCTCTCTCAGAATGACCTTCTTGATCCAAACCAGTCAGGTTTCAAGACTGGTCATTCAACTGAGACTGCTCTTCTCTGTGTCACGGAGGCTCTCCGCACTGCTAAAGCTAACTCTCTCTCCTCTGCTCTCGTCCTTCTAGACCTATCTGCTGCCTTTGATACTGTGAACCATCAGAACCTCCTCTCCACCCTCTCCGAGTTGGGCATCTCTTGGATTGCGTCCTACCTGACAGGTCGCTCCTACCAGGTGGCGTGGCAAGAATCTGTCTCCGCACCACGTGCTCTCACCACTGGTGTCCCCCAGGGCTCAGTTCTAGGCCCTCTCCTATTCTCCCTATACACCAAGTCACTTGGCTCTGTCATATCCTCACATGGCCTCTCCTATCATTGCTACGCAGACGACACACAATTAATCTTCTCCTTTCCCCCTTCTGATAACCAGGTGGCGAATCGCATCTCTGCATGTCTGGCAGACATATCAGTGTGGATGACGGATCACCACCCCAAGCTGAACCTCGGCAAGACGGAGCTGCTCTTCCTCCCGGGGAAGGACTGCCCGTTCCATGATCTCGCCATCATGGTTGACAACTCCGTTGTGTCCTCCTCCCAGAGTGCAAAGAGTCTTGGCGTGACCCTGGACAACTCCCTGTCGTTCTCCGCTAACATCAAGGCGGTGACCCGATCCTGTAGGTTCATGCTCTACAACATTCGCAGAGTACGACCCTGCCTTACACAGGAAGCGGCACATGTCCTAATCCAGGCACTTGTCATCTCCCGTCTGGATTACTGCAACTCGCTGTTGGCTGGGCTCCCTGCCTGTGCCATTAAACCCCTACAACTCATCCAGAATGCCGCAGCCCGTCTGGTGTTCAACCTTCCCAAGTTCTCTCACGTCACCCCCCTCCTCCGCACACTCCACTGGCTTCCAGTTGAAGCTCGCATCTGCTACAAGACCATGGTGCTTGCCTACGGAGCTGTGAGGGGAATGGCACCTCCGTACCTTCAGGCTCTGATCAGTCCCAAAACCCAAACGAGGGCATTGCGTTCATCCACCTCTGGCCTGCTGGCCCCCCTACCTCTGCGGAAGCACAGTTCCCGCTCAGCCCAGTCAAAACAGTTCGCTGTTCTGGCACCCCAATGGTGGAACAAGCTCCCTCACGACGCCAGGACAGCGGAATCACTCACCACCTTCCGGAGACACTTGAAACCCCACCTCTTTAAGGAATACCTGGGATAGGATAAAGTAATCCTTCTACCCCCCATATTGTAAAGTGGTTGTCCCACTGGCTATCATAAGGTGAATGCACCAATTTGTAAGTCGCTCTGGATAAGAGCGTCTGCTAAATGACGTAAATGTAAATGTAATGATGTGTACAACTGTCACTCTTAGGCCAGATATTGTAAGGACACACACAAACACAGCACTACTCCCACGCAGCTGTAAGTCTCCTTCTTAGCCCTATGGGCTCTGGTCGAAAGTTATGCACTAAATAGGGAATAGGGTGCAATTTGGGATGCAGACTGGGTCTACTCTCATCCCTGGTTATCCACCAACAGTTACCTTGACACAGTGGTTGAATAGGCTAAGATACAGCTGGGCTTTGATTTCGACTTCTATTGCATCCTCCACATGAAAGAGTGTGTGAATGAATAGATATGCCACCTGACTGGCACACTATGCATATTCGGGGGGGGGGGTTTTTCTCAGAGGAGGAATATCTCTGAAACCCATCACATTGATCTTTCAGCAGCACTGTACAATGGTGTGGAATGAGCCAAGCTTAAGTCAAGCACAGGGAAAAGTCACAGCGAATGATGAACTCTCAGGGTGTGTGTATGTGTGTGTGTGTGTGTGTGTGTGTGTGTGTGTGTGTGTGTGTGTGTGTGTGTGTGTGTGTGTGTGTGTGTGTGTGTGTGTGTGTGTGTGTGTGTGTGTGTGTGTGTGTGAGTGTGTGTGTGTGTGAGTGTGTGTTTTTCAATTAGCAATGTATAAAAAATATTGTTGTAGCCGGTATTGTAAAAATCCATACTGGTATATCTGTATCACACAGACCTACATGAAATGTTCCATCAATACTACAAACCACATAATCAATGTATCTGACTAATAAGAAATGAATGAAGGCCCTAGTTGAGTACAGTCTATGGCAGGGATCATCAACTAGATTCAGCCGCAGGACGATTTGTTTCTTGAGTGGATGGTCGGGGGGGGGGGGGGGGGGACAGAACTTAATTACAAATAATTTGTAGACTGCAAATGAACCGCAAGAAGCCCAAACAGATATAATATTTGACTAAAACATAATAATTTCAAACCTTGCATTTGTAGGCCTATACGATCACACATATATCTCTCTGTTATGCGTGGGAATACTTTGGAACAGATTTGTACAAAATTAAAATCACTTGGGAGCTGATTTGCTGGTGTTTTTACCGCCTTTTATGTCCAACAATAAATACATAAAATAATAATAACATTATTAAAAAATCTCTGAAAACTTGCGGGAAATCGCCCACGGGGCCTTGGGGAACCCGTGATTTTTTCTAAGAAACACACCCCATGCAAGTATAACGCTATGGACTCATGCCGTTTACGATAAAGCATGCTAGGTTTCCTATGCCAGCCACTGTGAAGAGACCCCTCTCTCATTGTTGTACCAGGTGTTGGGAATTCTGATGGGAGACTTATTTGTCAAAGACAGACAGTTTATTAACTACAACGTTATGCTTTAGCTTGTGTTTTCTGAATATTAGCCCCACAGAGCTGAAATAGCTACCGGGTTTGACATGGTCCCTCATCCACCATGCAGGTGACAAATATTAGGGTGCGACCAAATGGGATCCTTCCCTCTATTTCATTTATTTATTTATTTATTTATTTAACTAGGCAAGTCAGTTAAGAACAAAGTTCTTATTTACAATGACGGCCTACACCGGCCAAACCCGGACGACGCTGGGCCAATTGTGCGCCGCCCTATGGGACTCCCAATCACGGCGCGGTTGTGATACAGCCTGGAATCGAAACAGGGGGGGGTCTGTAGTGACGCCTCAAGCACTGAGATGCAGTGCCTTAGACCGCTGAGATGCAGTGCCTTAGACCGCTGCGCCAACTCGGGAGCCCTTACAGTGCACTACTATAGGAAATAGTATAGGAAATAGGGAGCCATTTGGGAGGCACCCTTAGTCTGCTGAAAACATGTTGACAAATGTATTAGGATGAGATTCTAGAACCATTAGACTGTAGCGTGTGGTTGTAACATGCAGTGATCATCATCCTACAGTGACAGGCTACAGCCGAAGGCTATGGAACCCCAGCGGTTCCTACTGTAAACCATACAAGTGTAACTATGAATTATTTGGACTTTATGGGATTGTTGATATGACTCGTGGTGATGACTCGTGGTGATGCTATTCTAGCTGCTTGGCACTAACTCATGAATGTAAAAACCCTGTGTGTGTTAAATGAATGTGTGTGAATGTAGGCGGTAGCCTTGAGCTTTCTGATCGCAATGTTTGTGTAATGAATGGCGGAGCCCATGTGTCCAGTCCACTAAGGGACCTTCCGATAAATCCCGATGACCAACAGCAGATTCATTCGAACATCAGAGAACAAGCTCTCTCTCTCTCTCTCTCTCCGGCACCGTATGCACGCATCTCTCTGCAAATGTGAAACGAGCATGAACCTGTCATTGGCAGCACGTGTATTACTTGCACCATGTCATACGGAATATATTAGGAACTCTATGTTTGCATTACGATCATTATAGCCGGAGGATAGGTATATTATAGAGCGCAGTTTCCCATGACCATCATCATTTAACACCAGGGGCACCTCAGGGCTATCTCATGAATATGGCTATGAAATTATGATTAATTCTCGGTTTATTTAGTGAGATGTCACCAGGGATGTGTTGTATTGGGATATGATTGGTGGAATATCATGGGCAATATAGGCTTTTCTATATGCATAGTCACACAAACAAACACACACACACACACACACACAAGGATACGATTGGCGAAATATCGTGTGCCAGCCCAGTACAATATACTTTATTGCCACCAACCAAGGTTGGTGGTTTGTGACACAGCATGGTAGCTCTGACATGAAGAGGCTGGGGTATTAGTATAATCATCATGTCAGAGCTACCATGCTGTATCCTAAACACAAACCACCAACCTTGGTTGGTGGCAATAAAGTATATTGTACTGGGCTGGCACACGATATTTCGCCAATCGTATCCTTGTGTGTGTGTGTGTGTGTGTGTGTGTGTGTGTGTGTTTGTGTGTGTGACTATGCATATAGAAAAGCCTATATTGCCCATGATATTCCACCAATCATATCCCAATACAATACATCACTGGTGACATCTCACTAAATAAACAGAGAATTAATCATAATTTCATAGCCATATTCATGAGACAGCCCTGAGGTGCCCCTGGTGTTAAATGATGATGGTAATGGGAAACTGCGCTGTACAATATGCCTATCCTCCGGCTATAATGATCGTAATGCAAACATAGAGTTCCTAATATATTCCGTATGACATGGTGCAAGGAATACACGTGCTGCCAATGACAGGTTTATGCTCGTTTCACATTTGCAGAGAGATGCGTGCATACGGTGCCGGAGAGAGAGAGAGAGAGAGCTTGTTCTCTGATGTTCGAATGAAATCTGCTGTTGGTCATCGGGATTTATCGGAAGGTCCCTTAGTGGACTGGACACATGGGCTAGGGAATAGGCTACTATTGAGTCTGAGGGAAGGATAGCAGAGGATTTGAAACACTGTCTGAAACGTGATCATTCTCCGCCATTCATTACACAAACATTGCGATCAGAAAGCTCAAGGCTACAGCCCTACACTGTTCTCTACCGGGCTATAAACGTCTTATTACCGATGGTCATTACATCGATATGCGTCGGAATAAACTGGCAAATAGCACACATAGTCTAGACTACAGCAAGGAAACAAATAGCCTACATAGGCTAATTCCACGGACAAAACAATAGGAATGGAGTAGGGTGTCCATGTGTCGGGCTACGGGATCTGGGCGAACAAGTGCAGCCAATCTAGGGACGGAAGCCCACCAACCGACATTACCGCTAAAGACCGGAGCCTCGAGCACCGAGGGCGAGACCTCCACTGGCTGAGAAAAACGAAGCATGAACTAAAAAGAAAAGTTGACACTCGCTAGCTGCATGTTTGTGAATGAATCCAGCAACGCGTCGTGCATTGCCTGGTCGCGGCGTTTACACACCGACACCGCTGAAGGCTCAGCAATAATTGGAGAATCTGTGCGGTTGAAAGCAGGGGCTACCGAGCCAGCCTAAATTTAAAAAAGCGAAGGCAGGTTCCTACCTCCTTCTTGGTCAGCCTGAAGACAGGCGGGGATATTCTTCTTCCAACCCGGCATCTTTTTCGCGGTATGAGCATTCAGAAAGTCTCAAAGATAAATCTCAGGCGCATTTCAATCTCAGGAGTAGCCTACAGGTTTCCTTTGCGAACATATCCCCACACACAGTCTCGGAGTCTTCTTGTTTTTCCGTGGCCGGTGTAATTCAACGCTGTGTCTCCCACCACTGCTCAGCCTCGTTGTGGTGAGCGCAGGGCTCTGCGAGAGAGAATAACCTATATATAATGGCCTATCGCCCAAAAAAAAAACTGAAGCAGTGTGCCCTATTCAACCTCGAGATATGCGAATCCTGCTAGATATAACATAGGTGAGGTGGCCAGAAAGGCAACCAAAAAATGGAATGACCGGTAATTCATCATATTTTTCTATGATATTATTTTATCGGAGGGTGCAGGGATGGGGTTTGAGAAATGGTCTAGTCTGGACCACGCGGTAAAGGCAGGGAGCCCTGCCCGGTTTAATTCACTAACTTCAATAAGGGGTGTGCATGACATTTTCTACGGGACACAGGAGCATCTATAGAGTTCTAGTAACACACATCTAGCAGAAGAAACGCCAGTAAATAGTAGCTTGGTTGGCAGTATAGTGGACGGTCATCTTAGATCCTTTGTTTATTTCCGTGCATCGGCTGAGCCCTCGAGGTTTACAACAAGGCTATTCTCCCGGCGGACTACATAGTATGATGTCATCCATAACACTGCTAACACATTCAGCGGAGATGTTTTATTAATAAGTTAGAGCCTAGTGGCATAGCGTTTCCCAAGATCTCTCCTCCAGTAAACTACCCCAGCCTGTTCCATTGCTGCTAGCGTTACATTTAAGTCATTTAGCAGACGCTCTTATCCAGAGCGATTTACAGTTAGTGAGTGAATATATATATTTTTTTCTTTCATACTGGTCCCCCGTGGGAAACGAACCCACAACCCTGGCGTTGCAAACGCCATGCTCTACCAACTGAGCTACACGGGACTCAGCACACCTGATTCAACTAATCGAGGGCCTTCAGCTAGTCTAGCTGGTAGTTCAGGAATAGATTTAAAACATAAGTGGAACTGACTTGAGGGTAGTTGAGGTGAGGTTTGGGAAACACTGGCCTAGTCGACTGTGATGCTGGTGTGTCTGAGGGTAGTTGAGGTGAGGTTTGGGAAACACTGGCCTAGTCGACTGTGATGCTGGTGTGTCTGAGGGTAGTTGAGGTGAGGTTTGGGAAACACTGGCCTAGTCGACTGTGATGCTGGTGTGTCTGAGGGTAGTTGAGGTGAGGTTTGGGAAACACTGGCCTAGTCGACTGTGATGCTGGTGTGTCTGAGGGTAGTTGAGGTGAGGTTTGGGAAACACTGGCCTAGTCGACTGTGATGCTGGTGTGTCTGAGGGTAGTTGAGGTGAGGTTTGGGAAACACTGGCCTAGTCGACTGTGATGCGTGGTGTGTCTGAGGGTAGTTGAGGAGAGGTTGGGGAACCACTGGCCCTAGTCGACTGTGATGCTGGTGTGTTGAGGGTGTTGAGGCTGAGGTTTGGGAAACACTGGCCGACCCCCCTACTGGCCTGTCGACTGTGATGCTGGTGTGTCTGAGGGTAGTTGAGGAGAGGTTTGGGAAACACTGGCCTAGTCGACTGTGATGCTGGTGTGTCTGAGGGTAGTTGAGGTGAGGTTGGGAAACACATCGACTGTGATCTGGTTGCTGAGGGTAGTGAGGTGAGGTTGGAACACTGGCTAGTCGATGTGATGCTGTGGATGCCTGGCGCCCTGGGGTAGTTGAGGTGGGTTTGGGACACCCCTGGCCTAGTGCTGTCGGTGCTGCTCTGCGGGTAGTAGGGAGGTTTGGGAACCACTGGCCCTCGTGTCAGCTGGTGTGTCTAGGGACCTGAGGTAGTTTGGGAAACACTGGCCTACCACTGTGATGCTGTGTGTCAGGGTACTAGAGGTGGTTTGGAACACTGCTTACCTACCCTGTGGTCTGGGGTGTGAGGTGACTTGCACCACTGGCTGTCGACTGATCTGGCGCGTCTGGTAGTGCAGAGGTTTGGGACACCTGGCCCGTCGACGTGTGGTGGTCTGAGGGCTTTGAGGAGAGGTTGGAAACAGGCCCAGTCGACCTGTGACCGGTGTCCTGAGGGTATTGAGTGAGGTTTGAGGAAACGGCCTAGTCGATGCGGTGTGTCTGAGGTAGTTGAGGTGAGGTTTGGGAAACACGCCTAGTCGACTGTGATGCTGGTGTCTGGGTATTGAGGTGAGTGGGAAACACTGGCCTCGACTTGATGCTGGTTGGTCTGAGGGTAGTGCTGGGCGAGGTTGGAACACTCCGCACCCTGTGATCGGTGGTCTGAGGTGACTGAGGTGGTGAACACTGGCCAGTCGACTGTGAGCTGGTGGTCTGAGGGTAGTTAGGTGAGGTTTGGGAAACCTGGCCTAGCTGACTGCGTCTGGTGTCTGGGGTAGTGAGGTGAGGTTGGGAACCCTGGCCTAGTCGCTTGACGTTGTCTGTAGGTCGACCATACTTGTGCTATGGGTTAATGATGTTCTGTGTGGATAATC
The DNA here is from genome assembly GCA_902810595.1 of Coregonus sp. 'balchen'. Taxonomy (NCBI): domain Eukaryota; kingdom Metazoa; phylum Chordata; class Actinopteri; order Salmoniformes; family Salmonidae; genus Coregonus; species Coregonus sp. 'balchen'. The sequence continues at coordinate 29,690,998 of LR778256.1, forward strand.
CAATGGCATTCTTCAGAGGTGGTAGTCACAGCATGTGTTCTTTCTCCTTGTGTCATGCTACCTACCACCCCTCTGGCTCAGCGTGTCAGGCTCCAACCCCTCCATCTAGCAGCGTTCAGGCTCCCATACCACCCTCTGCTCAGTATGTCAGGCTACCTCCACCACCCTCTGGCTCAGCTTTCAGGCTACTACCACCCCTCTGGCTCAGCATGTCAGGTACCTACCACCCTTCTCCGTGTCAGGCTACCTACCACCCCTCTGGCTCAGTATGTCAGGCTACCTACCCACCCTCTGGCTCAGTAGTCAGCTACCTACCACCCCTCTGGCTCTACACCTGCTACAGGCTACCTACCACCCCTCTGGCTCAGTATGTCAGGCTACCTACCACCCCTCTGGCTCAGTATGTCAGGCTACCTACCACCCCTCTGGCTCAGTATGTCAGGCTACCTACCACCCCTCTGGCTCAGTATGTCAGGCTACCTACCACCCCTCTGGCTCAGCGTTTCAGGCTACCTACCACCCCTCTGGCTCCGCATGTCAGGCTACCTACCACCCCTCTGGTTCAGCGTGTCAGGCTACCTACCACCCCTCTGGCTCAGCATGTCAGGCTACCTACCACCCCTCTGGCTCAGCGTGTCAGGCTACCTACCACCCCTCTGGTTCAGTATGTCAGGCTACCTACCACCCCTCTGGTTCTTCAGTATGTCAGGCTACCTACCACCCCTCTGGCTCAGCATGTCAGGCTACCTACCACCCCTCTGGCTCAGTATGTCAGGCTACCTACCACCCCTCTGGTTCAGTATATCAGGCTACCTACCACCCCTCTGGCTCAGCATGTCAGGCTACCTACCACCCCTCTGGCTCAGTATGTCAGGCTACCTACTACCCCTTGTACATACAGTATTCTCCACACAGCCCATCCCATATACAGTGGGGGAAAAAAGTATTTAGTCAGCCACCAATTGTGCAAGTTCTCCCACTTAAAAAGATGAGAGAGGCCTGTAATTTTCATCATAGGTACACGTCAACTATGACAGACAAATTGAGAAAAAAAAATCCTGAAAATCCCATTGTAGGATTTTTAATGAATTTATTTGCAAATTATGGTGGAAAATAAGTATTTGGTCACCTACAAACAAGCAAGATTTCTGGCTCTCACAGACCTGTAACTTCTTCTTTAAGAGGCTCCTCTGTCCTCCACTCGTTACCTGTATTAATGGCACCTGTTTGAACTTGTTATCAGTATAAAAGACACCTGTCCACAACCTCAAACAGTCACACTCCAAACTCCACAATGGCCAAGACCAAAGAGCTGTCAAAGGACACCAAAAACAAAATTGTAGACCTGCACCTGGCTGGGAAAACTGAATCTGCAATAGGTAAGCAGCTTGGTTTGAAGAAATCAACTGTGGGAGCAATTATTAGGAAATGGAAGACATACAAGACCACTGATAATCTCCCTCGATCTGGGGCTCCACGCAAGATCTCACCCCGTGGGGTCAAAATGATCACAAGAACGGTGAGCAAAAATCCCAGAACCACACGGGGGGACCTAGTGAATGACCTGCAGAGAGCTGGGACCAAAGTAACAAAGCCTACATCAGTAAACACACTACGCCGCCAGGGACTCAAATCCTGCAGTGCGAGACGTGTCCCCCTGCTTAAGCCAGTACATGTCCAGGCCCGTCTGAAGTGCATTTGGATGATCCAGAAGAGGATTGGGAGAATGTCATATGGTCAGATGAAACCAAAATATAACTTTTTGGTAAAAACTCAACTCGTCATGTTTGGAGGACAAAGAATGCTGAGTTGCATCCAAAGAACACCATACCTACTGTGAAGCATGGGGTTGGAAACATCATGCTTTGGGGCTGTTTTTCTGCAAAGGGACCAGGACGACTGATCCGTGTAAAGGAAAGAATGAATGGGGCCATGTATCGTGAGATTTTGAGTGAAACCCTCCTTCCATCAGCAAGGGCATTGAAGATGAAACGTGGCTGGGTCTTTCAGCATGACAATGATCCCAAACACACCGCCCGGGCAACGAAGGAGTGGCTTCGTAAGAAGCATTTCAAGGTCCTGGAGTGGCCTAGCCAGTCTCCAGATCTCAACCCCATAGAAAATCTTTGGAGGGAGTTGAAAGTCTGTGTTGCCCAGCGACAGCCCCAAAAACATCACTGCTCTAGAGGAGATCTGCATGGAGGAATGGGCCAAAATACCAGCAACAGTGTGTGAAAACCTTGTGAAGACTTACAGAAAACGTTTGACCTGTGTCATTGCCAACAAAGGGTATTTAACAAAGTATTGAGAAACTTTTGTTATTGACCAAATACTTATTTTCCACCATCATATGCCAATAAATTCATTAAAAATCCTACAATGTGATTTTCTGGATTTTTTTTTCTCATTTTGTCTGTCATAGTTGACGTGTACCTATGATGAAAATTACAGGCCTCTCTCATCTTTTTAAGTGGGAGAACTTGCACAATTGGTGGCTGACTAAATACTTTTTTTCCCCACTGTAACTACAGCTGTACATACAGTATTCTGCCAGTCGATGTGAGTGGACCTCAGCTTGCCATACTATGCATCAAAATGGGGGCAACACAACACAACACAGCACTCAGGCTTTCATCCTGAAGTCTGTGGGGAAAGAATAACTAGGCCTTTGGTCAGCAGCAATACAGTTCAGTACATAGCACATCTCTCTAGAGCAGCACCCCCCATCCCCCCTTCTACCCTTGGTAATACATTGACCCCCAGGGATTGACATCAATGGGAGGTGAACCCACCACCACTCCCACCCTCAGGCCCTTCTCCTCAACCACCAACCCCCAACCCCCTTACTCTACTTCCCCATTCTAGAGTCTTTAGGGGGGAGAGAAATTGAAGAATGTTAGAATGGAAAAGGAATGAACTCATGAACCATTTGTGAGCCTGGAGAGACTTAACCTCTGACAAATCTTAAAACATTTACACCAATCCCTCCTACTCTAACCTGGAATTCCTCACTAGATCCCTCCCTTCTGCTGATTCTCATCACTAGTCACTAATGTCTTGTCAGTAATGTCTTGTCACTAATGTCTTGTCACTAATGTCTTGTCACTAATGTCTTGTCAGTAATGTCTTGTCACTAATGTCTTGTCAGTAATGTCTTGTCACTAATGTCTTGTCACTAATGTCTTGTCACTAATGTCTTGTCAGTAATGTCTTGTCACTAATGTCTTGTCACTAATGTCTTGTCACTAATGTCATGTCCAGAATGTCATGTCCATAATGTCTTATCACTAATGTCTTGTCACTAATGTCTTGTCACTCATGTCTTGTCAGTAATGTCTTGTCAGTAATGTCTTGTCAGTAATGTCTTGTCAGTAATGTCTTGTCACTAATGTCTTGTCAGTAATGTCTTGTCACTAATGTCTTGTCAGTAATGTCTTGTCACTAATGTCTTGTCAGTAATGTCTTGTCACTAATGTCTTGTCACTAATGTCTTGTCACTAATGTCTTGTCACTAATGTCTTGTCACTAATGTCATGTCCAGAATGTCATGTCCATAATGTCTTATCACTAATGTCTTGTCACTAATGTCTTGTCAGTAATGTCTTGTCACTAATGTCTTGTCACTCATGTCTTGTCAGTAATGTCTTGTCAGTAATGTCTTGTCAGTAATGTCTTGTCACTAATGTCTTGTCAGTAATGTCTTGTCACTAATGTCTTGTCACTAATGTCTTGTCAGTAATGTCTTGTCACTAATGTCGTGTCAGTAATGTCTTGTCACTCATGTCTTGTCACTCATGTCTTGTCACTAATGTCTTGTCACTAATGTCTTGTCAGTAATGTCTTGTCACTAATGTCTTGTCAGTAATGTCTTGTCACTCATGGCTTGTCACTAATGTCTTGTCACTAATGTCTTGTCAGTAATGTCTTGTCACTAATGTCTTGTCACTAATGTCTTGTCACTAATGTCATGTCCAGAATGTCATGTCCAGAATGTCATGTCCATAATGTCTTATCACTAATGTCTTGTCAGTAATGTCTTGTCACTAATGTCTTGTCAGTAATGTCTTGTCAGTAATGTCTTGTCACTAATGTCTTGTCAGTAATGTCTTGTCAGTAATGTCTTGTCACTAATGTCTTGTCAGTAATGTCATGTCAGTAATGTCATGTCCGTAATGTCTTGTCACTAATGTCTTGTCACTAATGTCTTGTCAGTAATGTCTTGTCACTAATGTCATGTCCATAATGTCTTATCACTAATGTCTTATCACTAATGTCTTGTCAGTAATGTCTTGTCACTAATGTCTTGTCAGTAATGTTTTGTCACTAATGTCTTGTCAGTAATGTCTTGTCACTAATGTCTTGTCAGTAATGTCTTGTTCACTAATGTCTTGTCACTAATGTCTTGTCAGTTAATGTCTTGTCCACTAATGTCTTGTCAGTAATGTCTTGTCAGGAATGTCTTGTCACTAATGTCTTGTCAGTAATGTCTTGTCACTAATGTCTTGTCACTAATGTCTTGTCACTAATGTCTTGTCACTAATGTCTTGTCAGGAATGTCTTGTCAGGAATGTCTTGTCAGTAATGTCTTGTCACTAATGTCTTGTCAGTAATGTTTTGTCAGTAATGTCTTGTCAGTAATGTCTTGTCACTAATGTCTTTTCAGTAATGTCTTGTCCGTAATGTCTTGTCCGTAATGTCTTGTCCGTAATGTCTTGTCAGTAATGTCTTGTCACTAATGTCTTGTCAGTAATGTCTTGTCAGTAATGTCTTGTCCGTAATGTCTTGTCAGTAATGTCTTGTCCGTAATGTCTTGTCAGTAATGTCTTGTCCGTAATGTCTTGTCCGTAATGTCATGTTCGTAATGTCATGTTCGTAATGTCATGTTCGTAATGTCATGTTCGTAATGTCTTGTCCGTAATGTCTTGTCCGTAATGTCTTGTCCGTAATGTCTTGTCCGTAATGTCTTGTCCGTAATGTCTTGTCCGTAATGTCTTGTCCGTAATGTCTTGTCAGTAATGTCTTGTCCGTAATGTCTTGTCCGTAATGTCTTGTCCGTAATGTCTTGTCCTCCAGCCCGTTAGTCTACTACTGGACCAATGAAAAGGTCTTTCAGCATGGGACACCCTTAGACTGTAAACATCAACCACTCCAGGCTATGGGAATACAGAGGAGGACAGACACAAGATGTAGACTGACCTGAATAAAACCAGCCGTAGTAGCAGAACAATGGTGTTGTTGGTATTAAGGGCCAATAGATGTGTATGTAATGGTACACTCACTGGGAATCAGTGATGTAGTGGTCAAGACATGGGGGGTAAACTTTGATCGCCGGTCACGGTGAAAAAAGTAACTCGTCCTATTCTTTCAATGCATTTTTCCCGCAAAAGGTGGGAAACTGTGTTACTTGCAATTACCCTCCTCTACATCACTGCTGGGAATGAAGCATTTTTCTGCAACATTTCTATGAGTGTAAACAGAATGTTGTTACTTGTAGACTTGTTCACCAGCCGTCTCTCTCTCTCTCTCTCTCTCTCTCTCTCTCTCTCCTCTCTCTCCTCTCTCTCTCTCAATTTCATTTTTCAATTTAAGGGGCTTTATTGGCATGGGAAACGTGTGTTAACATTGCCAAAGCAAGTGAAGTAGATAGTAAACAAAAGTGAAATAAACAATAAAATATTAACAGTAAACATTACACTCAGAAGTTTCAAAAGAATAAAGACATTTCAAATGTCATATTATGTATATATACAGTGTTGTAACAATGTGCAAATAGTTAAAGTACAAATGGGAAAATAAATAAACATAAATATGGGTTGTATTTACAATGGTGTTTGTTCTTCACTGGTTGCCCTTTTCTTGTGGCAACAGGTCACAAATCTTGCAGCTGTGATGGCACACTGTGGTATTTCACCCAGTAGATAAGGGAGTTTATCAAAATTGGGTTTGTTTTCGAATTCTTTGTGGATCGCTGTAATCTGAGGGAAATATGTGTCTCTAATATGGTCATACATTTGGCAGGAGGTTAGGAAGTGCAGCTCAGTTTCCACCTCATTTTGTGGGCAGTGTGCACATAGCCTGTCTTCTCTTGAGAGCCAGGTCTGCCTACGGCGGCCTTTCTCAATAGCAAGGCTATGCTCACTGAGTCTGTACATAGTCAAAGCTTTCCTTAAGTTTGGGTCAGTCACAGTGGTCAGGTATTCTGCCACTGTGTACTCTCTGTTTAGGGCCAAATAGCATTCTAGTTTGCTCTGTTTTTTTTGTTTGTTCTTTCCAATGTGTCAAGTAATTCTCTTTTTGTTTTCTCATGATTTGGTCTCTCTCTCTCTCTTGCGCTCTCTGTTAGCAATTCATCAAGGACAAGGTTATAGTACAGTAAAATATATATGGTGTTATTGCAGGTAAAAGGGTGACAGTCTCACCTAAACTGGACTGCTTGAATGTAGTGGTCTGATTTTCACAATGATTATTTTACTAAACAGGACCAAAACCAGGCTTTAATAAATCCCCCCGCCCTCTCCTCCCCCAAATTTTCCATAAAACCTAGAGCGGTGAATTTTAGGGGGAGGTGAACGATTTGCTGCGGGGATTTTTGCTAACCCCTAAAGCCACGAAGGACTGAGGGAGACCCTTTTATCAGAAAGATTTGATCCCCCACCTCCCCCGGCCAACCTTCCCCTTTTTTTCCTTCCTTCTCCCTTTTTCCTTCCCCCTCTTCCTTTTTTTTCCCTCTCTTCCCCTCTCTCCCCTTCCTCGTTCCTTTTTCCTTTTCTCTCTCCCCCTCTTTTTTTTCCCCCGGGTTTTTTTTTCCTTTTCCCCCCCCCCCCCTTTTTTCCCCCCCCCCCCCCCCTTTTTTTTCCCCCTTTTCCCCTTTTTCCCTTTCCCCCTTTTCCCAAGGGGGTTCCCCTTTCCCGTTCCCTTCCCCCCCCCTTTCCTTTTCCCCTTTTTTTTTCCCCCCACCCCCCCCTTTTCCCTTTTCCCCCCCCCCCCCGGGGGGCCCCTTTTTTCTTTCCCCTTTTTTCCCCCCCCCCCCCCCCTTTCCCCCCCCCCCCCCCCCCCCCCCCCCCCCCCCCCCCCCCCGCCCCCCCCCCCCCCCCCCCCCCCCCCCCCCCCCCCCCAAAACACGGGGGGCTTTAAAAAATTTAAACCCGGCCTTTTGTAAAAAGGGAGGGGCTTAATTTTAAATTGGTATCCTTCCCCAATAATGATTACTTTTAAAAATATGTTTCAGGGATGGGCCTTTCTAATTTTCG
>LR778256.1:29698347-29718347 GCA_902810595.1 Coregonus sp. 'balchen'
TAATATGACAACTCTATGTAGTAAAGTACTAGACAGGTAATAATGACAACTCTACTGGTATGTAAAGTACTAGACCAGGTAATAATGACAACCTCTACAGGTATGTAAAGTACTAGACCAGGGTAATAATGACAAACCTCACGGGATGTAAAGTACTGACCAGGTAATAATGACACTAAGGATGTAAAAGTACTAGGACCAGGTAATAATGACAACCTCTACAGGTATGTAAAGTACTAGACCAGGTAAATAATGGACAAAACCTCTACAGGTATGTAAAGTACTAGACCAGGTGTAATAATGACAACCTCTACAGGTATGTAAAGTACTAGACCAGGTAATAATGACAACCTCTACAGGTATGTAAAGTACTAGACCAGGTAATAATGACAACCTCTACAGGTATGTAAAGTACTAGACCAGGTAATAATGACAACCTCTACAGGTATGTAAAGTACTAGACCAGGTAATAATGACAACCTCTACTGGTATGTAAAGTACTAGGCAGTAATAATGACAACTACAGGTATGTAAAGTACTAGACCAGGTAATAATGACAACCTCTACAGGTATGTAAAGTACTAGACCAGGTAATAATGACAACCTCTACAGGTATGTAAAGTACTAGGCCAGGTAATAATGACAACCTCTACAGGTATGTAAAGTACTAGACCAGGTAATAATGACAACCTCTACAGGTATGTAAAGTACTAGACCAGGTAATAATGACAACCTCTACAGGTATGTAAAGTACTAGACCAGGTAATAATGGTAACCTGAAGTGGAAGAGGAAATTCCATCCTTGAACTCTGACAGAGATTTTTCTACTGTCATCACAAAGCCTGCACACTGATTAGAACTTAATATCTGTCAGGGGCATCAAAGATATCTGAGGCACTTTGTAGAGATGAAGCGGTAATAGAAAATAACTTCACCACAAAAGGACAAGGAGGAATCATTGTAAATATGGCTCTGGATATCGCGACGGTAATGGGCCTGCAGTGGTATCTAGTATGTGACCTGTCTTGAATTTCCTTTCACTCTATATGTGTTGTATGGCTGGGTTGATAACTATGGCGCCGCCTCTCTCCATAACACTGTGTTTTGTTACGTTGAACTGGTGATCTGTCTGAGTTGTTTTGACTGTTGATGGAGGCAGGAGCACAGTACATATCAGGCTGGAGGCAGGAGCACAGTATTCTCTCTCTCTCTCTCTCTCTCTCTCTAGTCTCTTGATATCTCTATCTCCATCTCTCTCGCTATTCTCTGCTATCTCTCTCTCTCTCTCTCTCTCTCTCTCTCTCTCTCTCTCTCTCTCTCTCTCTCTCTCTCTCCTCTTTCCTCCCTGCCTCCCTTCTCTCTTTCCCCCTATATCCAAATCCTCTCTCTCTCCGTTCCTACATAGAGCAGGTCAGTGATGTCAGCCATAGAGGGATTCTGTGGCGTCGTCAGACCAGAGTTAGTATACCTGAACCTGTGCTAACCTTGTCACACCTCCGTAGAGGCTAGTGCATGGACAGGCCTCTACAACTCTGTCACAGGGACCTAGAGGGCTATTTTCATTCAGGTCCTTTAAAGAGGATGGCCTTTTATTACTGCAGCTATTAGCTAGCTACGTCATCCTGGTGGGGTTGCCATTCTGGGGTTGACATGGTGGCGTTGCCTTCGTGGGGCTGCCATGGTGGAGTTGCCATGGTGAGGATGCCTTTGGGCAGGGAAGAAATCCAGGAATATCCTGTGACTTCAAAGACTCCTTGAAATAATTCCTCATCAGACCCAAATAAGATGACACACACACACACACTGGATTAAACTCATCCATACCCCTTTCTGATTAACATTGTGATAAAGTTTTACTAAGACCAGTTGCACAATACACTGTTATTTTAGATCCTGACCAGTGAATCAATAGGAGATGGTAGTTATCCTGCTAATGGCATGAAGAGTTGCCTAATGAACGCCCAGCTAAATCCCATTTTAGTCTCTCACATGGATCATGGTGTCAAGCTTCGTACACCTCGCCCAGGCAAAAATCTATATCACACACACACACACACACACACACACACACACACAGTCAGAGTCACAGTCAGAGTCACAGTCACGCCTACTCCCGCTCCCTCTCTCCAGCTCTCGACGTCACCGGTCATCTAACCACTGGCTCTGGCAACCATTATTACGCACGACTATTGTTAATATGCAGAGTATCTGTTCAGATCTACATGAATACAACAGACTATCGTTAATATGCAGAGTATCTGTTCAGATCTACATGAATACAACAGACTATTGTTAATATGCAGAGTCTTTGTTCAGATCTACATGAATACAACAGACTATTGTTAATATGCAGAGTATCTGTTCAGATCTACATGAATACAACAGACTATCGTTAATATGCAGAGTCTTTGTTCAGATCTACATGAATACAACAGACTATTGTTAATATGTAGAGTCTCTGTTCAGATCTACATGAATACAACAGACTATCGTTAATATGTAGAGTCTCTGTTCAGATCTACATGAATACAACAGACTATCGTTAATATGCAGAGTCTTTGTTCAGATCTACATGAATACAACAGACTATCGTTAATATGCAGAGTATCTGTTCAGATCTACATGAATACAACAGACTATTGTTAATATGCAGACTATTGTTAATAAGTTTAGGTAGAATGTCACGACCCTGATCTAGAGAACTCTTGTTGGTTGGGGTCAGGGTGTGAGTTTCTGTTGAGATCTATGTGATTGTATTTCTATGTTGTAGATCTAGGTTGATATTTCTATGTTTTGGCCGGGTGTGATTCCCAATCAGAGGCAGCTGTCGCTCGTTGTCTCTGATTGGGGATCATACTTAGGCAGCCTGGTTGCCTACATTAGTTGTGGGATCTTGACTGGTGTTTGGCTTGTTGTGGGTTGCCACTGTTTGAGCTTCACGTTTTCGTTGTTTTGTTATTTTGTCAAGTGTTTATTCGTCTTAATAAACATGTACGCACACCACGCTGCACCTTGGTCTGACCCGTCTCTCAACGACCGTGACATAGAAAGACTGATGGAAATGTCTTTGATCTAAAGATGGAGTTTCCCCTCTGGTTGAATACAGTAGAGATGATGGAAACATGTTTGATCTAAAGATGGAGTTTCCCCTCTGGTTGAATACAGTAGAGATGATGGAAACGTGTTTGATCTAAAGATGGAGTTTCCTCTCTGGTTGAATACAGTAGAGATGATGGAAACGTGTTTGATCTAAAGATGGAGTTTCCCCTCTGGTTGAATCCAGTAGAGATGATGGAAACGTGTTTGATCTAAAGATGGAGTTTCCTCTCTGGTTGAATACAGTAGAGATGATGGAAACGTGTTTGATCTAAAGATGGAGTTTCCTCTCTGGTTGAATACAGTAGAGATGATGGAAACGTGTTTGATCTAAAGATGGAGTTTCCTCTCTGGTTGAATACAGTAGAGATGATGGGAAACGTGTTTGATCTAAAGATGGAGTTTCCCCTCTGGTTGAATACAGTAGAGATGATGGATACGTGTTTGATCTAAAGATGGAGTTTCCCCTCTGGTTGAATCCAGTAGAGATGATGGAAACGTGTTTGATCTAAAGATGGAGTTTCCCCTCTGGTTGAATACAGTAGAGATGATGGAAACGTGTTTGATCTAAAGATGGAGTTTCCCCTCTGGTTTAATACAGTAGAGATGATGGAAACGTGTTTGATCTAAAGATGGAGTTTCCCCTCTGGTTGAATACAGTAGAGATGATGAGAAACGTGTTTGATCTAAAGATGGAGTTTCCCCTCTGGTTGAATCCAGTAGAGATGATGGAAACGTGTTTGATCTAAAGATGGAGTTTCCCCTCTGGTTGAATCCAGTAGAGATGATGGAAACGTGTTTGATCTAAAGATGGAGTTTCCCCTCTGGTTGAATACAGTAGAGATTATGAGAAACGTGAGAATGAGACACACAGACACACAGACACCTCCTCTGTGAGGTAGGAAAATCAGCACTAATCTTTGAAAGCTAATTGGCCAGGGCAGTTAGTCAATATAGTGTTAGTCTATTTCACACCAGTTTTAAATATGAATGAGGTTGGGACAAAAGAGTCAAGAGACAGTAATGACTTTACCCAAGGATAAGTCCCAGATGGCACCCTATTCCCTATATAGTGCACTACTTTTGACCAGAGCCCAGTAGTGCACTATATAGGGAATAGGGTGTCATTTGGGAATTTGACCATTGCTGATGATGAATATCTCTACTGTCTTTGAATACACACCATACGTTTGAATAGCTCCACCTCTGTTGGCTTAGCAACACACACACACACACAGCCGCACACACGCATGCACGCACACACGCAAAACACACGCGTGCAATGACACACACACACACACATAGTGGTAGTACACACTCCTGAAACATTAATGGCTCGTGATTAGCTACTAATACTAGTACTCTCTCCTTCCCCAGCTCAGCAGTTACAGTAGAGGATATCCTCCTGTAGCCTCCAGTAGCAGCTAGCCTCCTGTAGTCTCCAGTAGCAGCTATCCTCCTGTAGTCTCCAGTAGTAGATATCATCCTGTAGTCTCCAGTAGCAGATATCCTCCTGTAGTCTCCAGTAGCAGATATCCTCCTGTAGTCTCCAGTAGCAGATATCCTCCTGTAGTCTCCAGTAGCAGATATCCTCCTGTAGTCTCCAGTAGCAGATATCATCCTGTAGTCTCCAGTAGCAGATATCCTCATGTAGTCTCCAGTAGCAGATATCCTCCTGTAGTCTCCAGTAGCATATATCCTGCTGTAGTCTCCAGTAGCAGCTATTCTCCTGTAGCTTCCAGTAGCAGCTATCCTCCTGTAGCCTTCAGTAGCAGCTATCCTCCTGTAGCCTCCAGTAGCAGCTAGCCCCCTGTAGCTTCCAGTAACAGCTAGCCTCCTGTAGCTTCCAGTAACAGCTAGCCTCATGTAGCCTCCAGTATCAGATAGCCTCCAGTAGCAGCTAGCCTCCTGTAGTCTCCAGTAGAAGCTATCCTCCTGTAGCCTTCAGTAGCAGCTATCCTCCTGTAGCCTCCAGTAGCAGCCAGCCTCCTGTAGACTCCAGTAGAAGACGGCCTCCTGTAGCCTTCAGTAGCAGCTATTCTCCTCTAGCTTCCAGTAACAGCTAGCCTCATGTAGCCTCCAGTATCAGATAGCCTCCAGTAACAGCTAGCCTCCTGTAGCCTTCAGTAGCAGCTATTCTCCTGTAGCCTCCAGTAGCAGCCAGCCTCCTGTAGACTCCAGTAGAAGATGGCCTCCTGTAGCCTTCAGTAGCAGCTAGCCTCCTCTAGCTTCCAGTAACAGCTAGCCTCATGTAGCCTCCAGTATCAGATAGCCTCCAGTAACAGCTAGCCTCATGTAGCCTCCAGTATCAGATAGCCTCCAGTAACAGCTAGCCTCCTGTAGCCTCCAGTATCAGATAGCCTCCAGTAACAGCTAGCCTCATGTAGCCTCCAGTATCAGATAGCCTCCAGTAACAGCTAGCCTCCTGTAGCCTCCAGTATCAGATAGCCTCCAGTAACAGCTAGCCTCATGTAGCCTCCAGTATCAGATAGCCTCCAGTAACAGCTAGCCTCATGTAGCCTCCAGTATCAGATAGCCTCCAGTAGCAGCTAGCCTCCTGTAACCTCCCTACTGTTCTTGGCTTTGCAGTAGGTTCAAAACAGAGTCATTACTACTGTGTGCTATTCAGACTTGAAACACGAGCAAACTGAGCACAGTAAATATTTTATCACAGACAGGAAGCTGTCAGACCATGCTGGAGAAAGAGAGAGAGATAGATAGAGAACTGAAGAGAAAGAGAGAGAGGGGTCTGGGGAGAGAGAGACAGAGAGAGAGATAGAGAGAGAGAGAGGAGAGAGAGAGAGAGAGAGAGAGAGAGAGAGAGAGAGAGAGAGAGGAGAGAGAGAGAGAGAGAGAGAGAGAGAGAGAGAGAGAGGAGAGAGAGAGAGAGAGAGAGAGAGACACAACTGTTGAATGCTTTCATCTAGTTTTTTGCAATGTTTTGGCCAGAAGGTCTTTGCCAGGTTGAATCTAGTTTATTGCAACGTTTTGACCAGAAGGTCTTTGCAGCAGACCACAGAGGAGTATTGATACAGTGTGTGTGTATTCCTATTCATTTCCCTGACTAGGCCTACACCTCAAGACCCTGCCCCTCCTCTAGCTGGCTGGGGGCACAGTGGTTGAGTGCCAAATGGCACCCTATTCCCTGTATAGTGTTATACTTCAAAAGTAGTGCACTCCATAGGGAATAGGGTGCCATTTTGGACGCAGACAGTAGGCCGATCTTGCTCGTCCTCTAGCTGGCCAGGGGCATGGTATCTTCCTGTAGCTGGCTGGGGGCATGGTATCTTCCTGTAGCTGGCTGGGGGCATGGTATCTTCCTGTAGCTGGCCAGGGGCATGGTATCTTCCTGTAGCTGGCTGGGGGCATGGTATCTTCCTGTAGCTGGCTGGGGGCATTGTATCTTCCTGTAGCTGGCCGGGTGCATGGTATCTTTCTGTAGCTGGCTGGGGGCATGGTATCTTCCTGTAGCTGGCTGGGGGCATGGTATCTTCCTGTAGCTGGCTGGGGCATGGTATCTTCCTGTAGCTGGCTGGGGGCATGGTATCTTCCTGTAGCTGGCTGGGGGCATGGTATCTTCCTGTAGCTGGCTGGGGGCATTGTATCTTCCTGTAGCTGGCCGGGGGCATGGTATCTTCCTGTAGCTGGCTGGGGGCATGGTATCTTCCTGTAGCTGGCTGGGGGCATGGTATCTTCCTGTAGCTGGCCGGGGGCATGGTATCTTCCTGTAGCTGGCTGGGGGCATGGTATCTTCCTGTAGCTGGCTGGGGGCATGGCATCTTCCTGTAGCTGGCTGGGGGCATGGTATCTTCCTGTAGCTGGGCTGGGGGCATGGTATCTTCCTGTAGCTGGCTGGGGGCATGGTATATTCCTGTAGCTATATCTGGGGGCATGGTATCTTCCTGTAGCTGGCTGGGGGCATGGTATCTTCCTGTAGCTGGCTGGGGGCATGGTATCTTCCTGTAGCTGGCTGGGGGCATGGTATCTTCCTGTAGCTGGCTGGGGGCATGGTATCTTCCTGTAGCTGGCTGGGGGGCATGGTATCTTCCTGTAGCTGGCTGGGGGCATGGTATCTTCCTGTAGCTGGCTGGGGGCATGGTATCTTCCTGTAGCTGGCTGGGGGCATGGTATCTTCCTGTAGCTGGCTGGGGGCATGGTATCTTCCTGTAGCTGGCCGGGGGCATGGTATCTTCCTGTAAATCAGGGTCTCTGAAACTCTAGCCAGTGTATTTGTTCCATCCATTATTGTTAGTAAACACTTTTTTGTTTTGTTCAAAAGATTGCTTGAATATGTGTTGGCACGAAGTGGACCCATGAGTCAAGAGACACACCACAAATGCTCACAAAGTGAACAGTTACTTCAAATTCAACCTGCTTTTAGGACAGCTCCTGTACATGCAGCACAGCAAAGAACAGCCTAGGACATAGCACACAAGGGCCACCAATATGGGGGCCAAGTAATGTCCCCAATAGCAATCAGTCGTATTTTTAGCAGTAGCTAACAACATTAGCAATATCAATCACTCATAAGAACAGTCACTCATCAACATGGTCTCATTGGAATATGTCAAATAATTGACGTTAATCATTGTAGTTATATACAGTGGGGAAAAAAAGTATTTAGTCAGCCACCAATTGTGCAAGTTCTCCCACTTAAAAAGATGAGAGAGGCCTGTAATTTTCATCATAGGTAGACGTCAACTATGACAGACAAAATGAGAAAATCAAATCACATTGTAGGATTTTTTATGAATTTATTTGCAAATTATGTTGGAAAATAAGTATTCGGTCAATAACAAAAGTTTCTCAATACTTTGTTATATACCCTTTGTTGGCAATGACACAGGTCAAACGTTTTCTGTAAGTCTTCACAAGGTTTTCACACACTGTTGCTGGTATTTTGGCCCATTCCTCCATGCAGATCTCCTCTAGAGCAGTGATGTTTTGGGGCTGTCGCTGGGCAACACGGACTTTCAACTCCCTCCAAAGATTTTCTATGGGGTTGAGATCTGGAGACTGGCTAGGCCACTCCAGGACCTTGAAATGCTTCTTACGAAGCCACTCCTTCGTTGCCCGGGCGGTGTGTTTGGGATCATTGTCATGCTGAAAGACCCAGCCACGTTTCATCTTCAATGCCCTTGCTGATGGAAGGAGGTTTTCACTTAAAATCTCACGATACATGGCCCCATTCATTCTTTCCTTTACACGGATCAGTCGTCCTGGTCCCTTTGCAGAAAAACAGCCCCAAAGCATGATGTTTCCACCCCCATGCTTCACAGTAGGTATGGTGTTCTTTGGATGCAACTCAGCATTCTTTGTCCTCCAAACACGACGAGTTGAGTTTTTACCAAAAAGTTATATTTTGGTTTCATCTGACCATATGACATTCTCCCAATCCTCTTCTGGATCATCCAAATGCACTCTAGCAAACTTCAGACGGGCCTGGACATGTACTGGCTTAAGCAGGGGGACACGTCTGGCACTGCAGTATTTGAGTCCCTGGCGGCGTAGTGTGTTACTGATGGTAGGCTTTGTTACTTTGGTCCCAGCTCTCTGCAGGTCATTCACTAGGTCCCCCGTGTGGTTCTGGGATTTTTGCTCACCGTTCTTGTGATCATTTTGACCCCACAGGGTGAGATCTTGCGTGGAGCCCCAGATCGAGGGAGATTATCAGTGGTCTTATATGTCTTCCATTTCCTAATAATTGCTCCCACAGTTGATTTCTTCAAACCAAGCTGCTTACCTATTGCAGATTCAGTCTTCCCAGCCTGGTGCAGGTCTACAATTTTGTTTCTGGTGTCCTTTGACAGCTCTTTGGTCTTGGCCATAGTGGAGTTTGGAGTGTGACTGTTTGAGGTTGTGGACAGGTGTCTTTTATACTGATAACAAGTTCAAACAGGTGCCATTAATACAGGTAACGAGTGGAGGACAGAGGAGCCTCTTAAAGAATAAGTTACAGGTCTGTGAGAGCCAGAAATCTTGCTTGTTTGTAGGTGACCAAATACTTATTTTCCACCATAATTTGCAAATACATTCTTTAAAAATCCTACAATGTGATTTTCTGGATTATTTTTTCTCAATTTGTCTGTCATAGTTGACATGTACCTATGATGAAAATTACAGGCCTCTCTCATCTTTTTAAGTGGGAGAACTTGCACAATTGGTGGCTGACTAAATACTTTTTTTCCCCACTGTATGTCACCTAACCTGACATATTAGTTATATTGCACTTATGGAGGCATATTACAATAACCACTGATAACACATTACATTGTAGTTTGAATCTAGCTCAATTCTGCAGTCCTGTATCTGTGTCAAGTGCAGAGTGCCTGAGGATATCTCCCTGCTCAGATTCACAAGGGGACAAATCAACGGTAATTACAGTGACAATGCTACACTCAGTTGATAGAGACACAATCCCATCTGAAATGTAATTGGTGTGAATTCCACATACCCTTTTTCAGGGTAACTAACTGGTTATATTCTCAAAGGGGGTTCAGAGGAGACAGAGGTAGAGAGAATGAAATAGGAAAGAACGAGAGAAGAAGAGGAAAGAGGAAAGAGAGAGAAGAAGAGGAAAGAAAGAGAGAAGAAGAGGAAAGAAAGAGAGAAGAGAAAGAAAGAGAGAAGAAGAGAAGACAGAGAAGCATAGAAATAAGAGAGAAGAATCGTCCCCCTCTCTCCTCCTCCTCGTCCTCCCTCTCGAATCTTCCCCTTCCCCTCTAAGAAAAGGAAGGAAAGCTCTCCCTCCCTCTTCCTCCTCCCTAGGAAGGGAAGAGAAGAGAGAAAAGAAAAGGAAGATAGAGTAGAATAAAAGAGGAAAGAGCCTGAGGTGTCAGATCTTAGTTAGTTGGACACATTTTCAGAGGCTAGCGGAGGCAGCAATCGACAGGAAGCCAGAGGAGAGAGCATTAGCGAGCCTGACACCGTTAATTAGCTTTTAAATATCAGAGCAGTGGAATGGAAACACATTAGGCTATCTGTGGTGTTTGTGTGTGTGTGTGTGTGTCTGTTTGGTGTGTGTGTGTGTGTGTGTGTGTCTGTTTCGGTGGGTGTGTGTGTGTGTGTGTGTGTGTGTGTATTAGGATGCCTGTAGCAGAATAGCACCATTGACAGCTACATCTCTCAGTATGACTTACATAGTGAGTTAATTACAACACGTTATCCACAAGATTAGACAAAGCTTAAATACTTTGCTATGATATTAAGTCCATACTACTACTAAAGATACATGTCAATAACATACTGTTGAGTAAATACTACTACTACTAAAGATACATGTCAATAACATACTGTTGAGTAAGTCCATACTACTACTAAAGATACATGTCAATAACATACTGTTGAGTAAGTCCATACTGCTACTAAAGATACATGTCAATAACATACTGTTGAGTAAGTCCATACTACTGCTAAAGATACATGTCTATCAACAGTGTTGATTCACAAGTTGAGCAGAAGATATTTAGGTCAGATATGTTTACTGAAGAACACCACTTACATTATGGTTCCTAACCAGGCTAGTCCTTTAAATAACAGACAAACACTTCACTGAAAAAGCAGATAACCCAACAATACATGTAGTCATGTTATAGGGGCAGACCAGACAAGACCAGACAAGACCAGACACCTGTTAGTTTCTAATCAGACGCCGTTTCATCTCACTTAGCTGTCCACTGAGTGAGGTCTCAATATTCATGTTAATTATAACAGACTGCTTACACACACACACACACACACACACACACACACACACACACACACACACACACACACACACACACACACACACACACACACACACACACACACACACACACACACACACTCCTGTGGGGTTTCTTTGTTCTAAAGATTTTCATCCTTCCAGCAGAGTTTCTAAATTAAACACGGATTGATGTTTGATCGAGCTGTTAAAATCTAACTCTGCATGACAACTACAGTCAATCAGACATCTGGATGTTTTGTCGATGAAACATGTCATGGGCTGAGTCCGAAATGTTCCCCTGTTCCCTATATAGGGCACTACACTCTTAGAAAAATGGGTTCCAAAAGGGTTCTTCAGCAGTCCACATAAGAAAACCCTTGTTGGTTCCATGTAGAACTCTCTGTGGAAAAGGGTTTTTACCTGGAACCCAAAAAGGGTTCTTCAAAAGGTTATCCTATGAGGACAGCCCAAGAACCCTTTTAGGTTCCAGATAGCACCGTTTTTTCTAAGAGTGTACTTTTGACCAGAGCCTATGGGGCCTGGTTAAAAGTAGTGCACTACAGTGCATTCGGAGAGTATTCAGACCCCTTTACTTTTTCCACATTTTGTTATGTTATAACCTTATTCTAAAATTGATTAAATTGTTTTTTCCCTCATCAATCTACACACAATACCCCATCGTGACAAAGCAAAAACATGACAAAGCAAAAAACGGAAATAATACATTTACATAAGTATTCAGACCCTTTATTCAGTACTTTGTTGAAGCACCTTTGGCAGTGAATACAGCCTTGAGTCTTCTTAGGTATGACGCTACAAGCTTGGCAAACCTGTATTTGGGGAGTTTCTCCCATTCTTCTCTCAAGCTCTGTCACAGCTATTTTCAGGTCTCTCCAGAGATGTTCGATTGGGTTCAAGTCCGGGCTCTGGCTGGGCCACTCAAAGACATTCAGAGACTTGTCGCGAAGCCACTCCTGCGTTGTCTTGGCTAAGTGCTTGACCTTCGCCCCAGTCTGAGGTCCTGAGTGCTCCGGAGCAGGTTTTCATCAAGGATCTCTCTGTACTTTGCGCCGTTCATCTTTCCCTCGATCCTGACGAGTCTCCCAGTCCCTGCCACTGAAAAACATCCCCACAGCATGATGCTACCACCACCATGCTTCACCGTAGGGATGGTGCCAGGTTTCCTCCAGACGTGGCACTTGGCATTCAGGCCAAAGAGTTCAATCTTGGTTTCATCAGACCAGAGAATCTTGTTTCTCATGGTCTGAAAGTCTGTTAGGTGCCTTTTGGCAAACTCCAAGAAGGCTGTCATGTGCCTTATACTGAGGAGTGGCTTCCGTCTGGCCACTCTACCATAAAGGCCTGATTGGTGGAGTGCTGCAGTGATAGTTGTCCTTCTGGAAGGTTCTCCCATCTCCACAGAGGAACTCTGGAGCTCTGTCAGAGTGACCATTGGATTCTTGGTCACCTCCCTGACCAAGGCCCTTCTCCCCCGATTGTTCAGTTTGGCCGGGCGGCCAGCTCTAGGAAGAGTCTTGGTGGTTCCAAACTTCTTCCATTTAAGAATGATGGAGGCCATTATGTTCTTGGGGACCTTCAATGCTGCAGACATTTTTTGGTACCCTTCCCAAGATCTGTGCCTCGACACAATCCAGTCTCGGAGCTCTACGGACAATTCCTTCGACCAATCAATTTAATTTACCACAGGTGGACTCCAATCAAGTTGTAGAAAAGTCTCAAGGATGATCAATGGAAACAGCATCTACCCGAGTTCAATTTCGAGTCTCATAGCTAAGGGTCTGATACTTATGTAAAAAATGGATTCAAGCTGCTAGACAGACATACAGACAGACAGACAGACAGACAGACAAACAGACAGACAGACAGACAGGAGAGGTGCTGTTCTAGCAGGGTGGGCTCATTGCTAGCTGCCAGACAAACAGACAGACAGACAGACAGACAGACAGACAGACAGACAGACAGACAGGAGAGGTGCTGTTCGATCGGTAGATTTCATTACGTCTTGGTTCAGAGAAGCTGACAGAGAAAAGATAATCTAGCATGTTATCACGTAAACAACAGAGACTAAGTTTGCCTCTCAAATGGCACGATATTCCCTATGTAGTGCACTACTTTCTACCACAGGGCCCATAGGGAACATGGTGCCATTTGGGACACAAACTGCAGTTAGAAGAAACCCCTGTCTGTCTGCGCTCCCAGTGAAAATTCCTTCCTAAAGCTCAGCGACTATTTTTGGGGCTGCACCTCGTCTCACGTTGTCTGAGCGCCTTCTTATCCTCACGGAAATGTGTTTCCCCAAGGTAGAGAGCAGACACATCCAACCCTGAGATCAACTATCTGTTAGATAAAGTCTTTGAACTACACGTAAAAAGTGTAATGGATTCAGGGAGAGAAAACTCTCTATGAGTAGAGTATTCTCTGTGGTCTAATGCTGCAGTGCTGTGTTATGTTTTAAACCAGCTCTGTTGGGTGTGGAGCGCAGATTAGCACCAGGAGGAGACAACAGCAGCACCAAACACAAGATCGTGATCAACAGGGATCTAGATAGTGATCAACAGTGGTATAGATAGTAATCAACAGTGGTATAGATAGTGACCAACAGTGGTCTAGATAGTGATCAACAGGGATCTAGATAGTGATCAACAGTGATATAGATAGTGATCAACAGTGGTATAGATAGTGATCAACAGTGGTCTAGATAGTGATCAACAGTGGTATAGATAGTGATCAACAGTGGTATAGATAGTGACCAACAGCGGTATAGATAGTGATCAACAGGGATCTAGATAGTGATCAACAGCGGTATAGATAGTGATCAACAGGGATCTAGATAGTGATCAACAGTGATATAGATAGTGGTGAGAGGACGACACTGGGTGCCCTGGCCACACACACACACACACACACACACACACACACACACACACACACACACACACACACACACACACACACACACACACACACACACACACACACACACACACACACACACACACACACACACACAGTTCGTAGCCCTACAGTGCATCAGAGGTGAGAGAACAACTGGGTGCCCAGCAGTGTCCTGTACGTTCAGCCCTGATCAAATGATCCCCATGCCCTCCCAACGTGTGACCTGGAGGAAGCGACAGCTTGGTGGCAAAGTGACAAGGATGACATCTCACTCTGTAGCTGGTGCAAATAGAATTAGAAAGTGGGCTGGTAACGCTACAGGTAGGATGTCACACATTACAGCCCTGTTCTCTTCTGTCATATGACACATACTGGATATATTTATGTGAGTGATGTATGCACTCACTAACTGTAAGTCGCTCTGGATAAGAGCGTCTGCTAAATGACTAAAAATGTAAAATGTAAAATCCTCACTGTCCTCTTAGCAATGCCTCCCATATTTCAGAACATTTTAGACGCCAACGCTGGACAATGTATGTAACGTTACAAAATATAGCTCATAACTCATTAGGATGGTAATTAAGGTCCAGGAGCAAAGTTTATCCACTGACCTTAACTGCCATCACATAACAGGACAATCGATGATGATAGTCAGAATTTCAGGGATGGTAAAACGCCCTTATCCAAGGCACCCCAAAATCGGTTTGTGCCGTCTTAACAACCACATTGTTAAATAACATTCTATACAAAGTATTTGATGGGAGATCAAACTGAATGAAAATGACACTTTTTACATATAAAGTTGACAAGAGAGCATAAACTGATCTGGGACCAGGCTAACATGCTAAACAGAGATCCACTTCCTATAAGAAGTAAAGTAACTGTGAAGCCTCTCTGAGACCTCTGCTCCCTGGGCACATTGGTACAGACAGAGAGAGGAAGATACAGACGGTCATGAACAAGAACTATACTGAGAGAGAGAGAGAGAGAGAGAAGAGAGAGAAGAGAGAGAGAGAGAGAGAGAGAGAGAAGAGAGAGAGAGAGAAGAGAGCGAGATGAGAGAAGAGGAGAGACAGAGAGAGAGAGAGAGATAGAGAGGATCGAGAGAGCTCCTAGATAGAAGAGAGAGATTATAGAGAGAAAGAGACTAGACCAGAGATCTACAGAGATCTCTCTCATCTCTCTCCCTCTCTCTCCTCTCTCTCTAGACCCCTTGACAGAGACTCTCTCAAGAGTCATGTTTACCTTCCTCTCTCCTCTCTCGGATACAGTAGTCTACATAGACCTCTCCATCGAACAGAGACAGAGACAGAGAGTACAGTAGTCTACAGTAGACCTATCCTTCCAGAGAGTACAGTAGTCTACAGTAGACCTATCCTTCCAGAGAGTACAGTAGTCTACAGTAGACCTATCCTTCCAGAGAGTACAGTAGTCTACAGTAGACCTATCCTTCCAGAGAGTACAGTAGTCTACAGTAGACCTATCCTTCCAGAGAGTACAGTAGTCTACAGTAGACCTATCCTTCCAGAGAGTACAGTAGTCTACAGTAGACCTATCCTTCCAGAGAGTACAGTAGTCTACAGTAGACCTATCCTTCCAGAGAGTACAGTAGTCTACAGTAGACCTATCCTTCCAGAGAGTACAGTAGTCTACAGTAGACCTATCCTTCCAGAGAGTTAGCGGTGTGAGCGTGAGACACAGTACAGAGATGACGACACACTCCACAGAGAGCGGCGGTCCCTGATAACAGCATGACTCCTCCTCTCCTCTCCTCGCCGTCCGCCGCCGCCACCG
This sequence comes from Coregonus sp. 'balchen', assembly GCA_902810595.1. Classification (NCBI taxonomy): domain Eukaryota; kingdom Metazoa; phylum Chordata; class Actinopteri; order Salmoniformes; family Salmonidae; genus Coregonus; species Coregonus sp. 'balchen'. Next base: position 29,713,862 of record LR778256.1, read on the forward strand.
CATTGCACCTCCCGCTGCTCCCACAGCTTGGGAGGTGAGCCATCGTTTCAGGCTCCTCCTATAACGAGCAGCAGTTCATCTCCCGGTTTCAGCTGGCGCTACGCTAGGCTACCGGCAGGGCACACCAAGGACTTCCCCAGGCAGACTGCTGCAGGAGACCCACACAGAAGAGCAAGCACAGCAGAGACGGCAGTTGGAATGACACGGTAGCACAGGCTGCTGTCCCAAATGGCCCTACTCAAACATACATAGAGCACTTCTTCTGAGTATATATACCCTATATGTTGATGATACTTATATATATACCCTATATGTTGATGATACTTATATATATATACCCTATATGTTGATGATACTTATATATATATACCCTATATGTTGATGATACTTATATATATATACCCTATATGTTGACGATACTTATATATATATACCCTATATGTTGATGATACTTATATATATATGCCCTATATGTTGACGATACTTATATATATGCCCTATATGTTGATGATACTTATATATATACCCTATATGTTGATGATACTTATATATATACCCTATATGTTGATGATACTTATATATATACCCTATATGTTGATGATACTTATATATATATACCCTATATGTTGATGATACTTATATATATACCCTATATGTTGATGATGATATATATATATATGCCCTATATGTTGATGATACTTATATATATACCCTATATGTTGATGATACTTATATATATACCCTATATGTTGATGATACTTATATATATACCCTATATGTTGACGATACTTATATATATGCCCTATATGTTGATGATACTTATATATATATACCCTATATGTTGATGATACTTATATATATACCCTATATGTTGATGATACTTATATATATACCCTATATGTTGATGATACTTATATATATATATACCCTATATGTTGATGATACTTATATATATACCCTATATGTTGACGATACTTATATATATACCCTATATGTTGATGATACTTATATATATACCCTATATGTTGATGATACTTATATATATATATACCCTATATGTTGATGATACTTATATATATACCCTATATGTTGACGATACTTATATATATACCCTATATGTTGACGATACTTATATATATACCCTATATGTTGATGATACTTATATATATACCCTATATGTTGATGATACTTATATATATACCCTATATGTTGATGATACTTATATATATACCCTATATGTTGATGATACTTATATATATATACCCTATATGTTGATGATACTTATATATATACCCTATATGTTGATGATACTTATATATATACCCTATATGTTGATGATACTTATATATATACCCTATATGTTGATGATACTTATATATATGCCCTATATGTTGATGATACTTATATATATACCCTATATGTTGATGATACTTATATATATACCCTATATGTTGATGATACTTATATATATATATACCCTATATGTTGATGATACTTATATATATACCCTATATGTTGACGATACTTATATATATACCCTATATGTTGATGATACTTATATATATGCCCTATATGTTGATGATACTTATATATATATACCCTATATGTTGATGATACTTATATATATACCCTATATGTTGATGATACTTATATATATACCCTATATGTTGACGATACTTATATATATACCCTATATGTTGATGATACTTATATATATGCCCTATATGTTGATGATACTTATATATATACCCTATATGTTGATGATACTTATATATATACCCTATATGTTGATGATACTTATATATATCCCCTATATGTTGATGATACTTATATATATACCATATATGTTGATGATACTTATATATATACCCTATATGTTGATGATACTTATATATATCCCCTATATGTTGATGATACTTATATATATATATATATACCCTATATGTTGATGATACTTATATATATATACCCTATATGTTGATGATGATATATATATATACCCTATATGTTGATGATACTTATATATATATACCCTATATGTTGATGATACTTATATATATATACCCTATATGTTGATGATGATATATATATATACCCTATATGTTGATGATACTTATATATATAACCTATATGTTGATGATACTTATATATATACCCTATATGTTGATGATACTTATATATATATACCCTATATGTTGATGATACTTATATATATATACCCTATATGTTGATGATGATATATATATATATATATACCCTATATGTTGATGATACTTACAGTGGGGGAAAAGTATTTAGTCAGCCACCAATTGTGCAAGTTCTCCCACTTAAAAAGATGAGAGAGGCCTGTAATTTTCATCATAGGTACACGTCAACTATGACAGACAAAATGAGAAATAAAATTCCGGAAAATCACATAGTAGGATTTTTAATGAATTTATTTGCAAATTATGGTGGAAAATAAGTATTTGGTCAATAACAAAAGTTTCTCAATACTTTGTTATATACCCTTTGTTGGCAATGACACATGTCAAACGTTTTCTGTAAGTCTTCACAAGGTTTTCACACACTGTTGCTGGTATTTTGGCCCATTCCTCCATGCAGATCTCCTCTAGAGCAGTGATGTTTTGGGGCTGTCGCTGGGCAACACGGACTTTCAACTCCCTCCAAAGATTTTCTATGGGGTTGAGATCTGGAGATTGGCTAGGCCACTCCAGGACCTTGAAATGCTTCTTACGAAGCCACTCCTTCGTTGCCCGGGCGGTGTGTTTGGGATCATTGTCATGCTGAAAGTCCCAGCCACGTTTCATCTTCAATGCCCTTGCTGATGGAAGGAGGTTTTCACTCAAAATCTCACGATACATGGCCCCATTCATTCTTTCCTTTACACTGATCAGTCGTCCTGGTCCCTTTGCAGAAAAACAGCCCCAAAGCATGATGTTTCCACCCCCATGCTTCACAGTAGGTATGGTGTTCTTTGGATGCAACTCAGCATTATTTGTCCTCCAAACACGACGAGTTGAGTTTTTACCAAAAAGTTATATTTTGGTTTCATCTGACCATATGACATTCTCCCAATCCTCTTCTGGATCATCCAAATGCACTCTAGCAAACTTCAGATGGGCCTGGACATGTACTGGCTTAAGCAGGGGGACACGTCTGGCAGTGCAGGATTTGAGTCCCTGGCGGCGTAGTGTGTTACTGATGGTAGGCTTTGTTACTTTGGTCCCAGCTCTCTGCAGGTCATTCACTAGGTTCCCCCGTGTGGTTCTGGGATTTTTGCTCACCGTTCTTGTGATCATTTTGACCCCACGGGGTGAGATCTTGCGTGGAGCCCCAGATCGAGGGAGATTATCAGTGGTCTTGTATGTCTTCCATTTCCTAATAATTACTCCCACAGTTGATTTCTTCAAACCAAGCTGCTTAACTATTGCAGATTCAGTCTTCCCAGCCTGATGCAGGTCTACAATTTTGTTTCTGGTGTCCTTTGACAGCTCTTTGGTCTTGACCATAGTGGAGTTTGGAGTGTGACTGTTTGAGGTTGTGGACAGGTGTCTTTTATACTGATAACAAGTTCAAACAGGTGCCATTAATACAGGTAACGAGTGGAGGACAGAGGAGCCTCTTAAAGAAGAAGTTACAGGTCTGTGAGAGCCAGAAATCTTGCTTGTTTGTAGGTGACCAAATACTTATTTTCCACCATCATTTGCAAATAAATTCATTAAAAATCCTACAATGTGATTTTCTGGATTTTCTTTTCTGAATTTGTCTGTCATAGTTGACGTGTACCTATGATGAAAATTACAGGCCTCTCTCATCTTTTTAAGTGGGAGAACTTGCACAATTGGTGACTGACTAAATACTTTTTCCCCCCACTGTATATACCCTATATGTTGATGATACTTATATATATACCCTATATGTTGATGATAATTATATATATATCCCCTATATGTTGATGATGATATATATATATATATATATATACCCTATATGTTGATGATACTTATATATATACCCTATATGTTGATGATACTTATATATATCCCCTATATGTTGATGATGATATATATATATATATATACCCTATATGTTGATTATACTTATATATATATACCCTATATGTTGATGATACTTATATATATACCCTATATGTTGATGATGATATATATATATATATATACCCTATATGTTGACGATACTTATATATATACCCTATATGTTGATGATACTTATATATATACCCTATATGTTGATGATACTTATATATATACCCTATATGTTGATGATACTTATATATATCCCCTATATGTTGATGATGATATATATATATATATACCCTATATGTTGATGATACTTATATATATACCCTATATGTTGATGATACTTATATATATCCCCTATATGTTGATGATGATATATATATATATATACCCTATATGTTGATGATACTTATATATATCCCCTATATGTTGATGATGATATA